>ML791549.1:0-22977 GCA_009831015.1 Picea engelmannii
TAACCACAAAACATTCCATGTATAGGAGATCATTGTCCTTAGAGTAGGATATGATTTTCAATATGAGCTCTTGTGCACTAGGGATGGGTCTCAAACCATGTTTGGGGAGAAGAGAGAAATATTCCCTAAATTAATATTGTTGATTTAGCAAGCCATGATCAAGGCCTTGGACCACAAAATAAACCCTTGAAAGTGAATCTTTGGCATATAAGTGGGATATGGATGGGATCGTGATTTTTTTTGTAGTAGGGATGGGTCTCAAGACATTAACCATAGTCAAGGGAGGAAAATAAGAGATTTACACCATAAATGTATCTCTAGGGCTCATTGGCCATGATCATGACCTTAAACTGCAACACAAACCCTTTAGAGGTGATATTTGACCTCCATGTGGAATATGAGTACTATTATGAGGTATTTCATGATAGGGATGGATCTTAAGGAATTTTCCATGGTTTATGGAGGAAAATAAGTCCCTTGAGCCCTACATGAATCCTTTAATGATCAAGGGGCATAAACAATTCCATAAACCACATAACATGTCCTCTACATGGGATCATGGCCTTTCAAGTGAGATATGGGTACCATTATGATGTTTTTTGCATTATGAATGGGTCTTAGGGCATTAATCATGGTTGGGGGAGAAATCCAAGGAATGAGACCCTAAATGAATATTCTTGGGTGAAAATTTTAAAAGAAAATATTCTTAACACACACACATATTCTTAACACAGAAAGAAAACAATTGCAATCACACGTAGACACAGAGATTTACCCTAGAAACCCTATTGGGAAAACCAACAACTTGCTTTAGAGATGCACCTCTAATTCTATTAATAATCAACTTTATTGTTTACAATACAATATATAGGATCCTGTGGCATCCAAAAAACCGCTAATCCATTGACCTGGATTAGATTACAACCTTAACTCCTTGACCAGAATTAGAAAACCATCAGCTGAAATAGCATGCACCACTAAACTTCCAAAGGAGAAAAACGTATCCCTCTAAAGGAGAAATGCCACCCAAAACATTATCTAATAGAACCCCAAAAAAACATTTCGGGGGATCTTCCCTCGAAACCCCTAATAGTGGGACCCAAAATCATGCAAAGAATATAACACATACCCAACATTCTCACACTTATTGTTTTCTTTGCATACAAGGGTCATAGGATTTCATGATCAACAATGCAGGGAAAAAATGACCATTGATTCTCTACACCAAGAGAACTTCTTAGTGCTCGCAAACTTTGTTAATGAATCTGCAACATTCTCCAAAGTATCCACCTTCAGCAACAACACCTTCTTCTCTTCAACCATGTCTCTGAAAAAATGATATTGAACATCGATATGCTTTGTCTTAGAATGGTAAGATGGGTTCCTTGTCAAGAATATTGCACTATGACTGTCAGAATCTATCCTTCCAGCTTGATAACCCAATACATAAACACTACATCTTTAACCATATTGCTTCCTTGATTGTATGAGTGGCTTCCATGCATTCATATTATGTAGATGAGGGTGCCACTACTTATTATCTTTTTCTCATCCAAGTAATTGATCATCCAAAAAAGGTTAAACAAACACCCACTTGTAGATATTCTATGATCCATATCTCAAGCCCAATCTACATCAAGAAAACCATGTATGTCCAACAATCTATCTAATATCAACCTTCCTTAGTAACACAATACATAAGTAGTAATGCCAAGAAAATACCTAAAAAACCTCTTTATCGGTGTCCAATGCTCCTTCCCTGGTCTTGACATATACCTACTCAAAAATCCCACTGCATGTGTAATGTTTTGTCTAGTACATACCATTACATACATCAAACTGCCAATCGCACTAGCATACAAAACATGGGACATGTTCTCTTCCTATTCCTATGCCATCGTATATTAATATGTGGATAAATTTACACCTACAAGAATAGGGACCTTGATAGGTTTACATTTCTACATATTAAACCTCCACAATATTGACTCAACATATTTTTTCTGGTTCGGCCAAATTTTCTTGTTTTCCCAATTTATTTTAATTTCTATACCCAAAATAAAATTTGCAGCACCAAGATATTTCATTTCAAATTTAGAGGAAAACTTAGTTTTCACATCATGGATAATTTCCTTGTTGTTTCCTATCGGAAACATACATCCACATACAAGACCAAATAAATAAGATGATCACCTACTAATTTTAAATACACACAATGATCGACTTTGCTTATTGTGAATCCAAGTCACAATATATAAGTATCAAATTATCAGTGTTGATTGGATTAGCCATAGTTTTGTCAATACACTGTCGACGTTTCGGATCCAAATCAGGATCCATCTTCAGGACAATGAGCCTGGGTTAAAATGAATGGAAGAGTTGGTATTTAAATACTGGAAGTTTGGGGAAAACCTAGGTGTCGGCTAAGTTTCTTAGTAAAATTATATAATAAGAATAATTCTTTTAAAGTTTATTAGGGTTTCATATTTTGGTTATTTAAGTTTTAAAGTTTTTCTAAACTATTATTAATTTAATGTTTTTATCTTAATATCAATTAACTATGTTCTAAGTATTGTATTAATGAAATAGTAAGGTTTAATTATTGGTTATTATGTAGATTATTAAGTTTTTTGGTTTTCCATTATGTTATTAAGGGGTATATTCTAAATATATTTATTAATTTAAGGTTATAAATTTTTAAATTTTAATCAATTATGTTCTAGATATTAAGTCATTTGAAGAGTCTTATTAAGTTATCTTTAAATTAGGTCAATATTAATATTTAATGTTATAGATATGAGTTTAATATTCTTTAATTTGTTTATTTAATAAGTGTTTTTATTATGGTCTGATTTATAATTAGGAGGGGTTATTAATGAATAAATTAATTAATAGTATTTATATTGTATAAATAATTATCAATGATTATGGTTGTTTCTATGGATTAAAGGGAACCAGTTTTCGCTTAGTTCTAACCCACTATCTTTGTTTAAGTTACTAGGATGTTTTAGGATTTCAATAGCTTCTCTAATACGTTGTTTAAAGAGGTGATTTTCTTTGGCGAGGATTTTGGTGTCTTCTAGGCGAACATGGTGTCTTGTTTTAAGGGAGTGTTTAGCTAGGGCAAAGGTGCGGATGCATTCATTCTTAATGTCAGCTCCATGCTCTTTTATCCTAATCTGGAAGGAGTGACCAGTTTCACCGATGTAGCATTTTCTGCATGAGGACTCTATTTAGTAGATTCTTTTTCCATTGTGAGGGTCAAGTTTGTCTTTGACTAATATCATAGTATGTTTGATGGTTTCAAGTGGTTTGAAGGAGGTTTTAATATCTTTTTTGCTGAGGACTCTTGCAAAAAATGGATTCTTAATGTATTTGTATTTATAACTTATGTTCTTAAAAGTCTTGGTGAGGTGATGTGTTTCTTTATCTAGGTGTTCTTCATTAGAGATTCTTATGTCTCTAGTGGCTAAGGGTTTTAGGACACCTAGTTTCTGGTTGGGATGGTGATGGGAGTTTGCGTGGAGGTAGTTATCAGTGTGGGTCTTCTTTCTATAAACCGCATGTCCTAGATCCCCATTACTTTTCCTTTTGATAAGAACGTCTAGAAAGGGGATGCTATCATTCTCTTCGAGTTCCATTATGAATTTTATATCTTCGGATATGTTGTTCAAGTGTTGAAAAAAAATCTATAATTCTACTTTCCTGTGGGGCCAGAGAACATTGGTGTCATCAACATATCTTTTCCACCTTAATTGTTTTGGGGGAAAGGAGTCCAGGGCTTTCTTTTCAAAATTTTCCATGAAAAGGTTGGCAACAATGGGGGACAGTGGGGAGGCCATTGCTACGCCATTGGTTTGTTCATGGAATTCTCCTTGGTAACTAAAGAAAGTGGAGTGCAAGAAAACCTCGGCTAGGTTAGTTGTTTCAGGATCGGTGACTTCTTTGACAATATAGATAGCTTCATCTAAGGGGATCTTTGTGGAAAGGGAGACTACATCAAAGCTTATGAGGGTGTCGTGAGGCCTTACCTTTTCATTTTTAATGATATTAATAAATTCATTGGAGTCTTTAATGAAAGAGTCAGTGTGGCCTACTAAGAGGCTAAGGATCTTGGCTACATTTTTATCCAACTCATAGGTTGGTGAACCTATGGTGTTCACTATGGGTCTAAGAGGGATATCTTCTTTGTGATTTTTTAGTAGACCGTAGATCCTTGGGGTGATCTTCCTGTTGGGGGTCAATTGTTTTTTGGTTCTCTCGTCTAGGTTGGAATTGTTGATGGCTTTATTTACTTGCCTTATAATCTTCTTAATGGGATTGCAATCAATTTTCCTGTAGTTTCCACTCTGGGTTAGGTGTTCATTCATTTTCCTATTGTAATCACTAAGATTCATAAGAACAGTAGCGCCTCCTTTGTTTTCCTTGAGAATCACCAAATTTTCATCATTTATTAGGTTCTTTAAGGCTACGTGTTCCTCATTACTCATATTTCTTCTTGTAGGTTTGGCTTTGCGTAGGATGACTGAGCAATATTGTCGTATTGATTCTTTGTCTTCATCACTGAGGTTTTGTATGCCATCCTCTATGCAACAAATAATGTTATCGGTAGGGATGGAGGATGGGGATACAGTGAAATTTAATCCTCTTTCCAATACGCTCAGCTCAGTTTTGTTCAACGTTTGCACAGAGAGGTTGACCACATTCTTTGTGTTGGTATCATGACTATCTTTTTTGTTGTTGAGTAGTCGTTCCAGCATGGAGGAATGTTTTTTCTGAGCTTTCACCTAAGCACAGTCTGCTTTCATGGCTGCAATAGCATCTATTATCTTCCATAATTCGGGTGTCACGACCTGCGTTAGTATCAGGTGGATTTTTAACACGTTTTTGGATAGGTGTTCCAAGATACACATGTTCTTCCTAATTTCTCCTCTAACAATGGATAACCCTAACTTGGAGAAGGTCGCGATGTTCCATTTGTTCTTGGTTCTATGTTGGATCTACGCAAATTTGGGTAGCCTGTTTTCATCCCCACATTTCTTGAGAAATTCCAGATTTGCCACTCTTCTCTTTATCTTAACCCTGATCTTTTCTAAAACGCGAATTTTGTCTAAAGTCTCCCTACCATCCAGAGTCTCCCTACCGTACAGCCTATTGACAAAACTGTGGCTAATCCGATCAAAACTGATAATCCCAACCACAGAAATCTCATTAATAAGTATCAAATTTTTTATACCACATCCTTGGTGATTTCTTTAACCCATATAGGGACTATTTCAACCTACATACTAGGTATTTCTTTTCATTCACTACAAATCCTTCTAACTACTTCATGTAGATTTCTTCTTCTGGGTCCCCATGTAGGAATGGTGTCCACACATCCATCTATTGTACTTCAAAATCAAAAGAAACAACAACAAATAAAATAAATATAATAGAAGTTAACTTAGCAACAAGAGAAAAAATTTCACCAAAGTCAATTCCCTCTACCTGGGAATAACCTTTTGCTACTAACTGAGCTTTGTATTTCTCCACTTTTCCTTCAGCATTCAACTTCTTCTTAAACGCCCATTTTCTATCAATAGGATTTCTTGTCTCATTCTTTCCCAAGGTTACCATTTATTCAACCATGACCTTTTTCTAGAGTTTTCCATCCTTTGAATCAACTTCCTCCCTAAAATTTCTAAGATCATCATTAATATTAAACAAAGAAAAATTTGAATGGAAATCAGGTCGAGTATACCTTTCTGGTTTCCTTCTTTCTGGAACCAATCTCCTCAATATTGGAGTATGAATCTCTTCTTTTTCTTATTCGTGTTTTTCTGTAGAGTTTGATTCATTACCCTTCAATTCAAACTCTTATTTCTCTGGTTCTTCCTCCCTTGGTAGGACTTCCTATTTACCAATATCTTTGATTTCTCTAAATACCACATCTCGGTTATAGACTAACTTCTTAGTTGTTGGGTTCCATAGCTTATAACCTTTCATATCATCTTTATAGACAATAAAGATACACTTTTCATCCATTTTATCCAACTTACTTTTGTTTTCCTTTGGAATGTGTACATAAAAATCATAGCCAAAAAACCATGAAATGTGTAAGAGAGGGTTTCTTACCATTCCATACCTTCTGTGGGGTCATGTCATCCAACGTTGATGAGGGTGATCAATTTACCAGGTAACATGTAGTGTCCACTTCCTCTTCCCATAATTCATGTCCTAACCTGGCACCACTAAGCATGTGATCTAGGTGGATACTGGTGGCCAACTCCCTATTCCACTAATTCAGAATGGTTCCACATCTTGGAATTTTTTTCGGACCCAAACTTCCAGGGCCATTTTTCAGGCCCTAAACGACGGTTTTTTGGTGCGACAATGCCTATTATGTAGCTAAAGGCAGATGATAGGTCATTCAGAATGTGCACTTCTTGGCTAGACCTTTTTGACAGTCTGTCAAGTGCCCCAAATGGAGATCAATGAATATTTACACCTTGAGAAGTTGGCATATCATCTAACCACATCAATTCCCACAAACCTTTTGGCATTTCATCTTCTAGAGTTAGGGTTTTATCATGATGCTTTATGTTAAAAGTCCTTTTTGGCCTCTTTGTAATCACATTCTTGCAAATGAGCATATCCAACACATCTCTCTCTTTGGGGATAAGTCACCATAATTCTAGATAGCTTGTGTGCTTTGTATTTTACATTCTTTTGTATTCCAAATAGTCATTAATAGAATGTGAGTTTAACTATATAAGGATGTTTATTGCAATATCTTTGTGTCTTCCCTTGTTATATATTTTCCTTCATGTTGTTCTCAGTATAATCTAGATCAATGGTATCATAGAAATATTATCTTTCGTTTTTCTATATGCATGTCTCCAGCGAGGTCAGGCTATTGAGAGTTGGGTCTTGAACTAGTTGAGATTGGGGAAGAACACTCCCTCCGGTCTAGGAAACCTCTCATGGTAGAAGAAAAGAGAGACGATGGAGCAAGACATCCTATCAAACTATTTCTAGAGGAATCCCTCATGTGACATTGGAATGAGATGATGGATAATTTCGCTTAGATCGTTCGACAATTGCCAACAGCAATGCATGCACCTTCAGCCATCATTCACTTCGGAGGTGTGACACCCTTTAAGGTATAAGTTAAATTTGATATTCCTTTATTTGAAGGCCATATATATTTCGACACTTTGGAAAAATGCTTAAGTCTGGTAGAGGTTTATTTCTCTGTCCAAAAAATTTCCAAGAGAGAAAAATCACCTTCACGCTCCTTAAATCCCTTCCCCATGCTAGATATTTTTGGGAGACTTAGTGTGAGAAGCATGTCAAAGATGTGTCTAAAATGTTTGGTCTAAGATCCACTTGGGAGGCTTTTTTTGATGCCCTCAAGGAGAAATAATTTCCTATTGTAATCTATGATGGAAAGTACATGAGATGGAAAAATATACATCAAGAGAGAGACCAAATAGTGTCAGAGTACACCAACATCTTCCATACCTTGCGCACAAAGCTTGGTATTAAAGACTCTAAGAGGCACTTGGTTTTGAAGTACTGTAGTGGCCTACATAGGTACATCCAAACATATATGGAGTTCATGGACATCTCCCCATTGGGAGTTGCTTACCGATATGCTATCAAGATCAATAAAACGTTCAAGAAAAATAATAAGTAGGATTTTAGTTCTACAAACCCATGATAGAAAAAACACAAAAAACGTTTCCCTGACTCCTAGAGAAAATGAAAGAGAAAGGATGGCCAGCCCCAGGAGAACCAATCCAAGCCACAAGTAAAGAAGGTTAATGGGAGGTCTAATAAAAACACTGGAAAGTGGTGCAAGATCCATAAAATCCCTTGGTACAACACTGATGAATTTCACCCCAAACAATCATTATTGGCTGAGATGAAAGCCTCAGAATCATATGTCGACTCAGACTCTAATTTGGAACCAAATAAGGGAAAATAGATCATTGAAACAGAACCCAATGTCACCATCACTACCACAAAATTCCATCTAAAGGAACCCGAGTATCCTTAATAAGGGGAGCATCTCTTCCACTCACATTTGTGGGTGAAGGGGACCCCACTCCATTTCAGTTTTGATGACGATAGCCAGAATATCCTAATATCAATAGAGTTCATCAAGAGGTTGAACCTAAAAATGATGTCACACCCTCAACCATACACCTTTGGTTGGATTATCCAGGGATGAGACATCGGTGTCAATCAACAATGTCTCCTACACTATGGAATACAACCCTTCAAATACGAGGTATTGTGTGATGTTTCCCCCCTTGAAGTTTGTGATGTTATTTAGGAAAATTGTATATGAAAAAGAATCCTGGTGTTTATGAATCTAGTCTCTGTAGTGTCATTATTACTTTGGGAGGTCAACTCTACAAGGTATCAAAGAGAGTTCCAACTATAGTGGTCTCTTTGATCTCTGGGAAGCAGTGCAGAAAGGTGGTCTCTTAGACCGGAAGATTTTTCCTATTTATGGTCTGGTCATAAGGTGAATGGAAGGTAACTGCAACCACCAAAACCTCTGCATGAGGCCTCTCTACACAGAAGCAACAGATGGACAAGATATTACAAGAGCACAAATAAATATTTACCTCGCCTACTGGGGTGCATTCGACACCTGGGGCTCCTTTTCTTAATGAGCCTATATACAAGTGTTCCATTATGGAGAATGAAGAAATCAAGTGTCAAATCCAAGAACTAATTCTTAAGGGCCACATTAGACCAAGATCATCACCTTGCAGGAGCCCAATTGTTTCGGTACAGAATAATGATGAGACATGATGATTTTTATTGATTACATATCCCTGAACAAGATTACATCCAAGAACCGGTACACAATCCCCCAGATTGATTATATTCTCGATCAACTCAAGGGAGGAAAATTTTTCAGTAAGATTGATCTCAGGTCAGGCTACCATCAGGTGTTGATTGAGAAAATTGATGTATGGAAGACAACCTTTGAGTCTAAATAAGGTGTATTCAAGTGGAAATTAATTCCTTTCATATTTACTAATTCCCTGACCACATTCATGCAGATGATGGATGATATATTGTGGCCATTCACAAATTCTTTTTTGGTCATATATCTGGAAGACATCTTGATGTAGCCAATAAACTTTGATTCATTCACAAGATCTAAAAACCATACAAACACACGAGAATGGAAAATAAATCTCTTTATTCTTTCTCCATCCTAACGATTACAATGGAAGTTCAACCGCTTATAACTACTATCTGAGATTTTCGAAAACCACTAATTTTAGAAAAAAAACAACTAATTTTAGAAACATCTTGCATGACTCTAAAAAATATCAATAACTAAAATATAACTAGAGTAACACTATTTTTCAAATCGATTTTTTGATTAGGTGCATAAACTAAGAGATAACTGATAATTTCTAATTTAAAAATTCCCTAAGAAACACTAAATCCCTAATTTGAGGCCTTATATGAAGGAATTTGGCTCCGAAAAAGTGTTGAAACGATGTCCAATTTGAAGGATCAGATCCGTACGATAGTGAACTCTTCAAAACATAACTCTGTATAAAATTTCATCTCAAATGGATAACCAAGTCAAAATTTATGACCCTCGGAAATCCCTACATGACATCTGCATCTTTGGACAAACCTAGGAGGAACATTTGAAGCACATTCAATAGGTCTTGGGCACCCTCCGACAACACAAGTTATATGCCAATTTGGATAAGTGTTCCTTTGACATGTAGAGAATCCAATATTTGGGATACATCATGGATGAGAAGGGTGTGCATGTGGATCCAACCAAAATCCAAGTCATCTGTGATTTTTCAACCCTGAAGACATTGACTGAGCTCCGTAGCTTCTTGGGCCTTGCCAACTTCTACTAAAGGTTTGTCTCAGGGTTATCTCATATCACTTGGGACCTTATCTAGGTGACCAATGGTGGAGCGAAGGCAAAATTTGTTTGGTCCAAGTCACAATAGAAAGCATTTGAGGATTTAAAATTCCACCTCTGCTCAACACTAGTCCTTGTTTTGCTCGACCTGCAACAACCATTTGAGATTTAGACATATGCTTCAAATTATGCTATCGTTGCATTCCTCTCTCAGCATGGGAATTCAAGGACCTATCATAGTTAAACACTATCATATGTTGTTCCCAGATACCCCACCTATGACAAAGACATGTACTCCATTATGCAGGCGTGTCGAAAATAGAAGCACTACATTCCAAGAAATGAAATGATCATCCATATTGATCAGAAGCCTCTGCAATTCATGCAAACACAAGAAAAGTGACATAATGATTGCAATCAAAAGTGGTCCACATATCTATAGAAATTCCACTTGAACATCAATAAAAGAAGGGAAGCACCAACCATGTCTCAGACTACCTTTGTCAACCCCCAATTGTGGCACTAACCACAGTTCTTACCTCTTGTGGGAATGAGACATTTGGATGGAAAAAATTATACAAAAATCACTTTGACTTTGTTGCTACTTATCAAACATTGATCATAGGAAACTAGTCCCAGACTGTCATCTCTGGGATGGAATGATATTCTATCTGATCCATCTCTGTGTTCCTTCAAACAATCATGCAAAGTTGATTTGGGAAGCTCATTACAGTTGAGCGGTAAGACACTTTGGCATGGAAAAAACAGTGGAAGTAATTCAAAATCGTTTTTATTGTTTGAAGCTTCAACAATATGTATGCAAGTACATCATATCCTTCACTTATTGTACCATTTCCAAACCTGCCATCAAGAAACATGGTCTATACACCCCTCTACCTACTCCTGATAGGCCTTGGGAGTCCATATTCATGGATTACATGCCCAATCTAACTTCAACCAAGTATGGGAATGATTTTTTCTTCATGGTCATTGATCAATTCTCTAAGATGGCAATTTTGACACCCTATAAGAAGAGTATCACAGTCGAGGCCACCACTAAGCTCTCCTTTGAACGTGTTTGGGTTCATTTTGGGCTCCCCTAACCATTATTTCAGATCAACACAGTAGGTTCCACTTGACACTTGTCACTTACAAAAGTATCTTTAAGCCACTTGGTGACCTTTTCCCTACCCTCGGGAACATAGGATAAAATAATATATCTGACATTACACTTTTCCTGGAAATATTATAAAATATTCCCCAAGACTTACAAATAAAACCATTTTTCATTTTTCGGTGGAGTAGGTCGCCCATCTCTTTTCATCTAAGTCAATCAGCACGCAAAGATGCAATATTGTATTAATAATCATGAGTATATTTACATGGATAGTTGCATTGGCCTTTCTGCATCTAGGCTCACCAACCTCATAATCACACAGGATCTTTGACCTAAAAACACAACCATTCATTCTCGTGCACTATCCCAAGTATGTGCATCACAGTGAAATGTGTGCACTTACCCAGGTGCATGCAACACATACATTGTTCCCACCTCTCCTTTGTTAACACTTTTCCGCACACTACCTTGATGCGTGCAACACCAAAAATAGGTGTCCTTAGCTCACTAGCCTGAATATACATTACATTTAAACTTGGTACCAATTGGTTCACCAACATTTATGTACAATTACAAAGGGTTTTCGAGTAGGGACACTACAATCCCTTCCTCTTATTTATGCACTCTCCTCAATGCATTGTATACACATGTCCATACAAAATTTTGAACATCATAAAAAAGATGAAGATACTCTACTCACATAGCATCCTTGCACTCCCAGCTTGCATCCTCGAGACCGTACCAAGTCCATTGGAACTTTACCAACTCCATGACTCAATCCTGGAGCTTCTTGACCTTTCGATCTAATATGTAAACTGGTCGCACTTGAAATCCACCTTGTAGCTCCACTTGAATCACATTCCAATCAATAAAATGATTAGCATCGGGTAAATATTTCTTAAGAAATATCACATGGAAAACATTATGAATGCATAAGGACGCAGAAAATGAAAGCATATAACTGACAGGACCAATCCTTTCAAGTATTTAAAATGGTCCACAATAGAGCGCTACTAATTTAGAACACTTTCCCAACTTCAGAGAACTGCACCCAGCCTTCACTTTCATAAGTGCATTATCACCCACTTCAAATTCCCTATGGGTTCTGCCTTTATCTGCACAACTTTTCTTCCTATATTGGGAATATTTTAATTGATTCTTGATCTTTACCATCTTCTCCTCCATTTTCCAGATCAAATATGGCCCAACTACTGCATGGTATACTGGGTTATCCCAACTTACAGAGGTGTTGCACTTTCTACCATAAAGTACCTCAAATGGGATCATATTTAAACATGCATGATACCCATTGTTGTAAGTAAACTCTACCAAATGAAGGTAGTCTTCGCATTTTGATGGATTATCCATCAAAAACATCCTCAACATGTCTTCAATCACCCAATTTACCCTCTCGTTTTGACCATCTGACTCAGGATGTTATGTTGTGCTTAAATTCATACCTGTCCCAAATCCCTTGAATAACCCTTTCCAAAAGTTCGATGTGAACTTGGAGTCTCTGTCAAACATAATTGTCTTATGAATACCATGCAACTTATCAAATTTGTGCATGTATATCTCAACAATGTCAATTGTCTTATATGCTTACTTCACTGGAATAAAATGGGAAGCTTCAGTAAGCTTTTCCACCACCACCATAATAGAATCATGTTGCTTATCAGTCCTAGGAAACTTTGTTATGAAGTCCATCATTATAACTTCCCACTTCCACTTAGGAATGGGAAAAGGATGCAGCAGACCAACTAGATGTTTGTGCTCATCCTTGGACTTCTGAAATTCAACACATCTCGCAATAAAATATGCAACTTCCTTTTTCATACCTAGCCAAAAGTATTGCTTCTTGACTCCGACAATTGTCTTTTGATAACCTAGATGTCCAGCATAAGGAACCTTATGCATCTTTGAAAAAATATGGCTCTTCAACTCTTGATCATTTGTCACATAGACCCTGCATCTATACATGACGATCCCATCCTCTCTCAATTCATAACATTCAAACTTTGGTTGCGGAATATCTTGTTGTAAAGTCACACTTCTATCCATATAGCTCAGATCTTATTTGGCAACTTTCAAAAACATTTCATGCAAATATGTATGGTACATGCTAATGGTTGTAGCATACATTTCATGCATCCTTTTTTTGAGTGTGTCAGCCACCTTGTTCTATTTTCCTCTGATTTATTTATGTCGAAGTCATACTCATTGAGGAAGTCTAACCACCTACTTTTTTTGGCATTCAAACTTGGTTGTCCAAACAAATAATTCAGACCACAACGATTTTTTCTCAACTCAAATATCTTTCCTATGAGATAATGCCGCCACATATTCAAGGTATGCACTATAGCTGCTAACTCAAATCATGTGTAGCATAGATCCTTTCATGCTCCTTCAACTTCCTTGATTCATAGTACAACACATGTCCATTATGACTTAGGACTCCACCTAGTCCTTCCTTGCATGTATCTGTGCATACCACAAAGTCTGCTTCTGGATCAACAATTCTTAAAATCGACACAGTTGTTAACAAATCCTTCAAATACCGTAAATTCCTTTCTCAATCTGGAGTCCATTCAAAACACACACCTTTCTTCTGCAAGGATGTGATTGGATGTGCAATATATGAGAACCCTTCAATAAACCTTATGTAGTACACTTCCAATCACATAAAGGATATCACTTCTGCAACATTTCTTGGTGTTGGTCATTCTGCAATGGATTTTATCTTCGTTGGGTCCACAACTATTCCTTCTTGTAAAATAATATGACCCAAATAATGAGTTTGTCACTGATAAAACAAACACTTGATCAACTTTGCACAAATTTGATCCTCCCTCAACAACTACAACATCATCTTCAATTGTTGCTCATGCTCTTCCTCAAACTTTGAGTAAATAAGAATGTCATCCAAAAATACAATGACAAGCTTATCTAAATACTCTCTGAAAACTCCATTCATAAAAAACATGAAGACAACTGGTGCAATGGACAACCCAAATGACACCAATGTAAACTCGTAATGACCATACCTTGTTCTGAAGGAATGTCCTCCTCTTTTATTCTCACTTGGTGATATCCATATCTGAGATCTATCTTGGAAAATATTCATGGGCCTCTCAAATAATCAAACATGTCATCTATCCTTGGCAAAGGATACTTGTTCTTTACTGTTACTTTGTTCAACTGCCTGGAGTCTATACAAAGTCTCATCATACCATCCTTCTTCTTTATGAGAAAAACAGGTACACCCCAAGGAGACACACTTGGGAGTATATACCCCTTCTTCAGACGATCTTCAAGTTGCATCTGTAACTCCTTCAGTTCTGGCGTACTCATCCTCTGAGGAATCTTGGATACATGTGCTACTCCCGACATCAGATTAATAGAGAAGTCAATATCTTTTTTTGGAGGTAATATTGATATCTCCTTAAATACATATGCATACTCTTTCAGTATTGTGCAGTCTTCCTGTAACACCCCAGGTTGTGAACCCCCATTTTAAATAATGTATTGTTACAATGTTGAGAGGCCTGAGTGCCCAAAGAATTATTTAAAGGGCCAGTATGTCCAAGAAATGTAATGCTTTGATCATTATTAGTAATAAACACATCATTGGTTGCTAGACGGACAAGGAATAGAGTTATAGGGGGCTATGATTCCACAAGAGAGGGGAATCAGTTACGTGAGCTTCTTAGGGAGGCCAGGAGGTTCTTGATTTCCCCACAAGCATACTCAAACCCACCCCCGGTCTGATTTTGGGGTTGGTCATTGGCTTGTCCACTTTGTCACCTTTGTGTTACCTCATTCTTACCCTCGCGCACTCCCATGCACTTACCTACCTCCTCCATCCATCCTCATCTGCATATTGGTCTCAGGAAGGGGGACCGAACTGCAAAAGAATTAGCCATGGGATAGTTGGTTGTAGTGGTTGTTGGTGTGATCCAGTGGTGCCTTGAGGCCTGCATGTCTGATATGCAGTGACCTGTGTCCAATATGGCTCACAGATGCGATTCCTAAGATTCTCAACATTTATATTTTGGACCAGTTGTGCTAGAGGCCCGAATAAGGAGAAGGATTGCCTGAGGGACTGTGTGGCAGAGAAAGGGAGGTCCATTCTCTTGGGTTGTGCAAGCTGGGTAGAAGAGAGCTGGGTACTTGGATTTCTATGAGTGCTGAGAAGCTTGTGAGAGCTTGAGAGCTGACTGGTTTGGGAAGCCAAGTTCACTTTGGAACCGTCCTTGTGGATTCATAGCCCTGGCTCAGGGGTGACGTTGTTGTTTAGATTTGGATTAGTTGTGTCTACGGTTGGGTGGAACATCCTTGGTCTATAGCCAGTTGGTGTCATATTTCATAAATATAAGTACTCTCCATTGTGATATTATTATCTTTGTATGAATGCTTTTCCGCTGTATATTTAATTATCGTTAATTAAATTTTTGCAACAGGCATGCTTGCTGGATATTATTGTGCATGTCGTTAATTCTCTTATCTTATGCATCTTTAATAAATAAATAAGGTATCGGTATGAGAAATAAGTCCAAGGGTGGGCTTCCAGGTAGCATACACTGGCCTGTGGCAGGCAGGGTATGTTATAGATTGGTATCAGAGCCTCAGGTTGAAACATCGGGCCAGTATGGGCCGAGTCTATTGGTCGTAGTCTCATGGTCGAGATCAAACTCTGACCGTGAAATTGAAAAGATCAAGAGGAATGGCATTGTAGAAGCTACGCAGGAAATAGAAGGTCATAGATCCTCTGTAACGGTTCGAAGGATCGTGATCGTTCCTTTTGAATTCGGGAGAAATCACCACTATAGGATCAGGAGAGATCCGAGATCATTGGATCGTAGGATAGGTGAACATGGGTCATCCGATAAAAAGGAAGCAAGGTTAAGGTCGCGACCGTCGAATCCCATTGGAGAGAGAGATCAATGGCCAGTAGGCATTATGGGGAACCAAGTTGCATGGGAGTTAATTTCCCAAGGCGGTCCCACAATCCAAACCACTATTTCGCCAAGGGGTTACGTGTCAGCGTCAGAAGAATTGCAGGGAAAAAAGAGGGTTCCTCCAAACCGTCGATGTGTGCCCCCACAAATTGAAAGGCATGCAGTGATGTGACATGTTAGCGCTCGAGCGACGAACCTCCGAAGAGCCGAAGTAGCTGGGAACCATCGATCTGTAGGAGGACATGCGTCAATCAATCGCGTGCTCCGGATAAAACACTATGGGCAAAAGTGAGCGAGGAGGGGGTTTGAAGTTTGAGACTTTCGAAAACCAAAGACCCGAAAGGATCTTGGTCATCGATCTACCAAGAGCCATGCATCGCTAGATCTAGGACTTCGAGTAAAAACTAGTAGGGCCAGATAGCTTTTGAAGTTTGATATTTCTGGAGTCTAGAGTCCTGAAGGAATCGTAGTTGTCGATCCGTGGGAGACACGCATCAGAATATCGTGAGATTTGGACAAACACATTTTTTTAAGGAAAAAGTTTGAAGTTTGATATCTCCGAAGTCCAAAGCCCCGAAGTAAAACATAGCTGTCAGATTTAGGAGGACACGTAGAGAAGATCCATGGACTCCGAATGAAGACCCGAAGGGAATCTTAGTCGTTCGATCCGGGAGGACACATGGCAACAGATTGGCCAGTCTGGGAATTCGGAGTTTGGGAGAATTGGAAGTGTGCTAGTATGAAAACTCTCGAAGTCCCGAATCCCGAAGAGTCAAAGTGGTGGGTCACGATGACATCACCTGGAGGTCATGTGGACCCCAGAATTATGAAGTGATGTGGCTTGCAGACGTCACCTGGGATGACATGGACACATGGGATGTGTGCCACATGTCAGCAAGATTTGAGCATTTGGAATATTGAAAATTCGATTAGAACGTGTCACCCACCTGATTGGGCCACATGTCCACTTCCAGCATTTCACCACATGGCAAAAAATCGTGCAGTCCGAAGACTGGGCACTCCAAAGGGGAAAAATGTGACAGTTTGCGTTGGTTCAAAAACTCTCGAAGGTCGGAGTACATACCGACCATTGATTCCAGAAGACACACGTCGAAGGATCATCGACTTCGAGTGAAAGCACTACGGGAGAAAGTGTTGGAGGGAATTTTGAAACTTTCAAAGCCCGAAGAGCCGAAGCAATTCAATGTCGTTGATCTATAGGAAGACACGCGTCGGTAGATCATTAACTACGCGTAAAAGCGTTCCGGGAGGAGGCAAGTGAGAAAAGTTGTGACTCCTGAAGCGTGGAGTCCCGAAGTGGATCTCTATCGTTGATCGTGAAGGAGGATGAGGACCATTGATCCTGTCCTAGCTAAAAGTTCCAAAGTCCCGAATGTCTTGACAAGCACTTTTTCAGCTAAGTGCAGGGTCATGGCCGTGGTCATATGCAGATTGAGATCTGAAGGACAGAGGGCTAAGGGTCAAATTGGTTGTCTTCGAGACAGAAAGGTGCTAAGGAAGGATTTAGCTGCAGTTTCTAGCCGTGGTAATCTGGGAAGGTGGTTTGAAGGAAGCACCTGCGCAGGATGAAATTATGTGTCAGCCAAGGATAACAAGACACTGTTATTTTCGGAGAATTGGGATATGGTCTCCATGAACAAAAAAAAAGAAAGAGACTTGTAGCATGGTTTGGCAATTTTGTTTATCATATGCATAATTCTAACAAAATGGTCATTTGCACATTTTGAAGAATTAAAGGGGCTTAAGCACATCATCTCAGGATGTGTATTGAGGAAATGGAAGAAGGCGAGGGAGCCTACATTCATGATAAGGAGGCTGAAGGCAAAAATACCAGAGTTGGTAATGCATAGAAAAAGTCCAATGGATGCAAGGGAAAAGGAGAGAAGGAAACATTAATAGAAATGGTAAGAAGCTTGAAGATGGAAGTGAAGAGCTACAAATAAGACAACGAGAGACTAATGAGAGAGAAAATTCATATAAATGCTCAAGTGTTGCAGAGATTGAATTAATTGCAGAGGAAAATGAAGAAGGGATCGAACTCAATACAAGAGGAAGAAGGTAGGTGTCATGAAAGGAGAAATGATCGTGGAAGAGATGGTTATTCTAAAAGTGATAGCAGAGTTCATGGACACAACTCACATCCTTACTCAGAAAGAAATCTTTATGCATCAGATGATCTCATAAGAAGTCCAGAGGTGTCCCCCATGAGGAAACAAAGAAGGAAACAAGAGGTAGATAGTTTGCAAGGAGAGTTGAGGAAGCTCAAGCCACCTTCCTTCTATGGTGAAAGAGAAATGGAAGATGATGTCGAAGCATGGTTGCTTGGGCTCCGAAGATATTTTCAGTTGCATAACTTTTCATCAAACCTGGAAGCTGGTATTTCCACCTACCATTTACACGGGAAATTTGTAGTGTGGTGGGACCAATTGAAGCAAGTGGAGCATGTTAAGGAAAGTAGGATCACTTGGAAATAGTTCAAGAAGTAATTCCAGAAGGAGTATCTCTCAGAGAATTTCTATGACAAGAAAATGCAGGGGTTCTTTGAACTCAGGTTGGGAAGCATAACTATGGCAGAGTATGAGAAGAAGTTCTTGGGATTGTTAAAATATGTCAGGCTCATTGGTGATGAGAAAGTGAAAATAAAGATATTTCTAAGTGGATTGCCAACCTTTTATAAGGAAAAGATCAAGTATGATGAACCCAAGACCTTGAATGAGGACATCAGGAAGGCTAAATACTTGTATGAGCAAGTCCAAGGAAGAGAATCCCTGCAGAAATCTTGGAAGGACAAGAAAAATGTGAAGTCCGATCAGAGGAGGAAAGGATTCAAACCTCCCTTCAATAGGAATGAGCCTAATAGAAATCATCAAGATCAGTATGCTAAGGGAGATTTCGGCCTTACAGCTGAAAAGATGTTTTAGAAAAGGATGTCAACTGTATGCAGCTCATGTGGAAGAGCCAGATAATACGAAAGGGCCAAGCCTTGAAGATTTCTTGGTACTATAGGAATTTGAGGATGTATTCCAAGAAATACCTGGATTTCCACCAAGAAGGGAGATAAATTTCTCAATTGATTTAGTGTCAGGAGCTTCCCCGATGTCAAAACAAACTTACAGAATGAGCACACCAGAGTTAAAATAACTACAAATGCAGTTGGAGGAATTGTTGAAGAAAGGGTACATACATCAAAGTGTTTCACCTTGGGGAGCACCAGTACTTTTTGTCAAAAAGAAGGATGGAACCTTGAGGTTGTGTATTGACTTCTAACAACTGAAAAAGTACACTATAAAGAACAAGTACCGCTACCTCAAATTGATGACCTCTTTGATCAGTTAAGAGGAGCAAATATATTTTCAAAGATTGACCTAAGGGAAAGATACCATCAGGTAATAATCAAGGAACAAGACATTCATAAGACATCCTTTAGGACCAGGTATGGGCATTATCAATTTGTAGTGGTGCCATTTGGACTGACCAATGCACCAGTTGTCTTCATGTGCTTAATGAATGGCATATTTAGAAATTATTTGGACAAATTTTTCATAGTGTTCCTGGATGACATACTTATCTATTCTAAGTCTGAAGAGGAGCATGAACATCACTTAAGATTGGTATTGCAAGTACTGAGAGAAAATCAGTTGCATTCCAAGTTGAGAAAGTGTTATTTTAATCAAAAGCATATCCATTACTTGGGACACATTATTTCAGATCAGGGCATAGCAGTAGATCCAGAGAAGATCGAAGCCATTAGAGGGTGGCCAACACCCAGAAATGTGTCAAACGTCATATATTTTATGGGATTAGTTGGCTACTACAGAAGGTTCATATTAGGGTTCTTTAAGATTTCTCATCCCATCACTTCTTTGCAAAAGAAGGGAACTAAATTTGAATGGACACTCAAGTGTGAAAATAATTTTAATACGTTGAAGGAATTACTTACTAGTGCGCATGTGTTAAAGATTGTTGACCCAAATCAAATTTTTGTGGTATGAATAGATGCTTGTAAGGAAGGACTTGGGGGAGTCCTCATGCAAAATGGACATGTCATTGGATATGAGTCCAGAAAGCTTAAGGAACATGAGAGGAACTATGTCATGCATGACTTGGAACTTGTTGCCATTGTTCATGCCTTGAGAATGTGGAGGCATTATCTCATGGGGAAGAAATTTGAATTAAGAACACACCACATTGGTCTGAAGTATCTTTTTGAACAGCCGACCTTGAATGCCAGGAAAACATGATGGCTGGAATTTTTAAGTGAGTATGACTTTGATTTCAAGCATATCAAGGGAAAGGAGAATAAATTTGTCGATGCACTTAGTAGGAGAGTCCATCTCATGCATGTTACTGTTATCAGTATGCATGAGTCAGACTTGAAGAGAATAATTTTAGATGTTCTTGTTACAGATCAGCATTACCTATAGGTAAAGGAAAACTTACAGCAAGGATATGTACAACAGAAAATGAAGGAGTATGATATAAAGGAAGATGGATTACTCATGCATAAAAATAGAATGTATGTTCCTAGTTCCAGAGAACTAAGGAATGTGGTACTGAAGGAAATGCATGTTGTTCCTTATGTTGGACATCCCGGTTACAAGAAAACAATTACAGCAGTAAGAAGCCAGTTCTTTTGGCTGGGAATGAAGAATGATGTTGTTGATTACATCACTCAATGTATGGAATTACAGAAGGTGAAGGTTGAGCAAAGGCACCCAACGAGTTTGCAGCAGCCATTGCCAATTCCAGAGAAGAAATGGGAAGTGATCACCATGGATTTCATCACAGGATTACCCAAAACGAATAAGGAACATGATTCAGTCATGGTGGTGGTTGACAAATTAACAAAGCATTCTCATTTTTGTGCATGTGAAGACAACGCATACAGCAGCTATTATTGCAGAAATTTTCATGAAGGAAATTGCTAGGATGCATGGGATACCTAGGACAATTGTCTTGAACAGAGATACAAATTTTACCTCCAACTTCTGGAGGGGATTGTTTAAAGGATTTGGCACAAATATAAACTTTAGCACAATATATCACCCCCAGACATATGGGAAAACAGACAGAATCAATCGAATAATTGAAGGCATGCTGAGAATGTATGTGATGGATAAGACATGTAAGTGGGAAGATTACTTACACTTGGTTGGGTTTGCATATAACAATGGGTATCAAGATTCAATGAGAATGATCCCATTTGAAGCCTTGTATGGTAGGAAATGAAATACTCCAGTGAGATGGGACAACCTAGCAGATAGAGTGGTACTTGGGTTGGAGTTGCTCAAGGATTTGGAAGACCATGTGGTCAAGATTAAGAAGAATTTAAAGGCATCTCAAAATAGATAAAAAGTTTATGCAGACAAGAACATGACACCTAGAGAATTAAAAGTAGGGGAGCATGTACTTTTGAAAGTGAAGCCCAAGAAAATCTCTTTGAAATTGGGTAGTTGTACAAAGCTGGCAGCCAGATTCTGTGGTCCATTTGAAATATTGGACAAAATAGGGCCAGTTGCATACATGCTTGCATTAACTGATTCCATGAATGTGCATAATGTAATTCATGTATCTTTACTAAAGAAATATGTGCATTATCCTAACCATGTTATTGATTGGCATTTGATTCAGGTAGAGATGGAGGGAGAATTTTAGGTTCAGCCAACAAGGGTATTGGACAGAAAGGTAAAAATGCTCTAGAATCAAGTTATAGAGCTGGTAAAAGTTCAATATACCTGCTATGGTCCTAAATATGCTACCTGGGAGCATGAATATTCCATGAGGGCAGAGTACCCACAAACTTTTGAATAAATTTGATATTTTCATCCCTATTTTGTATATGCACTGAGGACAGTGCCAAGATAAGGGGGAGGGGATGTAAAACCCCACGTTGTGAACCCCCATTTTAAATAATGTATTATTACAATGTTGAGAGGCCTGAGTGCCCAAAAAATTATTGAAAGGGTGAGTATGCCCAAGAAATGTAATGCTTTGATGATTATTAATAATAAACACATTGTTGGCTGCTAGACGGACAAGGACTAGAGTTATAGGGGGATATGATTCCACAAGAGAGGGGGCTTGAGAGACTAAATGTTTATTCCTAATTAATTACCTTTTTTCCTAAAAGGGGGAATGAGTTACGTGAGCTTCTTGGGGAGGCCAGGAGGTTCTTGATTTCCCCACGAACATACTTAAACCCACCCCTGGTCCGATTGTGGGGTTGGCCATTGGATTGTCCGCTCTGTCACATTTTTGTTACCTCATTCTTACCCCCACACACTCCCATGCACTTACCTACCTCCTCCATCCATCCTCACCTGTGTATTTCTATCAGGAAGGGGGATCGAACTACGAATGAATTATCCATTGGATAGTTGGCTATAGTGGCCGCCAGTGTGATCCATTCGTGCCTTGAGGCATGCATGTCTGATATGTAGTGTCCTATGTCTAGAATGGATCACAACTGTGAGTCCTGAGAGTCCCAGCATTGAGATTATTAACCAGTTGCACTGGAGGCCCAAATAAGGAGAAGGACTGCCTGAGGGATTGTGTGGCAAAGAAAGGTGGAGGTACGTTCTCTTGGGTGGTGCAAGCTGGGTAGAAGAGAGTTGGGTACTTGGATTGCTATGAGTGTTGGGAAGCCTGTGAGAGGTTGAGACCTGACTGGTTTGGGAATCCAAGTTCACTTTGGAACCATCCTTGTGGATTCATAGCCCCGGCTCGGGGGTGACGTTGTTGTTTAGATTTGGAGTAGTAGTGTCTAAGGTTGGGTGGAACGTCCTTGGTCTACAGCCAATTGGTGTTATATTTCATAAAGATAAGTAATCTCCATTGTGATATTATTATCTGTGTATGAATGTTTTTCCACTGTATATTTAATTATCATTAATTGAATCTTTAGAATATGCATGTCATTAATTCTCTTATCTTATGCATCTTTAATAAATAATGAAGGTATCGGTATGAGAAAGAAG
>ML791549.1:55159-71627 GCA_009831015.1 Picea engelmannii
ATTTAACAAAAAACTTATGGTATGAGTCCCTGGCAATATCTGGGCCACAATCCCCAAGCCAACGGGATTTTCAACGAGGCCACGGCCACTAACAGGAGCACTGTCATGGCTTCCGTGGCGAAGATGTATGAAGAGTATAAACATGATGGTAGACGTTGGAGGTATGGGCTCTGCCTTGTCCATGATTATGAAGGAACATCCACACATTCGTGGCAATATTCTCGATCTCCCTCATGTCATCGCCACCGAGCCTGGTAAGATTTGTAATGTTGTTTTTAATATAATTTTGTTGAAGTCATATAATAGCTAGTAGCTAGTGGTTAAGTTTGTATAATCTAAATGTTTTAAGGGTTTTTCATCATGCTGAATCTGAATCCATTTAAAGAGGTTACAACTATCACAACCTTTTTTGAGGAAGAAATTATTATATTCATTTCTTCTACTCTATCTTTGAGGGAAAGGAGTGGGTTCTCCAAGCAACACATTCACTTGTTGATTTACCTCATTCTAATCAATGTTTGTATTAAGTTGCCCATTTACCTCATGCTAATCAATGTCTGTATCCAAACCTGCTTCCTTCGGAAAATTCCATCTATTTGGTTTTGATTGGTCTCTTTTTTTCAAGGAGGATGATCTCAAGCATGGAGACAATTGGCTTGCAAATGTCCTGGAAGATGACATATCATACACCTTAATGTTGTATTCTCATAATCCAAAACGTATGTGTGTTTAGAAATTTTCCATCTAAGATTCATTCTGTGTGGAAGACCCTTGCTAAGGTCTCTCTCAACACAGATACATGCATATGTACATAAACTAGCTACAACTATTTCAAGATCTTCTTTGATGTAAGTACCCAACTTATTCCCAATATCCTCAAAAACTGATAAATACAAGAAATGTAATGGAAAATTGGGAAGACAAACCCACACTGACATTCTAGTAATGGACATAGTGTTAGGATTAGAATCTGAGAACCAAGGGATTACAAAAATTCCCATGCTTCCCCAAAACAAGGGACCCTCCTCAAACCCCTGTTGATAATCCACATGATCATAAAACTAAACAATTAAAAAACATTTGGAACACAAAGAAATCTCACATTTATTTGTTCAAGTCATGTGGATCCAATAGAACAATGACAATGAAGGAGGCCAATACCCATTAAATCTACAAATGACCACATCTTTATCATATAATGAATGTAGATGAGTGACCTCCAATGTTATTATCTCCAACGTCGACACTTCCTCAACATGCTCCGCTATATAGGCACCAGAAATAGTAGAAGACTTTGAATCAATTGGAGAGGTAAATTCTTGTAAACTGCTCATCCCTAAAAAAAAACAAGTTTTGAAAATCAATGCATCTCAGTGCCCATAACTCCTCCCTGCAATCGCAAAAAAAAACAAGGGTTGAATCTTTAACTATGTTGTAGCTAGACAAAGGATTGTGATCCTCAAGTTGTTTACCCTCATAGATTAAACATTGTTTATCCACCAAAATCCCTTATGATATATCCATTTTCTACTTTAAAACGAACACAAAATCTATGAAATGCATCCATAAACATAAGGTGTTTCTAGTGAGAATCGTGACCATAATTTGAATGGGAATTTCTTCAAACACTTGTCTAGAAAACATTTCATCAAACACTTTGTACTCTGGGATTTATTGAACATTTGGATAGCATCCTGGAAACAATCACTTTTAAGCTTGATCTTAACAAGATCAACCAGATCAACCACCATCTTCCTGCCAAACTCCTAACCAAGACAAACATATGAGAATGAAGAAAAAAAGGAGTTGGATCCTTCAACTCTAAGCATCACATTCACAAGTTGGTTGGTGTTGAAAATCGAAAGTGAAGACAGTTGAACCCTCTAAATCCGCAAAATATTGATTTATGTCCCATTCACCACTTAATAATAATAATAATAATAATCTATTTTTAAGGTCACGGTCAAGCCAACACACCAAATTGGTGTATGAGACCCCTTTGTTTGTGGGACAAGGGACCCCCCTCCGCCCAACTATTTGACTGGTAAAGTCTATGAAAGTATACATACCCTACCCCCTTTGGATTTGAACCTATGACCTCTTAAGAGGAAATACATGTTCTTAACCATTAGACTCACTTAAAGAGTAGTAGATGAATGTGTAAACACCCCTTATCATATACTGTATAGCTATTGGAAAAGGTGAAAATGAATTTTTACATCCAAAAAGGTGAAAATGAATTTTTACATCCAACTTATAAGATGCGTAAATTGGGAGAGAAAATAAAAAATCCATCTATTGTACCCAAAACAATGGCACTAATGCATCTACATCCACTATTGCAAATACAGTGGTGTGTTTATTATAAAAAAGTAAATGGGTAGAAGCGTCCATCCATGTCACCGACCAATGAATGAAATGGAGCTACAGTACTTAAGTTCATCTATCCAAAAATGTAAATGGATATATACTAAAAAAATGATCAAAATCTCTGCCACATGATTATATCGACACCGCTTTTGCACTAGTTTTGGAGTTGCACCTACATGTACTTGTGCTAGGAAGTTCTACACCATAATTTGAAATTCACATCAAGTTGTAGTTTGTGCCAATTCCCTCGTATTCAAGACCTGAAATATGACGGATTAAGGTATCACTCTTTGATTTTTTAGATTGGTGTACTTCATTGTATTTCTAGTCATGTTTGAAACAATGACATGACATGATGCAAGATGTCCAAATGAGCAGGGTAATGTGATGAATGTGAGCTAATAATGAACCGAACCGAAGCATAATAACATATTCTCCTTGTAATGGATGACTTTATAAGTTTAGGATAATGTGGATGTTGACAATTTTCATCAATTCAATGAAAAATAATAAAAAAAAATACAAAAGTTAGATTTGATGTGTGTAAATTTGGAAAATTTAAATATGGATTTTGTTGACAACATAAAATGTATAAACATCCAATTTTCATTATTCTTGTGTGCATTTTTCTAAGGCCCCTCACATAAATTTCTACCATATTTTAACAATGTACTTTGAATCTTTGAGAAATTAATACAAATTAGATATCCTTAATAAATTTTTGTAAACCCTTTAAGAATATCAAGAAATGTACTTTAAATTTGAACTACCAAAATAGTTGAAAGGTCAAAAGTCAATAAGCACGGCCATAAACATGAATTTTGTGAATAAACAAAGGGCTTTTGACTCTCCCTTTGATTTTGGATTTTGTAGAGTTTATTGTTGTAAGATATAGAGCCCTATGTGTAGGCTATGTGAATGCAATGAGGGATGAGAGCATTATCTATTAATTCAATAAATTTCCAACGATTGTTTGAAGGTCTTTGTTGTAACTTTTTTATATCACAAATTATGTGTGAGTTGTCTCTTTAAATTAATGAATTTACAATTTTGTGGTTTGTTTCACCATGATTTCATTGTATGACTTTGATATGTAGGCCCATAAGCATCATATCACATATTTGGGTGAGTGCAAGGTAATGATGGTTTGACACACAACACACTGATAACAATGCAAATATGAAAAATATGGAAAAACAATAATGTGTTGACTTGGAAGGATGATTTAAGGAACTTTTACAACTAATTTGAATATGTTGTATAAAGCCAAAAGTAGGAAATCAAATTAGCTTCTAAAATATATAATTCTTATTCATGGGAATTTGTATGATTGTGAAATTCAGTTTTTTCTAATACCGATATGTTACTTTTCTACAAAATATAATGAATATGTTCCCATTAGTGCACGTGTTGAGTACCTAAATGTTGGAATTTCCTTAAAATAATTTGTGCAATTGTAGAGAACACTTTGTTCTTGTGCACGACTATTTTTTTAAAAAAATTGATGTTAATTTGACATGTTTTTTTAAATTATGAAAGTCAACATACGCTTGAAATAACAAGGTCTGGCTTTAGTGTAGAGTTTGAGGGTCTCAACATAATAAAAAAAAAATGTTTTTGCTTCTAGGTTGTAGATCTCAATTTGTACAAGCATAGCAAATGTTTTTATTTTAATGGGTAAGGAGATAAAAAGTTAAACCATGAACAAAAGATGTGTGTATTTTTTTGTCAAGAAAAAAATAAATTAAAAATAACAAACGATATTTGTTTTAAAAAAAATCATATATTTATAATATGTATAGTAGGATCTATATGTGTGTAGTTTCATTAGTGATGGATTTGTGTAGTCTATATAAATATAATGTGAAAATGGAGATAATGAGAGGGATTTGGAAAGATGGAGGCTTTCTTGTTTTTGCAATCCAAATAACCATGTTCATCATACTGAAACTAAATTTGAAGCAATCAAGTTAGAAAACTTGTGTGTGAGTAGAAATGGTCTCGATGAAAAAATTAAAAATTAAAAATGAACTTCTAATAATACGTCTACATTTCAAAACATGCAATTATTGTGTTTAACATAAAAAAAAAGTTATTTTAGTCGTTTTTTCATAACTTTCTACCCTAGCATTTGATTTTAGACTTCTTTAGCTTGTTGGAAAGGACTTGAAGAGACCTACAATGAATATGTTATGATATTTTTATGTTTCTACATAAATAATTCCTTGTTTTCAAAATAATAGAAAATGAATGTATGGGTCATGATTGATACTTCAAACCACAACATAGTCCCTCTAGTGGGGATATCTCCCGCCCCCGCCCCCGCCCCCACCCCCACCCCCAATTGTAATATGGGCTCTCTTAGGATGTTTTACACAGAGGAATCTATTTCAGGGACTTGACCATTGTAATCGGAGGAAAAACATGAGAATTAAGCTCTAAATAAACTTACTTATTTGGCTCATGGACCATGAACAAGGCTTCAAACCACCACATGGGCCATTTAAAGGGAATATTTGTCCTCTAAATGGAATATGGTTTCTCCTATAATTCCTTCGGTAATAGGGATGGGTTTCAAGGCCTTTCAAATGGGTGTGGGAGGAAAATAAGGCCCTTAGGCCCTAAATGAATCTTCTAGGGACCAAGGGCCATGAACAAGGCCACTAACCACAAAACATTCCATGTATAGGAGATCATTGCCCTTAGAGTGGGATATGATTTTCAATATGAGCTCTTGTGCACTAGGGATGGGTCTCAAACCATGTTTGGGGGAGAAGATAGAACTATGCCCTAAATTAATATTCTTGCGCTAACGGACCATGATCAAGGACTTGGACCATAACATAGACCCTTGAAAGTGAATCTTTGACATAAAAGTGGGATATGGATGGGATCATGAGTTTTTTTGTAGTAGGGATGGGTCTCAAGACAATAACCATAGTCAAGGGAGGAAAATAAGAGATTTACTACATAAATGGATCTCTAGGGCTCATTTCCCATGATCATGACCTTAAAATACAAAACAAACCTTTTAGAGGTGATATTTGACCTCCATGTGGAATATGAGTACTATTATGAGGTCTTTAATGATAGGGATGGATCTTAAGGAATTTTCCATGGTTTAGGGAGGAAAATAAGTCCCTTTAGCCCTACATGAATCCTATAGGGATCAAGGGCCATAAACAATGCCATAAACCACATAACATGTCCTCTACATGGGATCATTCCCTTTCAAGTGAGATATGGGTACCATTATGATGGTTTTTGAATTATAAATGGGTCTTAGGTCATTAATCATGGTTGGGGGACAAATCCAAGGAATTAGACCCTAAATTAATATTCTTGGGTTCAAATTTTAAAATAAAAGATTCTTAACACACAGAGATTCTTAACACATAAAAGAAAACAATTGCAATTACACATATACACAGAGATTTACTCTAGAAACCCTATTGGGAAATCCAACAACTTTTTTTAGAGATGCACCTATAATTCTATTCATAATCCAACTTTATTGTTTACAATACAATATATATAATTCCTTGATCATATGCATAAGTTGACGATTGAATACATTTTGCTATCTTCACTTTGGTTGATTTGTGTTGTCTTGGTCTTGACCTCACGAGAGCACCGGAGCGAAGCGGGAGCAACAGAAACCTAAGGAAGCGATACGAAGGTATGTCACGTGTTCCTCCTTGCTAGCTAATTCAATGGTCGTAACTTAGGGAAAGAGTCATGTCCTGTCCTGTTTTGTTCTAGATCCAGGTGGATCTAGGTAGATCTGTTAGTATCTGCACCTACCGATTAGTCCGATAACAAAATTAGCGACTCCACTAGGGATGCAACCCACTCTTTAGTGGTTTTTGGTGTTTTTCCTTGGCCATTTTCTCTTGCCTTACCTTTCTTCATTTCTATCAATTTTTGAGTCTTCAAGAAACCCTGACAGACTCTCTGGGTCCAGAAGTCCCTTCAAAATTTTTGTCTTTTTCCAAAATTTTGCCTAGTTTCAAGCCTTCTTGCACTGAACCGCTCAGTGGCCTGCGAGAACCCCTTGATTTCGCACCCTGCCTTTCATTACAATGTGAGGTTCTCGCACTCTCCTTGTGACTAGCCTACGAGAATGGTCCATTCTCACACTGTACATTACTGATAGCCTGGGAACCCTTTTTTTTAATTTTTGGATTTAAGGCTTTTGTATGCTCAGATGCCCAGATCTGTATAGGTGTCTGAAAAGAACTTCTTAGGCCACTGGTTGATTGTTTCTTGACTTCAGATTTTGTGCATGATCAGTCTTCGGAAATCAAAGGCTCTTCTTGTCCATCTGTTTCCCAACTCTCATCTCTTGAATTTTCTTAGCAAGGATATAATCTTTGATCCTGAAATCTGAGTACTTGTTTGGTTAGGAGCCGATGATCGGTTTGAAAGTTGGGATTGTTTGTCTTTCTCATTTGCTCATTTCTTGGAAAATCATTGTTCTCAAGCAATTGAAAAGACTAGTCTTGTATGCTTGTCATTTTTGTCTTCATTGAAAGATTGGTTTGGGTTTTGTTTATTGCTTATTCATTAGTTATTGGTTTTCCTTAGTTTCACCACCATGGTGGTTCTTTTTGAAAAGTAAAAAACATTTTTCTTTTTAAAAGCATTTTCATTTTGAAAATATTGGAAATCAATCGTTGGAATAGAATAAATAGAGAATTGTCATTGTTACGTGATTCGTTGAAGATTGCATTTTAAAGAAGATTGCATATCGTAGTTAGATATTGTTCCAGAAAACTTATTTTGCCCTCCTGTAAATAGGATTCATTGAACAAGAATTGATACCTTTTCATTCCTATCTATTCATTGTTGGGTCAGAGTCTCACACGACATCGGTTTCATCTCCGTTTCCTTTGAGTAACAACAACCCTTAAAAATATTGCACAATTTTAAAAATTTAACTAGTAACTATTTTCTAGGACTCTATTACACCAACAATTAGCTAGGCTAGAGCTTTGGAATAGGTAGAGAGATACACTCTCCAAAGCATGAAACACATGCAGTTTACAAAGTATTTCGGTTGTCACTGATTCTGGCCTCATACTTTGGGGGGCATTCTGTTACACATGATTTTGGTCATCTTGGTGATGTATTAACAATGGTGTACTCAGGTTCCCAACAAGAACTTCTCCTGAGAAAAGTGTCATTTATCTCTTTCCAGAAAACATATTTTCAAAGTGAGTTTGCGGGCTGAATATGTCCTAGGGTGTGAGAATGACCCATTCTCGCAGGCCACCTTCATCTAGGGTGCGAACTTCTTGCAGGTTGCTCTATACACAGGGTGTGAACTTGTTTTTAAGCTTGGAAAAGAGGAGAAGTCTCGAGGGTTCTAGAAGGGAATCTTCTAGAAAATGAGTTGGAATTCGTATGGTTGTCATTTTACTGGCTTCTCTGATTTGGTGGGATTATTCTCATCCATGTAACCATCTCACCCTCTCCTATATATTGAAAGGATTCTCATGGAAAAGGTTAAGCAAGATTAATTGAAGAATTGGTGAAGGAATTGTGTGAAGAACCCTGCTTGAACAGAAGCTTGGAGACTCTAGTAGGTCTATCAAGAGTAATTGGATCTTCTTCATGCAAGGACAGAGCAAGTGTGTGTGTTGGAACCAAGAGTCACCGAAAGGAAGCTTGCAACATCAAGGCGATCATGTTGTATCTTCTACTTTCAATTAATATAATACAACGGCGTGTCATTTTCCCATAAAGTCATTCTTACTTTATTGTGTAATTCCTTGATCATATGCATAAGTTGGCGATTGAATACATTTTGCTAACTTCACTTTGGTTGGTTTGTGTTGTCTTGGTCTTGACCTCACGAGAGCACCGGAGCGAAGCGAAAGAAACATAGACCTAAGGAAGCGATACGAAGGTATGTCACTTGTTCCTTCTTGCTAACTAATTCAATGGTCGTAACTTAGGGAAAGAGTCATGTCATGTCATGTTTTGTTCTAGATCTAGGTGGATATAGGGAGATCTGTTAGTGTCCGCACCTACCAATTAGTCTAATAACACTAATAGTGGGACCCAAAATCGTGAAAAGAATATAACACATACACAACATTCTCATACTTATTATTTTATTTGCATACAAGGGTCATAGGATTTCATGATCAACAATGCAGGCAAAAAATGACCATTGATTCTCTACACCAAGAGAACTTCTCAGTGCTCACAAACTTTGTTAATGAATCTGCAACATTCTCCAAAGTATCCACCTTCAACAACAAGACCTTCTTCTCTTCAACCATGTCTCTGAAAAAATGATATTGAACATCGATATGCTTTGTCTTAGAATGGTAATATGGGTTCCTTGTTAAGAATATTTCACTTTGACTGTCACAATCTATCCTTCTAGCTTGATATACCAGCCCAATACATAAACACAACATCTTTAACCATATTGCTTCCTTACTTGTATGTGTGGCTTCCATGCATTCATATTATGTAGTTGAGAGTGCCACTACATATTTTATTTTTCTGATCCAGGTGGATATCGATGTCCACCCACATTTTCCAACTGGCTTAAAACAATTTTCTGGCAATTTTGGTAATTTACTATTTTTAGCAGTTTTTAACTTTCGAGGCCATTTTAAGGGCCTAAATGATGGATTTTTGATATCTATCTTCTCAATGATATCCAAAGGCTCTAATTGAGTCCCAAAAATGAATCTCCTTAATGATACCTTTCCAACGAGTTATCATGCACCCCAAATGGAGTTTGTATTCCAAAGTTACTCCCGGGGAAGTTGATACACCAAACTACCCAAAACAGGGTCCACAAAACTGTTGGCTTTTCATCTTCCGGGGTTAGGGTTTTGGATTTTCTTTATGATAAAAAGGCCTTTGGAGCCTCATTGTAAAATCATCTTCTGGCAAATGTGAGTAGCGGACACATCTCTTCTCAGAGATAAGTTCTCACCATTCTAATGAGTCTTTCACTCTGTATTTTTACAGTCTTTGTACATTTTCTCTCATTAATAGAAAATTTTGTATTAATGTATCTTTGTGTTTATGTTTTCATCTCTGATACATTTTATGTTATATTATTGGATATCCAAGATATCTATGTACATTTCTTTATTATATCTTCACTCGCATTTCATGCTGAAAATAATCTGGATCATTTGCTCATCCAAAAAGGTTAAACACACACCCACTTGTAGATATTCTACAATCCATATCTCAATCCCAGTCTACATAAGGAAATCCATTTATTTCCAAAACTCTATATAATATCAGTCTTACTTGGTAACACAATCCATAAGTAGTAATGCCAAGCAAATACCTAAAAACCCTCTTTATTGTTGCCCAATACTCTTTCCCTGGTTTTGACATATACCTACTCAAAATTATACTGCATGTACAATGTTTGGTCCAGTATAGACCATTACAAACATCAAACTACCAACTGCACTAGCATACGGAACATGGGACATGTTCTCTTCCTGTTTCTATGTCGTTGGATACTAATCCGTGGATAAATTTACACCTACAAGAATAGGGACCTTGATATGTTTACATTCCTGCATATTAAACCTCCACAATATTAACTCAACATATTTTCTCTGGTTCAACCAAAGTTTTTTGTTTTCTCAATTTATTTTAATTTCCATGCCCAAAATAAAATTTGCAGCAACAAGATATTTCATGTCAAATTTGGAGGAAAACTTAGTTTTCACATCATGGATAATTTCCTTGTTGTTTCCTATCAGCAACATACATCCACATACAAGACCAAATAAATAAGAGGATCATCTACTAATTTTAAATACACACAATGATCGACTTTGCTTCTTGTGAAGCCAAGTCACAATATATAAGTATCAATTTTTTTATACCACATCCTTGGTGATTTCTTTAACCCATATAGGGACTATTTTAGCCTACATAACAGGTCTTTGTTTTCATTCACTGCAAAGACTTATAACTACTTCATGTATATTTCTTCTTCTATGTGTTATATCAAGATTTGCCTCACCCTATGCAATCTTGCACAGAGGGCGTTTTTTCATTTCCCTATGCAGACTTATCATCCCTTTTTTGCAAATTCTAGAGCTAAAAATACATTTTTTTCCACATGTGCTCACCCTGCCTACTATACAGCATGTGTATACACAGACTGCACCACTACAGCCCATGTACATTGGGATTTGTGCCAAAAAATGAAAAAATGGTGTCGGGTTTCCATGTCACGACAAGAGATCCATTATCCTTGGCTTTCCATATACTGGAAACGTTTCAACTCAACCCTTCAGTTCCATTTGAAGGCTATAAATGGGCCAATTTCGAGCTATGGAAAGGAGGAGAAAGAATTCAACTTTGAGAGAAAATTTACTCTGGAGAAATTATTTACTTCATATTGAGTTTGCATCCCTTTGTCCTTCAAGTCTGGACACAGTGTTCAACCCCCAAGCTCTTCCCTTATTGATTGAGAATGCTATTGTCTCTCTTCTTTGAGCTTGCCTTTGGTGGAGGGTTGAAGTGGTAGAGGCCGAGATGGAAGGAACTTAGTTTCTCGGTTTCGAACCGTTCCGACACGGAAGTCTGTACCATTTTCACTTTTGTTGATCACATATTAATAGAAATACTCTTTTCCCGTCCAATTGATATCTTGCAAATATTTGAATTATTATTCCATGGGCGTATTTGTCATGTTTATTAATGGATTATGTTATTGAATGTGCTAACATAATTTATTATCACCATATGCTTGCTTTGATTGGTTGTTGAGGACTAGTTGCAGGTGTATTGCTTTGGGTCAAGTGCCCAACGGTGGACTTCATCGAACATATGGATGAGGTAGGCCTTTTATCTTGTCTTGTTAGCATATTTGTTTATATAACATACTTGAGAATAGAGTTGATTTCTGCAGTCATTTTCGTTTGTTGTGGTTTTTCCCTAGACATAGAGATTTTCCTCGTAACACTAGGTCCCCATGTAGAATGTTGTCTTCACATCCATCTATTATACTTCAAAATTAAAAGAAACAACAACAAATAAAATAAATATAGAAGAAGTTAACTTGGCAACAGGAGAAAAATAAATTGCAAGGATTGCTAAGAAAATGGTCGGGCCATCAATTTTCAATCTTTGTTAATATGGCTCGCCATGAGCCAATTCATCCCATTCGAGGAACCTACATTCACCTTAAGACAGATCATAATCATGGAAAACTATAATATCTTGGCAGCAAGAGCAATCGGGTCATTTGAATCCCTTCGAGCTAAAGAAGTATTCAAAAATTGGGTAAACAACCTTAAGAATGTATCACACAAATGGAGAGTTAAGAAAAACATCTGACATGATTTACCAACACCAAGTTCCCATATCCAAATAAGTCTTGAATCCACCAAGGTTTGGTGTGGATTCGTCGGGGGGGGGTAGTGCTAGAAGAACTCGAGTACCAACCAACCAAGTTCCAAATATTTCAGGAGCTCGACAGACAACTGGGGTTTGAAACCCCAATCCCACCAGAGGTATTGAGTGATGACCCAACCATTCTAACACCCCTAACCGACACAAAAAAAGAATAATAAAGGGAAGAGACACTTTATAAAATTCCATTTGTCTCAGATTTAGACATGGAAGGAAACATTCCAGCAAAACAAACCCCAACTAAGAGAAAACATCAGGAAAAAACTATCAAGGGTAAACACATTTTCAACTTCAACGCAGTCTCGTAGGATGTAAACATCATTTGGCAAGAGACATTCAAGTAGGACACTACTCTCGACTTTAATGATCCTCTAATGAGAGATAAAATTGTTGTTTTTACAAACATATTGGTCAAAAGGGATAGATTAAAAGAAAAATAGGCTCGACAGGACCAAGATGTCACCTGAAAAATTTTGAAGTCAAGCATAGGGCTACAATTTAAAGAAGATATGGAAAAACTTAATGTGAAGCATGACGAAGCAAAGAAAACTAGAGAAAATCTAGATAAGCATGTAGTTACAAGAGGATAGAAGAAACAAAGGATAGAGGATCAGCAGGAATAAAGCATAAGTCAATCGACTCTAATTGCAACACATCACTAGAAAATTTCTCGACCTGGCCCCAGTAAAAAACCCATTCCAAAGAATAAATGCACAAATATAATCAAAGTTGACCTTACAAGAGAATTGCCACCACCTAATGCTACATTGATTATTGAGTAAACAAGAGAAGAAAAGGAGGTAGAAAAGAAGAAAAAGAAATCAAAGAAAGGGCACCAACAAGTATCGTCAACTGAAACCATCTCAGACTATCCTCCCAATAGAAGTAATGAAGAAAGTGCAATGCACTTGAGGTTGGACAAGGTCGATCATACTCTACAAAATGGGGATACCAAAATACATACAACAATCGAGTCAACCCCATGGGATAATTCGATTAACTTCGAAACAACCCAACATGAAGCCAGACCCAGAAAATAAATTCATTTGGTCCACCCCGACCTAGTCACAGTAGTAGGTACATTAGAACATGCAAAAGGATAGATACGTACAAACACTCATGGGTCGTCTCACACCCTCCCTGCACACAAGTCAGTTGATGCACATCCTATCATAGTTTCATTGGATGACACAGACTCTCCAGCAAAATCCAATAAGGAAGCAAAGAAAAGAAAACAAGGCTAGCAAACTAAAGGTGAAAATTCGACTGCCTTGATGGAAAAATAGCAAAAATAAGATAATAATGTTGGCACAAGGTCTCCCAAGAAGACAAGCAACCCACTAGAAAATCCTCCCTCAGAAATCCCCCACAAAGACTAGTCAGAACCTCCAAAGTTGACTGAGAACACAAAGCAAAATAATGCAAAAGGTCAAGGGAATAATGATGGCAGAAACAACCCCGGACACACAACTAGAAGTTGGGGAGCACAATGAACAAAATACAACAAGAAATGATCCAAAAAAAGGCAACAACACAAACAAAGAACGACAAAACATGGCCAGCAAGAAACAAGAACAAAAAAATGTGCAAAAAATAGTGAAGAAAAAGAAGAAGACAATACACATGAAGGATAGTACTCCAAAAGAAATCACTTTCATAGCCTTCAAGCCAGTTGGGTCAATAGAACAACCTACAGAAACAGTCTTCGACCCAGCAGTAGCATAAGATGAACAAATGCTCGACCTATATAGTGAAGTGACCAAAGAATCAACAAACAGATGGAAGAGCGCCATGAAGGATGGTGCTCAATTGATAGCAAGAAGAAATAAGGAGAAAAAAATATTGAATGATTTCACATGGCTCGCCAAAGAAAAGTTGGGCATTGAACACCTAGCAGAAGGATTAGACCCTCTAGCAGCAATAAATTTTTTGTTTGAAGAAATCATAAACACAGGTGCTAACAATTAGTTGGAAATCTAGCAGCTAAGATAGGAAAATAAATAACTTAAGAGGCTACACAATAGAGAATTAAGAAGTAATCATGTTGGATTGGTTCAACAAACAACAACAATTTTGCAATCGAAACATGGAAAATTAAATAAAGTACAACAACAAATAGAACTGGCTAACTCACTGGAAGCAATCCTCAATATAGTACTCAACAACTGGCCATCATATTTTTCCTCATCCTATAGCAAGCTCAAAGCGCAAAGAACAATAATTGTTGATCTAAGAAAAATAAGAGAAATCACCTCTGACACAAAATGTAAAGCGACCATATCGACCCACAATGCAAAAGAAAAGGCAGTGGAAGCAAAACTGTCAAAACAAGATAAATAGTGGTTGAGAGAGGCAACCAAATCTCAAGTAGTAGCAGAAAAATCCATCAAGCAACTTAACTAAATAAAAATAAAACTCAAGAAGCCAAACAGATCTTTGACCCATAGTCTATTCATGTATAAGAAGCCCCCTTGACTGACAGGCTAGATCTTCCTAGGGAAATGAAATCAATGGGGATAGAGGCGCAATACTCCATCAAATAATGGAATATGTTTTCACACCACTTGAAACAAATACCTTCGAGCATCTATGAAACAACATTTGGAGGATTTCCACATCAACCTGCAGAAAAGTCAGAGGCCACATCGACTTATTGACATAATTTGTATTTTTTCAATCCTACTCCATCTGAGTCAAACCTCCTAACCACTAGCCATCAATCAAGAACCCCAGAGGTAGTCATCGAAGGATCAAAAGAGTCACATGTTGATCAGGAGATCAAATTTTGCTTAAAAATTCAAAGTTCTCGGAATCGCTTCAAACTGGACGAGAGAGTAGACCTCGTTGTTGTGAAACTAACGCAACTCGTTTCGTCTCAAACGGATGTCGGGAGCAACAGATATTGCAATCTGTTCATAAAGTCAAACAAGCAAAAAAAAGACGTTGACTGTATAGTCCGTACATGTTGACATGGCAGGGTCGTACGACCGTACGATGACATGGCATGTGATGATGTGGTAGAGTTTGGTTGGATGTTGAGGGTGAATGATATCTCGACACGTGGCATTGTTTGGTCAAGTGATTGGGCGCCACGTGGCCCAATCGTGGGCTGCCACGTGGGACCCCTTTATTGGCTTTTGGTTGTTATGTAAAATTATATTGGAGTCTGTGGGGTTCGACCCCCGGACCTCCCCTCCACATAATGCCTTCGCAAAGACCTTCTGACCAACGGACCATTGGTTGTGACTTAATATGTATATAAGTTTGATTGTATTTGAATTTACATTTTGTGTTAAACGGGGGGGGGTCGGGCCGGGGCTTAGCCCCGACCCGCGGTCATATCACTTATCACATGTAACCATATGTATATACCGCGTGGGAGTTGGTTGTAACGGATCCATCCCCGACCTCCATGGAATCGCGTGAATTTGTGTTAAGCCCTGGTTCTATTATATTTGTTATATGACCATTGGTTATACGGAAAGGTGCGCGGGTGGTTTCAAATGGTTACGGTTTAGCCCTTTTGCCAATGCGCAAGGTCATATGACCTCCACGTGCCCAGGTGCTAGGTAGTTAGGGGCTGGTGCGCCCATAACCATCCTACAGTTTGCATCGTTGGCGCGGTTGCGCCCGGTGTTGGGTTTTCACGCTATATATTGCATGTGTGCCAGGTTCATTTGACAAGGGTGCGTTTTGTAGATGCAGAGACAACAAGATTGAATGGGGGACTTCCAAGAGGCCTAACTTCTTCGTTTTTCGACCAATTGAGGTGTTGAAAAAGCCCAACTAAGGGTTTTTGGACACTCTGAATCCATTGGAGCAGTCGGTTGGTCAGTTTGAGCATTGTAAGGCATGTTTTTGAGCACTTTGAGCAATTAATAATAATGATCCATTGGAAGCTGGACCAGGAGATGTAGCCCAAGAGAGGGGTGAACTCATTTATCAATTGTTGTGTTTATGTGCTTATGTTCATTGATTATGTTGTTGTCTATGTGTATTTTGCATGAGTAATCCTTTAATTTATGTGTTGCAAAGTTGATCCATTTGCTTTTAACACATAACATTTACTTGCAATAATTTCAAGATTTTCAAGTCTTCTTCATTTTTAGATCAAGTTGGTATCAGAGCACTGGTTTTTGAAGACTTGATTGTTTTGCAAGTGTTTTGTTTCTGATGCTCACAAGGTTGAAACTCACAAGAGGAGAAGGTCAACTTGTGGAGCCAAGTTCTTATCCGACAAGGAGGAAGCATATACCATCACCGCAAGTTTCAGGGAGGCATTCACCAAGCATGGCTCATGCAGAAAGTCATGAACGTGTTCCTGCAGAAGATGAAGATCTCATAAAGGTTGTCATGGAGATGAGAGAGATGATGAAGATATTGATGGAAAGGAACATATTGTCGCAAGGTGAAGGCTCCAACCCTTCAAGGCATAAGGGAAACAGTGGTGACAAAAATCCAAATGGAAATGGAGGGAATGGTGCTTCTCCACCACCCTCTCCTCCATATTCTTCTTCTTCTTCTTCTTCTTCTACCAATTCGAGACCTCTTCCAAATTCTCCAAAGGGGCATGGTAAAACTCCTTCGCAAATTCCTTCATTAAAGCTTGATATAAAATTTGAATTGCCAATATACAATGGAGAAGTTAATGCTGAGAAGTTAGATAATTGGATACGTCAAA
>ML791549.1:73964-84031 GCA_009831015.1 Picea engelmannii
ATGGGTTTTCTTCAACAGTTTCATTTGGTTATCAGGTATAAGAAGGGCATTTTTAACAAATTCGTTGATATGCTTTCAAGGCCTATTATTAGTGCTTCAGTTATTCTTAAGCATAGTCCTATAATGCATGAAAGTTATGTGGATCAATATATTTTAGATACTGACTTTAAAGAAGTGTATGAAACTTTGTGCCACTCTAACCATGTTGAAGAATTGGATTATCATGTGCATAATAATCTCTTGTATCATCTTGGCAAGTTGTGTATTCCACAGGGGGAAAGAATCAACATTATAAGGGAAGCGTATTCTTCTCTTATTGTTGGTCATTTTGGTGTAGGCAAGACAGTGGCTAATTTGAAAAGGTACTGCTATTGGCCTAAAATGAATGAAAGTGTTTCGAGATATGTTCAAGGATGTTCGTTGTGTGCCACAAGTAAACCTAGCAATCGAAAGTTGGGTTTGTATACTCCACTTCCAGTTCCTTCTCGACCTTGGGAAAGTATTTCCATGGATTTTGTGGGTGGTTTACCTATGTCGAGACGAAGTCATGATTATCTTTATGTTGTGGTTGATCGATTTAGCAAAATGTGTATTTTGATGCCTTGTACTAAGCAAGTTACAGCAGAACAAACCACACAGTTGTTCTTTCAAAATGTTTGGGTGCATTTTGGATTGCCTAAGTCCATTATTTCTGATCGGGATTCTCGATTTGTTGGAAGTTTTTGGTTGAGCTTATGGGCACTCATGGACACCAAACTTAAAAAGAGCACAGCTTTTCATCCGCAAACAGATGGTCAGATAGAGGTGGTAAATCGTACAGTGGTGCATCTTCTTTGTGCTTATTGCAGCAAGCATCCTAAACTTTGGGATGAGCATTTACACTACATTCAGCATGCGTACAATCGAGCTAAGCACTATTCGACTCAAACGTCACCATTTGAAGCATGTTTTGGCTATTTTCCCAAGTCTCCTTTAGATTTTATCTTTGGGAAAGATATTGATGTCGATGATCAATATGACATTGATAGGGTAGAAAAGTTCATTGAACAAATTCAGTCGATACATCAAGTGGTGCAAGAGAAGTTGGAAAAGAGTCAGGCCAAGTACAAGATGAGACATGACAAGCATCGTGTTGATCACAGTTTCCAAGTTGGAGATGAAGTTTGGCATTACATCAGCAAGGAGAGGCTTAAAGGAGAAGGTAAAAAGTTGAAACCAATTCGATATGGTCCTTTCAAGATTGTCAACAAGATTGGTAACAATTCTTTTCATTTAGATTTGCCTCCTTATATGCAGATGTATGCAGTTGTTAATGTTGATAATTTGAATTTGTATGAGCCTCCATTGATTGATGATCAAGGAGAGCATGTTCAGATTCCTTCCATAGATGATTTTTCCCCAGAGTATCTTACAGAACTGCATGAAGACACCATCCTTGACAGGAGAATGCGAACTTCAAAACAAGGAAATGTGGAGTATCTTCGAGTTGGTCTTAAAGGGACGAATCCAAGCAAAGCCAAGTGGATTGAGGTTGGAAGGGTGAGGGAACTTTACCCTCATCTTCGCATAGACTGAAAATAGTCTTTTGGAGGTCCAAAAGCTTCCCAATGGGGAGGTGTGATCAGGAGATCAAATTTTGCTCAAACATTCAAAGTGCTCGGAATCGCTTCAAACCGAACAAGAGCGTAGGCCTCATCATTGCGAACCTAACACAACTTGTTTCGTCTCAAACGGACGTCGGGAGCAAGAGATATTGCAATATGTTCATAAAGTCAAACAAGCAAAAAAAGGACGTTGATTGTACAGTCCATATAGGCTAACGTGGCAGGGCCGTATGACCGTACGATGACATGGCATGTGATGATGTGGCATATTTTGGTTGGTTGTTGAGGGCGAATGATATCTCGACATGTGGCATTGTTTGGTCAAGTGATTGGGTGCCACGTGGCCCAATCGTGGGCTTCCACGTGGCACCCCTTTATTGTCTTTTGGTTGTTATGTAAAATTATATTGGAGTATGTGGGGTTCGACCCCCGGACCTCCCCTCCACATAACGCCTTTGCAAAGACCGTTCGACCAACGGACCATTGGTTGTGACTTAATATGTATATAAGTTCGATTGTATTTGAATTTACATTTTGTGTTAAACGGCGGGGGGTCGGGCTGGGGCTTAGCCCCGACCCGCGGTCATATCACTTATCACATGTAACCATATGTATATACCGCGTGGGAGTTGGTTGTAACGGATCCAGCCCCGACCTCCGTGGAATGGCGTGAATTTGTGTTAAGCCCTAGTTCTATTATATTTGTTATATGACCATTGGTTATACGGAAAGGTGCACGGGTGGTTTCAAACGGTTATGGTTTAGCCCTTTTGCTAATGTGCAAGGTCATATGACCTCCACGTGCCTAGGTGCTAGGCAGTTAGGGGTTGGCACGCCCATAACCGTCCTACAGTTTGCACCGTTGGCGCAGTTGCGCCCGGTGCTGGGTTTTCACGCTATATATTGCGTGTGTGCCAGGTTCATTTGACAAGGGTGAGTTTTGTAGATGCAGAGACAACAAGCTTGAAGGGGGGACTTCTAGGAGGCCTAACTTCTTCATTTTTCGACCGATTGAGGTGCCGAAAAAGCCCATCTAGGGGTTTTTGGACGCTCTGAAGCCATTGGAGCAGTCGGTTGGTCAGTTTGAGCATTGTAAGGCATGTTTTTTAGCACTTTGAGCAATTAATAATAATGATCCATTGGAAGCTGGACCAGGAGATGTAGCCCAAGAGAGGGGTGAACTCCTTTATCAATTACTTTGTTTATGTGCTTATGTTCATTGATTATGTTGTTGTCTATGTGTATTTTGCATGATTAATCCTTTAATTTATGTGTTGCAAAGTTGATCCATTTGCTTTTAACACATAACATTTACTTGCAATAATTTCAAGATTTTCAAGTCTTCTTCATTTTTAGATCACATGTACAAGTCAAAATGACACCTCTGCCACCAAATGTAAGAATGCATGAGTGGAAAATTCTTGACGAAACACATGCGTAGACCACCCATCCAAAAATAAATCCATGAACAAGCAAGCAACATTCAATTAAAGTGATTCCAACACTTCTCAACATCAACATCCTCTTTCTTATTATATTTCTTCTTTCTCATTATCATATTGTAATATTTTCAAACATGATATAACCTAATGGTGAAAACTTCTTTTGGGCACCAGCAAAAAAAATTCAATATAATATCCACACTCCCCCCTTGCTCAGGATGAGCAAGGAATTAGGGGGGTAGATGATGTAGGGGCTATTCAGCTCTATTGAATAGACCCACCAATTGATTGGCTAAGTCGACTAGGGAAGTCGATCAAATAGACAGTTAGAGTCGACCGACCAAGCAATTAAGAAATGTAACTAACTGATAATTGTATATCATACATACATACATCTCTCTCTCTCTCTCTCTCTCTCTCTCTCTCTCTCTCTNGTGTGTGTGTGTGTGTGTGTGTGTGTGTGTGTGTGTGTGTGTGTGTGTGTGTATCTAATGGAAAGACATAGGTTGTTTTTCTATCTAATAAAATACATTGATGGTTATCCCACCTATTTTGTATGCTTTCATGTGTCTCTATGTGTGTACATGTACATGTGATATATGATATATGATGCTTTGTGTACGGATATACCAGTAGCTTCTCATACTATCTCTCATACTACAACACAAACCATTTTATTTAGAAAATAGTGTATATTTTTTGGGTAAGAGATTAAACTGTAATTGGGAGTAGTTTTAGGTCTCATATATGGGACAAAGGTTATATGTTAGTAGAAAGCACATGGCCCTACTAGAGGTAGCCTCAATGATGAGCACAAAGGACACGTACTCTCTTCCGGATACTATCTAGGATGAAACCTTTTGGTCTCAGAGTAAGACCTAAAACGACTGCCTATTGGTGCAGAGCGCATCTTCCTTGGACGTAACTAAACAGGTTAACAACATAAGACCTAGAGGAATTTGAAAAGAGCAAAAGTTTCTCTCCTTATGTACCACCAACCAATTATTTCAGATGACATGGTTTTCCTTGAACAACGATGATGAGTCAACCAACATTCACGAATAATGCCTAATGATAATTTGTCCTCGATATTAATTAAAAAATTTCAGATGACTGAGCATTTATTTGGTCATGGTTTATATATAATATCTCACCTCTCCAAATTAATTATACTACCTTTATTAAATTTAAAGAAAAAGAAAAATAAAAATAAAAATAAAAGAGATTATTGAGTCCTCATCTCATTAAGAAAGTTTTCATTTTGTTTTTTGATATAAATTTGTTCAAACACCTTTACGTTTTTTTATTAAATTAATAAGTTAAAATATCAAGAATGAATGTTTAAATCTTTTTTTCCTTTGTTAAGAATGATATGAATTTTTATATTTATTGATAAAATAGAGATTTACAGAATATTTATATATTTATATAAAAAGGTGATTTATTAGAAATAACAATCATGATTATAAATAAATAAAAAACTAATAAATTTAACAACTACAAAACTTTGTCAACTTTGTCATGTCAATTTTAAAAAATGCTATATTTTATATACAACATAAATAAATGGTATAAATAATTTGTTGACTAGCATCAAACATCACATTAGACAACAACAAAACTACAAATAACAATGTGACATTAAAAAAAAGATCATCTTTACTCATGATAGTTGGCTTCCCACCTTAAATTATGGAATCTTGAGGAACCGATATCAGTACCTATTTGTCTTTCTCCCCTTTCATAGGCTCATAAGACCTTTCTACCTTTAAAATAATAAAAGTTAGACACAAGACTTATCAGTTTTAAAAACATGGAAAAAAAAACACATTGTATCACCATTCCATAAATAAATAAAAATCCCTAACACCACAAAAACTAAACCAAGTATAATCAATAACTCAACATGCAATTAATAATGATAAAACATCCCACAAAGCCAAGCACTTTGAAGAGCTCAATCCATGCCATGAAACACTCAATACCATCATTGCCACTTAATCATGAAAGAGGCATGTGGCAATACAATGAACTCCTCTATTCAAATGCATAGGAACCACTACTCGTCATGCAATGAAAGAATAATACACTCAAAAGTGCACACAACATGCAACTTAAAAAGAAAAAATAGAAAAAGACTATACAAAAACACTAAAACAAATGGTCAAATAGAGCCAGCCCCATCTAAATGGTCTCGCTCTCACTCGCTCTAATAATAAGTGCCCTTGGGCAATGCCATCATAGCCATCGAAAGTATCCCTCCACATAATTTGTATGAAAGGCGGAGAATTAACCATTAACCAAAAATGATGGAGAATTAATGGCGGCAGGTTGGACTGAAAGTTGTATGAAAGGCTATTGTTGATAAATAACCTTATTATTAGTATCTGTTGAAGGCTAGGACTCTAGCGTTTGCTTTAGCATTGACTTTGAATTAGTTTAGCTTGACCAAACATATTTAATGTGTTAGTGAATGTTGTACATAATAATTAATATAAAATTTTAAATTTTAAATTTTAAATTAATATAAAATTTTAAATTTTGTTTAAGAAAATATTAATTAATAGAGATATAATAGTTATTATAATACTTGTTAAATATATAGTTATATGAATGGGTTTTATTTATCAATTTATCCATATTTATACAAAGTGGTCTCAAATACATACTTTGACATATGCATACCTTGACATATTATCTTGCATAAGGTATGAAATTTATCCATATTTATACAAAGTGGTCTCAAATACATACTTTGACATATGCATACCTTGACATATTATCTTGCATAAGGTTTGTCATACCTTGACATATCATAAGGTTTTCCATATCTTGATATATCATCTTGCATAAGGTTAAGGTTTGTGTGTCAGGGACTAGGCTGTTATGTCACACTTGTTAAAGTCTACTTTTGTCTCTAAGATCATTAACTAAAAAGTGATTCATAAAATTTTAATCTATTATCCATTGTCAGCTTAGTGGTTGTAAAAAAGTATTCCAAATTTGAAGTCCTTCAATGTATCCATCAATTTGAAGAAACAAAATCTATATGTGCCCAGATATATTTTTATGAAATCTATAATGATTTTCATTGATTTTCTTTTACCGGGCATGAAATTCTCAATTGCATTTAATTTTCCATCGACTCTTTGACAACTAACTTTTCAGTGAAACTCAAATAGCTTCTCTTATAGGATTACGCTATGTTTTTAAGATACATTGCATTATCTAAGAAGTGAGTAAGGCACTAACGGTTTTTAATTCAAAAAAAAAATTTCTTAGAAGCATATATTTACATACTAGGAGGTGCAACTTGCACATCCTAGATGAAATTTGTCCAGTAAATTTGAATCCCATTTAGCAAGAAATATATAGAAATCCAACTTCCATCCTTAAACGAAATCTCTATACCACTTTAAGTTAGGGTTTTTAGGACATTATTGTTGATAAAAAATCGGTCACCTCTATTTTCTCACTATTATTAGTTCATTGTGTAGCCTTCAGTCTCATCTTCTTTCAGATTCAAAATCCAAGTTTGTATGCTCAAGATATACAGGTTTTAGTCAAACCAACAAAAAAACGCTTCTTCCACGTGGAACAAAGTTAATTTTCTTCTAACTATGACCAATTTTTCGGAACCACATTTAATTCTTGAAACCATGTCCAAGTTTTTGGAACCATGTTCATCTCTTGGAACCATTATGGAACCATTCATTTATTGGATCATCTATTGGCACACATCATTCCACACTTAGTTTATTTCTATTACTTTCCTCTCTTGTTTCACTCTTATTGTTCAACACTTAGAATTTTTTCTATTTCCTCCATCTCCCCTCCCCCTACTTACTCTTCCCCTCTTCCCATACTTATTTTCTTTTTTTTAATTCTCTATACTTTCTTCTCTTCTCTTATTTCCCATACTTAGTTTTATTTTTAATTCCCCCCTCTCCTTATCTCTCCTCTTCTCCTCTCTTATTACCATAAATTAGTTCTATTTTTAGTCATCCCTCTCCTTATATCTCCACTCCCCTCTCTTATGCATTCACCTCTTCGGGTTCACAAACACCATGGGTTTGCAGAATCCCTCACCTCCTTCACTCTCCCAACCCGCCATACTCCTATTTACCAACCCTCCCTATCCCTCTGCCACCCTCATATTTTCCCCCCTTACATCATCCTACCTCACCTTATCCCTCCACCACCATCATTTTCCCCCTCCCCTTACACTACCCTCTCCTTACCCCCTCTCGTCCACCTTCTCTCCATACTTAACTATATTTTAAACTAATTCCAAGAATTACCAACCAATCAAATTACTACACATGGCAGAAAACTACTCACGACACATGGCAGCCAACTACTCATGACACATGGCAGCCAACATGGAAACCAACTACTCACGACACATGACAACCAACTACTTGTGACACATGGAAACTCTATTAACCAATGGGAGGATGGCATGCGGTGACGAATGAAACCATGACATGTGGTAGGTCGTAGTGACCTATCACACAACAAAATGTAGAAGTTAACTCATCGCCACTGGGCATTTGACTAGGCTCCTATTAGAGGATGACCGGGAAATTAAAATATTTAATTGTTTCATTAATTTCCTAAGGAGTTGAACCACTAAGTCTCCATAACCTCCACATGTTTCACACCTAGTCTTTGGTAAAGATTTAATTATATACAGTAAAGTTTCAAAAAATCCCCTACATGTGGGATATTTATTTGAGAACATGTCGAAAGTTTAATGAAGAAGGACGAAATTGAAATCAAGGGCCCAGATTTCCGCATGAAATTTGATCGACAACTGTTGAGTCTTAAAGTTTTGGAGGCCATAACTTGAGATATGGGAGTCATATTTGGGAAAAATTTACCTTGTTGGAAAGACAATTCAACAAGAAACATGATGGAATATGTTTCAAGGGATGAAATTGGCCATATTTTTATCAGAAATTGAAATAACATTCAGCAATAGTTTTATGAAGTGTTGATAAATCTGCTTGACACCTCGACTTCACGAGCTCATATCTTGAGATCTAGGAATTGAAATTGTTCCCATGAGGACATGTTGGAAATATAAGACGATGAAGATCACATCTAAAATTAATTTTGTGGCTGAGAAATTGAATATCACATCTAGAAAATTAAAACAAAGTCCTCTCTTTAAAAGGACAATTAATTAATTTTTTCAAAATAAAAGTTTATTTAAAAACTTTTATTAAATACGAAAAGGCCCACTTCAATATGAGAATGTCAATGATATAAATTAATTAGTGAGAGCTCAACGAAGATTAAATTAAAGTGATTATTCCAAGAAAGAAAAATTCCTAACTACTCAAGAAGTAAGAAGAACTAGTTTTGAAAGGAAAGAAAGGGATTCATCAAAGGGTTAGAGAGAGAAGGTTGCATTATCAGAGTAGAAGATCATAACAGAAGGGTCCAACCATCAAATGTAGAAAATATTCTGATTAAAAAACAGAGATCTCCATCTTATCCATTCTTCTTCTTCTACACCATTTTCTCAAGGCTTTTTGTTCATATTTATGAACTAAACATAAGGTTGACTTATTGAGTGTTTCTCTTGTAATCTTCGAAGACTTTTCTTATATAATCATGGAGTATCTATAGATATGTATGTGACTTCTAAATAGATTCCGTGTATTTGTTTATATCTTTCATGAATAAAACTCCACAGAGAACTATTTCGGAGCATTGCTCTAATGATTTCTCAATATTGGGATTTATGAGTGTGGTATTTCTAGAGTTTTCCTATCAAATTCTTTCAATATTAAATGCAGAACTCTTTTAAAGTTCTTTGATATGATAAAAAATAATCTCTCATTTTTCTTGTCAGAAGATATGGATGTATTTATTTATGTATGTGATTTAGAAGGCTGTATATATGATGTTGAGCACAAATATATTATGGTATTGAAGCCTTCCTTCAATATTTCTACAAATAAAAGACTTTTTGTTTCACATAAACATAAGATCAGGTTATTAAAGAACCATTCCATGTATAAATCAAAGCAATAAATATCTAGGGTTTGCTATCTAGCATTCTCCTTAATCCAATATATTCAAGATATACCTTTCATCCAAAGAGGAGTACCACCTCTATAAAAACACAGAGGGATTTGTATCCTTGTGAGGTTGTTATTTCAATCTTAACCAATTCAAATATCAACAACTTCCACTAGTGATCTGAAAACAGATCTAGAGGCCTGATAGGGCTTAAAATTGCTCAAAAATGAAAGTGCTTGGAATCAGACGAAACCTGTGCCATTGCGTCCGTCTCGTCGTCCTGAATCCGGTGGTATAATTTTTATCGCAAACGGAGTCCGTATGAGGAAGATATCGCGTTCTGTCCGAAAAGCTAAACAGACAAATTTTGGGAGCTGACTGTACCTGTCCGTACAGTCCGTACAGGCACGTGTCAGTCCGTACTGCTGACGTGTCAGTCCGTACAGGACATGTGGCGGCTGCCGTACAGGACACGTGGCGTCACCAGGACGCGACACGTGTCATGCTGATTTGGCGTTTTGGGCGTACGGTTCGGCCAATTACAAGGTGACACGTGTCACCACTCACAGGGTGACACGTGGCACGTTGACGTCAGCATGCTGACGTGGCAGATGACGTGGCAGATGACAGGTGGCGTACGGAATGGACACGTGGCAGCAGGGCAGAGCGACAGCTGGCGGTACGGCAGGTGACGTGGCGGCACACGTGGGCCAATCACAGGCCGACACGTGTCCAGTTCTGATTGAAAAAAAAGGGGCGCCACGTGGCCCACTCAGGGGCCGCCACGTGGCACCCCATGGTTGGTGGTTGAAGTTGACGTGGTTGTCTACGTGGCCGTGGTTCCGGGTGTTTAGCAGCGGTTGCAATAAACAGGGTTCCAATTGACGTGGTCAAGGTTCCGGGCAGGGTTCCGACGGAACCAGGAGCGGAACCACCGGCGGAGTTTTCGACGGGGCGTTTGAATGGGACGTTACCACTTATGGCGCGC
>ML791549.1:97497-157954 GCA_009831015.1 Picea engelmannii
TGTTGGAGAGGTTTAGAATGCAGAATGCAAAACCAGTTAGTACACCTTTGGCCAGCCATTTCAAATTAACTAAGGAAATGTGTCCCAAGACACAGGAGGAGATAGAATACATGTCTAGGGTCCCTTATTCATCAGCAGTTGGTGGCTTGATGTTTGCAATGGTTTACACAAGACCAGATATTGCACATGCAGTGGGAGTTGTGAGCAGGTATATGAACAATCCAGGTAAAGAACATTGGGAGGCAGTAAAGTGGATTCTCAAGTATTTGAGAGGTACTACTACTCATGCATTATGTTTTGGAGGTTCAGACACTTTTCTACAGGGATATGTTGATTCAGATATGGCAGGTGATAAAGACAGCAGGAGGAGCACCACAGGGTATGTTTTTACTATAGGTGGAACAACAGTAAGTTGGATTTCGAAACTGCAAAATGTTGTTTCACTTTCAACAACAGAGGCAGAGTATGTTGCTGCTACAGAGGCTGGTAAAGAGATGATTTGGTTACAGAGGTTTATGGAGGAATTAAGAAAGAAGCAGGAGAACAGCAGGTTGTACTGTGACAGTCAGAGTGCCAGTCACCTTGCAAAGAACTCAGCCTTCCATTCGAACACTAAGCATATACAGTTGAGGTACCACTTCATACGATACATCTTGGAAGATGGAAATTTGAAGTTGGAAAATATACACACTAGCCAGAATCCTGCAGACATGTTAACAAAGGGAGTAACCAGGGAGAAACTGATTTCCTGCTCAGTTTTAGTTGGTCTTCGAGAATGAAGATGAAGATGAGAAATTTTCTAGGTCCAAGAAGGTTCAGAGTCCATCATATACAGCAGCGGTGGAGTTGTTGAGATCAGTCTCCAAGTGGGAGATTGTTGGTTGTGGAGCCTGATTATCTTCCTGATTCAGATGTCTTTTACTTTCAGCCATGTTTATACCCCATGGAGTATTTACACCCCAGAAGTATGCACACTCTTCCACGCAGGGGAGTGAAGAGGGGGGGTACCCCCTCTGTAGGGTCTGGGGGAAAGCAGGCCCCCAGCGGGGGTTCGGGGGTAGCGTCCCCCGAAGGAAAAATTGCCTTGTAAATGTATATTGTAATTTCACTGTAAATCTAGACCGTTCATTATAAGGTCGCAGATCTAACGGTAGAGATTATGTTAGGGTTTTTTTCCCTAGAAGGAAACCCTCTTTTATGAGGGAAATGTATTACGGCTATGGTTGATTGTGAATATTGTATTCTGAGAGAGGAGACTGTGAGAGAAAGAAGTGGAAGTTACAGCAGGTTTTGTTGTAGGTTGTATCCCTTCATTTGAAGGATAATAATAAAGGAAGGACCTGGCAATTTTTCCGGTGGACGTAGCCCACACTGGGTGAACCACGTAAATCCGTGTCTCTCTTGTATTGTGTATCTTCGGTGTTTTGTTTCCGCATTTGTTTTACTTTATTGCTCCACGGTCCTATTTTTCTAACAAATGGCAGTGTATTGCACCAATAAGTTATAATAGAGATATCAGCGTCTAGTTCTCAGATTCTCCACTCAATCCTAGACTACAAAAACATGAGTATTGTAGCCACCCATTAAGACTATCTCGGGTGAGACGGCGCAGTACACCCTATGTGTTGTGTTGCCTTCTGGTTTACTAGAAGGGTCGATAGTTTTAGAGGTTTTGTTGGAAACCCGACAGACATGAACCCTGGGTCACCCAATACAAACTCAGACCAGATATATAAGTGAGGATAACCAACAAATGGTTATGTTGTCATTGGTACAAACACTAGAGGATTGAGTAGATGAGATATGTTGAATATATGTTAAAAGATACGTAAAATTTGTGGGAGGCAGAGAAAAATAATATTAAAGCAAAGAAGAAATAAATGAGCCACTAGAAGGGGATGTTGAGACCATGGAATCCCTCAAAAGCAGAGATCAAAAGCTGGCTAAAAATGAAAGAGTTGGAGTTTGCACAGAAATATAACAGAAACCCTAGAGTAACACTCCGCAAATATCTTGAGAAATACGTGTTTACTGATTTGCATGAAGTCTTTTTTTGTGATTTTCCAAACTTATTGTAGGATTGGACACTAAGGTTGAAGGATAATCATGCAACGAACTAGATCCTACAGTTAGAGCGGACCCCAGTATAGATTGAGCAGTTACAACAGGTGAACAACAAATTCACCAGCGCAGTAGATTTTTGGCTAGACGGTATTGTGGAAGGCTTTATAACAGAGTTTGCAGTAGATACAGTGAAGTCGTACAGCGTATCGGAGAAAGAGTTTCTACGTGGACCTTGAGGAAGGTACATTAGACCGTTGTATACTTCTATTAATGTACTACTATACAACAAAGGTGTAATAACAATGGAGTCAGACAACTAAAAGTTCCTTGCATGCATGGGGGAAGGGGGGAAGCACTGACAGAAAGAGAAGAAATGGAAGGAAGAAAGGATAAGGGAAAGAAGAAGGAACCCTTGGACCCAATCATGATGGATGACAACCAGATCAAGCAGATCATGGCGACAGTTGGAAAGACGTGTAGCGGAATACCCTACCAATACAAGGTGAATACCAAGAAGAGATTTGTAGCCACGAGAGAAGGCTCGACGAGCGACAAGGAAGAGGTAGAGGATCTTCGGGTTGTGGAGAAGATTGAGGAAATCTTGCACGCAACTTATGAAAGGAAGACGAGAGGTCCAAGAATGGGAAGAGAAGGTAGAAATTCTATTCATATTAATGTCAATGTGGAACCCATAAACCCATGTGCGACTAATACACCAAAGAGAACACCACCGTTTAGACAACCGAATTTCGGGAGAAGAAAGATAGCAGGAAGTGCATCTACATAAGGAACAACAAATGGAAGAGCCAATTCAGGCATCACTAATCAAGTATTTACACCGTGCGGAGGTAGTAGTTCAACATTCAGAATGGCAGGACACGATCCCACCATCAAGTTACCAAAATTTAAAGGAGAATCGTCGGAGGACCCGGAAAAACATTTGTTCATCTGTGAGAAGATTTGGGAAGAAAAACATATCACAAATGAAGATACTAAACCAACACAACTAGCGATTACACTAAGAGATCACACACTAGATTGGTATATGAGTTTAGCTACAAACTCCACCAGGGAAAACTGGAACAATTGCAAACATCAATAAATTGTTGATAAATGAGTTCCAAAAGCCAAGTTCAGAAGATCAGTGCATGAATGAGATGATTAAAATTATACAAAAACTAGGAGAATTTCTATGGGAGATTGACCAGAGATTCAAGCGACTGAAGGGAAAATTGAAATATCTCATGACCGATATGCAGCATAGGCACCTATTCTTCAATTCACTACTACCGCACTTAAAATATCCATTGCAACAACAGAAGTTTCAGACGGAGGCAGAGGCTCTACAGGCAGCCCTGCAATTGGAAAAAAACTAGTATCAGCAGACGAACCCAGCCATTGAAGAACTGAAGGAGGATTTGAAGAAATTAACGTTCCAGCTAAACCAACATAAAATTAAGGACAAACGGGAATCTGTTTGGTGTACTACATGCAGGAAGGAAGGGCACCACAATAACGAATGTCCAACATCCATGCAATATATGGTAGCAGGAATTCCAAACCCATTACCAACAGAAGGACTATGGTGTGAAATCTGTAAGAAGCTAGGCCACGATCCATATCATTGCCCAATGATGAAAAAATACCAGACAATCCCTAAGAGTTCATATTGCAACTTTTACAAGTCAGTGGGCCACAATGACAAATATTGTAGAACTATGTATTTGATGCGAGAAAGGACATCAAATGCATATAGAGTGCAGGTAGAAATGATGACTGGGCAAGTCGCACCACAATTTAATCAATTTCCAGCCCCATACAACACTGCGCAGCAATAGTATAATACTACGTAACAACCATATAATACCATGCAACCACAGTACAACACAACACAACCTCAGTGCAATATCGTGCAGTACAATCAGGCGCCACAATATAACATGTCACAAGGAGATCAAGCGGGCTACAGAGGTGGAGGAAGAGCAAGAGGAGGTTTTGGAAGAGGTAGAGGACCAGTGGTATGTCACAATTGTCAACAACCAGGACTTTATGCAAGGGAATGTCCACTTCCACCATCTACTTGTATGTATTGTCGTGCATCGAACCACGATATGGAGGAATGTTTGACATTATAGGTAAAGATCCAGGAAAAGAGGAACCAGAACAACCAGAATGTTCAGTGGATTTCAGCCAAAGCGAGGGACGAAGCACGGAACATCAACATAGTTACTCGTGGAGGAGCTCAAACAGGAAATGACGTAGTCTGACAAGAGTCAGTACAACACCAATAGGTGAAGAAGAACGTTGAACCAAGGAAGAAGTTTGACGCGCAGAATGAGAAGGATATATTTAAGCAAGCCAGACAAGAATTTCAGAAGGAATACATGGAGTCGACTTCAACTGCGTAGCAAAGCAAGGAAGCAGCAGAGTACGAGATGCCTTCATTATTGGATCATACCAATGAAATGAAACCCATGGGACAAATAAGTAAAATTAAAGTCTTTTTGCAATCATGTGTAAAAGTAATAAATGACCTATCATCTGTCAAAATATTGTAAAACATATTAGAAAGTTGTAGTATAGATATGGAAGGAAAAATAGAACAAAAAATAGTGAATCACCTACATACAAGGAGAAGAACAAGTAGAGAATTCAGATTGAATGCCAACATAGGGGATTTCAACATGGGAGATATCATACTGGATCTAGGATCATAAGTTAATGTATTACCAAAGAAGGCATGGAAATGCATGGGAGAACCCACATTACAATATTCACCTGTTCAATTGAAACCAGCAACCCAACACAGAGTCCTACCAATTAGTATACTGAGAGTGACGGTAGACCTGGATGGAGTGTGCACTAAAGCAGACTTTGAAGTGAATGAAATAGTGGACGGCATAAAACCATATCCAGCGTTGCTTGGTTTGGATTGGGCGTTTGATAACCATGCCATAATCAATTTGAAGACATGGAGAATGACATTTGAGTTAGGTGAATACAGAGTCATCGCGCCATTAGACCCATCAGAAGGGGAAAGGTTTATAGAACCCACTTTCTTAGACTTAGAGTAGATCATCCAGTTGTACAGAACAACTGCGCGCAATGAGGATTATGTAAACCCAACTACATATGGGATAATCAGTTAGCGGAGCATTACTTCGTGTGTGATAGACTCAGATACCGATTTAGAGAATTGGCAACAAAGGCTACACGAAGCTTCCACGAGAAGATGCACATGAATATACCACGTAGTAAGATGGGTAGGCACGGAGATAAGGGAACCACCCAGTTTCCATGGAATAAACAATCTAGAAGTATTCTTGGCACAGTACGAAGATGAAATTCTAGAGAATCATAGACTTTTAGCACTTGATATAGCACTCAAGGCCACACCTACAATATGGCGGGGTGAACACAAAGAGACAATCACATATTGGTACCAATGTAAGCGGTTACTACGCATAAGGTTAGATACAGAACAGAAAAACAACAAGCAGCAGAAGTATGATGGACAAGGATCACCAGCGAAACACTTGGAGAATTGTAGAATTTTGTGGAAAATGACACCCCCAGCGGAATGGCCTCATAATTTCATACACACTCTAGAGGGCATACCAGGAACTGCGCAAAGGAACTACGACCTGGACGGTATTGCAACAGAATTTTACAGTCACTTTTTCATTCGAGCATGAGAACCCCAACATAGATGCAGCTCTGAAACAGATAAGAGGAGTGATATTCATCAAGGAACCAGAAGTCAAACTCATAACAGAAGAACAACAACGGAACAAACATATAGTCAAGGAACTATTGTCATGTTACCACATGCAGGAGGAAGCATCAGATGAAGACGATCCACGTGATATTCAGATCGAGGAAGCGGAAGGCAACAAAGAAGTGGAGGGTCCAGCTATAGAATCATAATTTATTTTCACGCCAATCAAAGTAAATAAAGTCAACATTGGGATAGTTGAGAATCTCAAAATGGCCAGCATTGGAGATTATTGGGATGAGGAAATAGTAGAAAGCATAATAGAGTTTCTATGCGAGTACAACGACATGTTTCCCAAAACATTTATAGATATGAAGGGTATAGCAGGAGATCTAGGAGAAATGAAGATACCACTCAGAGCTGAAGCGAGACCGATCAGACAACGACCATACAAATTAAACCCGATATATAAGCAGAAAGTCAAAGCTGAGATCGACAGGATGTGCGAAGTCGGAATCATAGAACCAGTGGAAGAATTGGAGTGGATAAGCCCAATGGTAGTTCAAGAGAAAAAACAAGGAGGGATAAGGATATGCGTCGACTTGAGGAAGTTCAACAATGCATACCTACATGACCTGTTCCCTACACCTTTCACAGACGAAGTGTTGTAGAACGTAGGAGGACACGAAGTTTACTCATTCATTGATGGATTCTCAGGCTACCACCAGATCAAGATAGCTCAGGAAGACAGATACAAGACCACGTTTTCTAAAGAATGGGGATCCTACCAGTACACAGTCATGTCGTTTGGACTGAATAATGCACCAGCAATATTTTCCAGAGTAGTCATCACCGCGTTTAAGGAATTCATCCACCAGTTCCTAGAGGTATACTTGGACGATTGGACAGTCTATAGCTTGTTGAAAGACCATGTAGAGGTCTTACGGATGATGTTAGAAAGATGTAGACAGTGCCAAATATGATTAAACATAAAAAAATGTATATTCAGAACACTGTTTGGGATATTATTGGGCCATATAGTATGCAAACAAGGTTTACTAGTAGATCCTGCAAAGATTGCAATAATTGTTAACTTGCCACCACCAAAAACAGTCTGTCATCTAAGAGGGAAATTAGGACACACAGGATACTACAGAAATTTTATCAAAGGATATGCGCAGATTACTGCACCAATGGAGAAACTATTAAGAAAAGACACAAAGTTTCAGTGGAACAACGATTGTCAACACGGTATGGATACATTGAAAGAAAATATGGTCATCGCGCCAATACTAGTATTTCCAGAATGGGAGAAGGCATTCCACGTACACGTAGATGCATCAGCCATATCACTTGGAGCTATCTTGGTGCAGTCAGGAGCGGGAGATCTGGATCACCCTATAGCATTTGCGAGAAGAAAGATATCAGAAATAGAACAAAACTATAACACTATAGAGAGGGAATGCCTAGCTATGGTCTATGCACTACAGAAGTTAAGACATTACTTATTGGGAAAACACTTCAAGATGGTCATAGATCACTCAACCCTTAAATACCTAGTCAACAAGACAGTGTTGGGGGGGAGAATCTGTCGATGGTTACTACTCTTCCAAGAATTTGATTTTGAAGTAATAGTCAAGCCAGGAAAATTGAATGCAGGACGTGACCACCTATCAAGGGTCACAAACGGAGAAGAACCTATGAATTTAGAGAACAACTTCCCAGACGCACAGTTATTTTCAGTCCAGATCATTGATGAATACTTTGCAAACATCATTCAGTACTTGAGCACGGGTATTGTGCCACGGGAGTATAACACCGCGCAAAAGAAAAACCTGGTAGTCCGGGATGCAAACTATCATCAACTGATCGCAAGACACTTATACAAAATGGGCGTAGATAGCATCTTATGCAGATATGTGTTAGAACACAAAATACCAAGAGTTTTAACAGAATCCCATGAGGGAATAGCAGGAAGACATTACGCAGGCAAGGCCATCGTGCAAAAGGTATTGTGTGCAGGACTATGGTGGCTGACCATTCACAGAGACTCGAAGGATAACTGCCATAGATGCTATGTATGTCAAAGGGTTGGTAAACTTATCAAAAGGGACAATATGTCATTACACCACAAGTAACATTACAGGCATTCAATAAATGGGAAATAGACTAAGTGGGACAAATCAACCCACCAGCAAAAATAACAAGAGCAAGGTACATTATAACCGCGAAAAAATATTTGACAAGATGGGCGGAAGAAACACCAGTGAAGGATTGTAGCGCAGAAACATCAGCACACTTTCTATTTGAACAAGTAATCACTTGATTTGGGTGCCCGAGAATTTTGATGAGTGACCAAGGCACACACTTCATTAACTGTACTATCAACGCTATGATTGAATAATTTGAAGTCCATCATCAGAAGAGCACACCTTATCACCCACAGGAAAATGGCATAGTAGAAGCATTTAACAAAATCCTTGAGAATGCACTTACAAAGATCTATAATGTCAATAGGGACGATTGGAAGCTAAAAATACTAGTAGTATTGTGGGCCTACAGGACCACATGCAAAACGTTGACAGGGTGCATGCCATTTAAACTAGTATATGGCCAAGAAGAAGTGGTGCCATTAGAATTTTTGGTACCTAGTTTGTGCATAGCAGCAATTACACGCATGAAGGAACGAAGCGCAGTACATGAGAGACTAAATCAGTTGATGACCATGGAGGAAGATCGAATCCTAGCAGGGTTCCAACAACAAGTTCAGAAAGAAAGGGACAAATCTTGGCATGACAAACACATCAAGAAGAAAACATTCAAGGAAGGAGATTTAGTCTTGATGTATGACAACAAATCCTTTCAGCACCCAGGAAAGCTCAGAATGCACTGGTTAGGACTGTACGAAGTAAAAACTGTCACAAATGGAGGAGTTGTAAAACTAAAGGACTTAGCAGGCACAAAACTCAGAGTGATGATAAACGGGATCCAACTGAAGTTGTACAAGGATAGTTGACCACCCACAACTTTAAAGTCACCGCGTAGTAAAAAAAAAAAAAAACAGGATATTAAACAATACCAACATAGGCATAGTGTGACAAAAGAAGAAGGATCATGCACACTTAGGAATACAAACTTGGCAAGGACAAGGCCAATGGCCAGGTCACGATGGAAACAAGCGGGAAAAACAAAGACGGAAAAAGCAGTACGAACTAACGAAGTTACACGGAATTGAATTTCGGAAAGGACCGACGAGACGTCGCATTAATCGTGCCAACTGGAGACAGCAGAGGAGAGTAATGGAAAGCACGAAGGAAACAGAGGTTCATTGAATCCATATCAAAGATAGCGTCTTTGACAAGATTCATGTGATGCTCATAAAAAACATGGACGCGAGAGAAAACAGTTTATTGCGATACAAGAAAAGACAGAGAGCGAGAAAACATACGAAGAATAGAGTGTAGCTCACAGAGTTTACAGAGACCATTGAACTCAGCAAAACATTCTACATTCACCACCATGGCACATCCAAAGCAAGCAAAAACAATCCATACTATCATACACTCCTGAGTTAGAACTAGGGCATAGGTACAATCGAAGGAAGGCAAACAGCAGCCACCAGAGGTCGTCAATATCACGAAATCCCATTACCAGATACAACACCGATGAATCCCATACCTGTGGTGGAAGAAAACTAGAAACCAACACATGAGGGCATGAATGTGGATATGTCGGCAAAGAACATGAGCAACAGAATTAGGGCACGGGAACCCTGAAGGAGGTGTAACCAGAGAAACCTGAAGCAGCTCCGAGATTCAATGGGATGATAAAAAATCAGGAAGCAACAGTCAAGCCAGACGAATCTCAAACAGTTGTGTCATACCACCCACCGGAAGGAACAGTGGAAGATGTCATGGGTTGGACAGAATGGTTTGTCGAAGTACGATCGATGGAGGCTAGAACCTTGAGCCATCCACTACCAAAAAAAGACAAGCAGTAGCTACCTAGGTCATCATGCAAGCAACCCATCGTAGCCCTTGTTTTGTCGCGTATACCAATGGGGTACGGATGAAATCAGACTTTCTAGGTCATGTCAAGAGGATAAAATACTCGGACCACGATGTAATGGACACGAACAAGTTCTCATAATTCTCAAACAAAGTATACTTACAGATAGTGGGCATGAATGCAGTTGGGGAACCGATTGATCAACCACTCTAATGGGTAGCAGGATTGGAGAAAATGGGGATTTTAGGTCTGCTAGAGCTACCACACTTTGGAAAAGGACAGTACACAAACAATTGTGTCAAACAATTGATGGTGATCACACATGGAGGGGATATAGGGCTGCCATCCCGGGGCATGGATCCCGTGCAATTTCTCGACGAAAAAACAAAGGAGAAAGCACTCACGGAAGAGATGAAAAATAAATATGGCACTGACAGGGGGATGCGATGAATCATCATCAAGAGGATCAATGATGTCGCGACACAAATGGTCACAAAAATCTTGGCCTACAAGCTTCTAAGAAAATTTTGTAGGGAGGAAGTCTCGGTTGGGGTCGTCGCAGTTGCAGCACAATGCGTCGAGGGCGCCATAGTTAGTTGGGCACCCTATCTCTTGAATTTTTTTCTGGATGACTGGAAGGATAGGCAGGATCTAGGAACAGAATTTCATTACTCATGGTTTCTCATGTTGATAGCCATTACGGGATGGAAGGAACCAAACTATGCATATTTCTCCACCAGACCCAAGCCGAATCATGGAGCAAGATATTTATCACTTGGTGTTGCGTCAGATGCCAAGCATAGGAGGATGAACATAGCTATATTCGAAGGGTACCTCCACGACCTATAGGAGGCCATCTCCAACCTTTGTAGAATAACACCACAGGTTTTCACACACTATTGTGACATTGCCAACTTCAAGGCCACTCGACATGCCATGTGGATACAGGCACGGAAGGACCCCAATAAGCAGTGGCTACAATTGCACTATTGCATCATGGAGGGTGACATCGATATGGTTATCCGGGATTGCGAGGAGGACTGGAAGATTCTAGTATTCACCCAATACATACCTACAAAGATAGTGGAAGAGGAAACAGGGCAGGAAGAAAGACAGCCTCAGGAAGTCCCAGTGCCCAAGAAACGAAGGACGGACCAGACAAAAACAAAGTAGACGAACGAAGGGACAGCTAAGACGGGGACCTAGAAGGGGAAGAAGAATAATATGCAGTCGGCCCAAGAATAGAAAAAAAAGGATGAGGCTATGCAGGGGACTACACCAAGTCCCAATCCACAAAAACCAATCCTGACTAAGAGACCATCCACTCAAACGAGGGACGCGCGTAAGAAGATGAAGGCCGAGAGAACACCTCCATATTACACGATTATGGAAGATGATGTAGAAATGATATCCCAAATGGTTCAGGATCGTACATCTAAATATTTTGAGAATGTTGTGCACCATAGGGATAGAATTCAATAGGAGCTGACAGACATGCGACAGTTCCTCAAGAAGATCGGGGAAGTGCAGGCAATGGGCAGCAACATAGGAGTAGGGCCGCCAAAATTCCAGACAGGAGAAGAACCTGAAGCAAGAAAGCGAGATATAGTTCACACAATAACACAGTCGAGTGCAACATTCCACATTACACCCAGCATGTTGTGCATGGATGAGATCGTGGGGAAAACACCCCTAAAGGACTTAGCTCAACTCCAACTTGTATTTCTGCGAATACCATCTAAATCTCTACACAAATTACAGGTTAGCGTTACCAAAGAGGTACAGTCTCATGCAAGCACAAACTTAGCCAAATAACAGTAGGAAATGTAGAAGAGGGATGCGCTGGAATTAATATGTGAGAAGGCTAAGCTCGAGACCCAAGAGGAGAGGGAGCGTGTGAATGGATTTGAATGAAAAGTGGTCGGAACTTATGAGAAGATTCCAAAGACCGCACAATGGGACAAACTCACAACAACAGAGAAGATTGATCAGAATGAGTAGGAAATCAAACAAAATCAGAAGCAGATTGAGAATCTCCACGAGCAGCTCACACCTACCACTCCACCATAGGTAAGGGAGAAAAGGAAGTAGGAGGAAACAGAGAAGCTACAGGAGATAGAGCAACAGGTCAGTGCAGCAGCTGACTTGTTCGATCAAGCAGCACAACTTTGGAAGAAGCTAGAAGAGGATCAGCAAGTCCAACAGTGGGACAATGAATAATAAAGGATAAGTGCAGCTATCAAGGACCTCAAGCAGAGGTAGAAGACAATGTACATCATAGAGCACATCAAAGGGGCACAAGATATGAAGAAACTGCAACCAGAACTCACCACTATGCAAACACTGAAAAAGGAGCGTCGGGCTCAAATGGAACCGCTTCAAGAGCGAGTAATAGAAGTCATTGCATAGGAAAAGGAAGCCAAGACACATATAGCATAGACCCAAGTAGAGTGCATAGGATTGATCAGTGACGAAATTGCAGTCTAGATAGTAGACACACTCAAGGAGAAGACCATGCAGGCGCAAACACAAGCAGCGGATCTCAAGGAGAAGTTTCAGGCGATTACCAGGGAGATCAACAAAACACACAAGGGTTATGTGGCTCGGGACGAGTCACATGTCAGTGTTGGGGGCCTGTTGGTAGCAGGCCAAAGAGAAAATCAAGGCGATTTTGGGAAAGAAGGCATGCACGAGGAAAGCAACAACTGGAAGGAAGAAAAACACGCACGCATGCATGGAATACCTAACGACGTTAGGGTTAGGTTTTGGTAATGTATTGTAATGGCTAAAGATCCAGAAACATATAAATATAGTTACCTAGGTCTCATAAGGAGGGGGTTGTTGTAGTGAGTTGATAGAGATATAGAGAGATGAATACAAAGAAGCGGATGCTATGTAATATTTGATGTATGACCTACTTTTGTGAGTTGTTGAGCTAGAGAGGACTGAGGAGCATAGATCTTGAGGGTTAGATCGCAGGGTGAGGAGCTTGGTATGATCTAGTCCACCTCATAATAGATATTAACCTGACTAAGAAGATTTGTAAAGTGTGCGACGCTATAGGGATAGAACGAATATAATAAAAGAGCTAAGAGACAGGTCTTTCTAAACGTAGCCTAGGGGTGGTGAACCACGGTAACATATGTGTTATGTGATTGAATGCATGTATTTCTTTATTGTCTTCAGTAGTTATTGATATGCTAGATGAATGAGTTGTTATATTTCATGCGTAATCATAATGGTAGTGTATTGCACCAATAAGTTATAATAGATCTCTCAGTGTGCAGTTCTCAGATTCTCCACTCAATCCTAGGCTACAAACACATGAGTATTGTAGCCACCCATTAAGACTATCTCGGGTGAGATGGCACAGTGCGCCTTGTGCGTTGTGTTGCCTTCCGATTTACCAGAAGGGTTGATAGTTTTAGAGGCTTTTCTGGAAACCCGACAGACATGAACCCTGGGTCACGCAATACAAACTCAGATAGAATATATAAGTGAGGATAACCAACAGCGCTCAAAATGTCCTTTTAAATTTTTAAGCGCCTTCATCATTTCATGCTAAATTTTCATATTCCTTTGGTATTTTTCCCATTTTTATATGATCCAGGTGGATATCAGTGGCCACCCACCTTTTCCAACTGGCTCAAAACAGTTTTCTGGCAATTTTGGTAATTTACTATTTTTAGCAGTTTTTCACTTCCGGAGCCGTTTTGAGGCCCTAAAAGATGTTTTTTGGGAAAATGGGGAGAAATATGAAATTTCCTTTGATATTTCCCCCAAAATGAATCTCCTCGACGATACCTTTCCAACATGCTATCATATGCCTAAAAAGGAGATCATATGCAAAAGTTACGACCCCGGGAAGTTGATGTACTAACTTACCCAAACGGGGCCCACATGACTTTTGGTGATTCATCTCCTAGGGTTAGGTTTTTGGATGTATAGTATTTTGGGAATTCTTGTTTATTGTAAAAAGGCCTTCAGAGCCTCATTGTAATCATATTCTTGCGAATGAGTGCAGTTGTCACATCTCTTCTCAGAGATAAGTCACCACCATTCCAGCAAACTTGTTTCCGCTGCATTTTACAGTTTCAGCTTATTTCCTTATTCAATAGAAAACCAATTTTATTGTATCTCTGTTATTTTGTGTTAAGCACCTGTTAATAATCTATATTCATTTTGTTATGCTCATAAAATCTGGATCAGTTGTATCAAAGAGGTCTGCTCCTTGTCGTCTTAATGCATGTCCCCAACGAAGTCGAAGTACAAAGAGTTGGGTCTCGAGCTTGTTTCTCTTGAGGACAAAATCTCTCGCATGCCCAAGCGACCTCTCATGGCAGGAGAAAATAAAGATGACAGGATAGGAGATCCTTTCAAACTGTTGATTGAGGAATCCCTTACACAACAAAGGAACGAGATGATGGATAGTTCCGCACAAATCCTCCAGTGGCTACCAACAGCGACACATCTGCTTCGAGCGGAGGCGCCGCCCCCTTCAAGGTACAAATAAACTTCAATATTCCTATATTTGAAGGTCAGATAGACGTAGATGTTGTAGACAAGTGGTTGAATCTACTATAAGGGTATTTTTTTGTCCATAACTTTTCGAATAGAGAAAAGATTACTTTTGCACTCCTTAAAGTCGTTCGCCATGTCAAAGATTGGTGGGAAACTTTCTGTGAGCAAAAGGAAATAGAGGAAACCTCATTATTTACAGTCACGACCACCTAGGAATCCTTCAGGGATGCTATTAAGGAACAATACTACCCTATCAGAAGTTATCACGACTTGTATACCAAATGGACCACACTGCAGCAAGAAAGAGACCAAGCAGTGTCAGATTTCACAAATATCTTCCATACCTTACGCACCAAGCTCGATATCAAAGATTCAGAGCGAAATTTGGTGCTCAAGTATCGTAGTGCTCTGCATAGATACATCCAGACTGAAATGGAATTGTTGTACATCTCATCCTTGGGCGCGGCAATTTGGGCCTGGGAACCCCTCACAAAAAAAGATAGGAAAGGGTGGCCCCAACCCACAAAAAAAAGGACAGAGCAAAGATGGACAGTATCAGGACAACCAGTCCAATGCGCAAGAAAATAAGGACACCAGAAAGACAAATAAATATATCGGGAAGTGGTGTGACTTCCATAAGAGCCCTTGGAACAACACTGCTAATTTTCGCTCAAAGCAGTCGTTGGTGGCCGAAGTGAAAGCCTCTAAATCAGATGTGGGTTCTGAATCTGAGCCAGAACCATAAAGGGGAAGAAGGATCATTGACATGGAACCTAGTGCCATCGTTGCTACCACCAAGCTTCAGCTTGGTGAACCAAATGAGCCAGAAGAAGGAGAGTGCCTCTTCCATTCACATATGTGGGTAAAATGCACCTCATTGCACTTCATCGTTGATAGCAGTAGCTAGAAGAACCTCATCTCAGCAGAGGTCGTCAAGAGGTTGGCCCTACCGACAACGCCACACCCACAACCCTACACCATTGGATGGGTCTGCCAAGGAAGCAATCTCTGCGTCAGGCAATAGCGTCGACTGTCGTACGGCATCAAGCCCTTCAAAGACGAGGTATTGTGTGATGTTTATCCTCTCAAAGCTTGTGATGTTCTTTTGGGCCAACCTTATTTATGGAAACATCATGCTATATATGAGTCTAGGCCTCATAGTGTTATTATTAGTTTGAACAGGGAATTGTACAAGATTCCCAAGGCAGTCCCACCTAGTGTTATTTCCTTGATCTCCGCTAAGCAATGCAGGAAGGTCATCTTTCAAACGAGGAAGTTTGTCTTCTTCATGATTCGCTCTCATAATAAGAGAAAGATCACAGCCACATCCAGGGTCTCTGCAGTCGACCTCTCCACACAGAAGAAGCAAGTAGATAACATCGTGGAAGAATACTCGGATATCTTCTCCTCACCTACCGGGGTACCTCTGCACTGCCAAGTCAAGCACCCCATCGATCTAACCCTGATGCATCGCTACCCAATGGGCCAGTCTATCGTCGCTCTCTGTTAGAGAATGAGGAGATAAATCAACAGATCCAAGAACTCCTCCACAAGGGGCACATCCTTCCCATCTCATCACCTTGCGAGAGGCTAATTGTGCTAGTACAAAAGAAAGATGGAACCTGGCGACTCTACATTGATTAACGAGCTCTGAATAAAATCACAGTCAGAAACTGGTACCTAATTCCCTGAATCACCAACCTCCTTGATCAACTCACAGGGGCCAAATACTTCAGTAAGATCAATCTGAAGTCTGGCAACCACCAGGTCCCGATAGAACAGACAAATGTATGGAAGACCGCCTTCAAGACAAAGGAAGGCCTTTTTGAATGGTTGGTCATGCCCTTTGGTTTGAAAAATGCTCCAGCCATTTTCATGAGGATGATGGACGATATCCTGCAACCATTCACCAATACTTTTGTAGTGGTGTATCTGGATGACATTCTCATTTACAACAAGACTTGGGTTGAACACTTGCAGCATATTCAGCAGGTTTTGCACACCCTGCAGCAGCACAAGCTATACGCCAACTTGGAAAAATGCTCCTTCAGCATGGACAGGTTCCATTACCTGGGCTACATCGTTGATCAACATGGCGTACATGTGGATCTAGCTAATATCCAAGTCATCCGTGACTGGCCATCCCCAACCACACTCACTGAGCTTCGAAGCTTCTTGGGCCTTGCCAATTTCTACCGCAAGTTCGTGTTGGGATTCTGCCATATTGCATGGGCCCTCATTCAAATAACCAGGGGTGGTGGTAAGGTGAAATTTTTGTGGGGCCGGTCCCAACAAAAGCGTTCGATGATTTGAAGTAGCGCTTTTGCTCAACCCCAATACTTTCACTACCATACCTGCAGCATCCCTTTAATATCGAGACAGACGCTTTACACTATGTTGTGGGTGTTGTTCTCACTCATCATGGCCACCCCATGGCCTATCATAGTGATACACTATCAGATGTTGTCCATAAGTACCCTACTTATGACATAGAAATGTACTCCATTGTGCAAGCTTGTCGCCAGTGGAGACATTACATTCTTTGGAAGGAGGCAGTCATCCACACTAATCATAAGCCACTGCAATTCATGCAGACACAAGGAAAATTGTAGAATGACCGCCATCAAAAGTGGTCCACATACTTGCAGCAATTCCACCTCAACATCAAGTATAAAACATGAAGCACCAATCGCGTCGTTGATTGCCTCAGCAGACCGAAAGTCGTAGCACTCACCATTGTGCTAGACTCTTGCAGCCATGAGACCTCTGGATGGCCCCAACTCTATGAGACAGACCTGGACTTCGCCACCACCTACCAAATGTTGGGTGCAAACGTAGTTGTCGATAATTTCCATCTTCATGATGGGTTGTTGTGTTGTTTGGGCCATATCTATGTTCTATCAAGTGAGTGAGCGAAGTTGATCTGGGAAGCCCACTACAGTCGGGTGGTAGGACACTTCGACATCGAAAAGATAGTGTCAATGCTACAGAAACATTTCTACTAATCGAAACTTCGATAGGAGGTCAGCAAGTATATCAGGTCTTGCACTGCATGTGCTATTGCCAAACCAACCACTAAGAAACGGGGCCTGTACACCCCTCTTCCTACTCCTGACAAGCCATGGGAATCCATATTAATGGACTACATGTCGAGCCTCCCATCCACCAAGTGGGGAAATGATTATGGTTTTGTGGTTGTTGATCACTTTTCTAAGATGGTGATTCTGGTTGCCTGCAAGACGAGCATCACAGCAGAGGAAACTACCAAGATCTTCTTTGAACGAGTCTGGGTACATTTTGGAATCCCACAAACCATTTTCTCAGATCAGGACAGTCGATTTCTCAGCTCATTTTGGTCGATCCTCTGGTCACTGTTGGACACCAAGCTCACAAAATCCACAGCCTTCCACCCAGAGACAGATGGCCAAACCGAGGTCGTAAATCGAATGATTGTGCATATCCTTCGCATGTATAATTACAAAAACCCTCACACATGGGATGAAAGCCTTCCCAAAGTCTACCATAGCTACAACTACGCCCTGCATAGCTCAACCGGCCACAACCCCTTTCAGGTGGGGTTGGGATTCCAACAATTGGGTCCCATACATGTTTCACTTCCCCTTGCGTTCACCTCGACCAACTCATCTTCTGCTCCAACTGAAGTTGACAAAGCCACCTGGTTCATTGAGAGGATCCATCACATATACCAACAAGTTCAGAATATCCTACAGAAGTCCAATGACAAGTACAAGCAATGCCATGATCAACATCGGGTGCCACATAAGTTTCAGGTGGGCGACAAAGTTTGGTTGCAATTGCAAAAAGAACGCCTTACAGGAACCCATCGTAAGCTTCGCCCACTCTGTTATGGGTCGTACACCATCACCAAGGCTGTGGGGGATAATTATTTTGAGCTCAACATTCCTCCTTTCCTTGGCATGCACTCAGTGTTCAACGTGGATCTCCTTCGCCCTTATTTCCCACCATTATTGGACACCTCAGAAGTACAAGAACAACTGAAACCAACAGAGCTCAACCCTAACTACATAAAAAATTCATCCAGTGATCAGATTGTGGACACACAGATCAAGGGCACTCGACAGCAAAGGATCCAGATTTATCGAGTCGTCAAAGCAGGGCAGCTCCTGCACCAAGGCAAGTGGCTCACCCGGGGCCAAATTCAACAGAAATTTCTTCATCTAATGGGGGAACTCAACGCAAGGGAGACCATTGCTTCCTAAGGAGGGAGTATTTATCCAAGTAGATATCGGTGGCCACCCACCTTTTCCAACTGGCTCAAAACATTTTTTTGGCAATTTTGGTAATTTACTATTTTTAGCGGTTTTTCACTTTCGGAGCCGTGTTGAGGCCCTAAACAATGTTTTTTTGGGAAAATGGGGACTAATATTAGGTTTTCCTTCAATATTTCCCCAAAAATGAATCTCCTCGATGATACCTTTCCAACGAGATATCATACACCTAAAACGGAGATCGTATGCAAAAGTTACGACCCTGGGAAGTTGATGTACTAACTTACCCAAACGAGGCCCACGTGACTTTTGGCACTTAATCTTCTAGGGTTAGGTTTCTGGATGTCTAGGGATTTGGGAATTCCTGTTTATTATAAAAATTCCTTCAGAACCTCATTTTAATCATCTTCTTGTGAATGAGTGCAGTCGTCACATCTCTTCTCAGAGATAAGTTGTCACCATTCCAACAAGCTTGTTTCCGCTACATTTTACAGTTTCAGCTTATTTCCTTATTGAATAGAAAACCAAATTTACTATATCTCTATTATTTTGTGTTAATCACCTGTTAATAATTTGTAGTCATTTCGTTCTGCTCATAAAATATGGATCATTATAATCCTCAAATATTCCATTGAGCCTTGATAAAGTTCCCATTGATCGTTTTTTGCCCAGTGTTCCTGTAACCCTTGTCCTTTGGTTTTGGAAATGATGTTTGGTCTTTCAAAGTTCTTTGGGAAAATACAAGGAAAATCCAATTTTAACTTTTATATCAATGGCATGATTTATTGGACCAAGTTTTTATTTATAATTTTGAATAAAAAAATTATTGGCCTAAGGGCCAATTTCAGTTGTCAACACCAAGAGCCAATAAGGTTAAATTTAAGCTCTTGGGCCTATTATAGGTCTTCATTATTTTTTATCAAAATTTTGGGGCCCTAAGGGCCAATTTCAGTTGTCAACACCAAGAGCCAATAAGGTTAAATTTAAGCTCTTGGGCCTATTATAGGTCTTCATTCTTTTTTATCAAAATTTTGGGGCCCGAAGGCCAAAATCCAAGCTCCTTGTCCCCGAGCTACCACCTACACATATAATCACGAGTTAGCACCAACACATAAGTAACCAAAGCCAAGCGTAAGCACCAAGCCTCTCCTTTTCCACACAAATCATCGTTTCTATTACAAAGCACTGGCAGATATAAGCATAGAATTCTCCGATTCTTGGTGCATGTGGGATTTTATTCATAAGTAAAATAAAAAAATATAACAAAACCTAGACAAAATTTAGGTGCTCGATCGATTGCAGGTGTCAAAGGAAAATAAGATTGCATGACAGTCTAACTGCCAAGATTTAGTCAGGTGTGGGAAGTGCAAGAAGCAAATCTCATTGGTATGGTCACCAAGGAGGTGTCAAAAACTTGGGGAAATGGTGCAATCAATATTTTGATTCACATTGTTTTCAATAAATACAGAGCTACAAACCAAATACCTGAAGATCACGGATCCCTTCTTGGTCGTCTGCATATGTTTCAGCGTTTTCACTGTCCTCAGCGTGCTCTTGTGTGTTTCTTTCAATGTGCTCTTAGCATTTCAATCCTTCAAAAAACGGTGAAGATGTCTTTGATGGCATTATGTGGGGTTATGCAGTTTTTATTGCATTATTTTTGGTGGTTGCAGAGATTGAATAGGAACAGATTCAGAACCTCTAGCGGTGTTGATCAGTGATTGGAAGGGATCGAATGTCAAAGCCTCGCTCAGATGGAAAGTCTCAGAAATCAGTGCGCCATTTCCATTGCACTTAGATGCTGAGAACTTGGTTCTGTCAGCAATTCGATTGGTCCATTTGGTGATGGGTTTTTGTTCTGCTTTTCTTGTCTCTAACCGGATGCTAGACCATCATCATCCAGCGACCGATTGTTGTCGTATTGCGATATTTGTTATGGATTATATTGTTCATAAAACCTCTCTACATACCCTGACTAGTATTATTCTTTTCCATCGTCTAATGACAATCTGAGTTCATGTTTTAAATAGTGCAACGCAAGTAGTAGAATAGTGTCTTCCTCACAAAAGTAGCGGTTTGAATAGATTGAAGTTATGGAAAATCATTAAAAGTAGAAAAGACTAGAAGCCTGTGATACATTCTACAACATATGGCATGTCTAGCCAAGTTTTGGAAGTCTTTTCCTTTGGATAGAGAATCCATTGTAGTATTCAGAAAATGAGATGATGTGCTGACAAGTGACAAGGTTTCAGTGAAAATTATAAAGTATGAGATGCTACATTGATGCCAAGAGAATAGCCAAAGACAGGAATGGAAATTCACAACAAATAAATTGGATCCAGGAAGCTCTTGATACACATATGTGACTTGGCATGATAGTAAAGTCACAGATAAAACCCCTAGCAAACATTTTGACAACTAGAGGCAAAGCACCCACATTATCATAATGAAACTACTCAGTGCACAAGGAGAAATTGTTAATGATTGGGGTTTCTCGTTGTTTTCAAGAAGCCCCGAGTTATCCAAATCAATCTCTGATTTGAAGAAACAACAAATCCACCTTTCCAGTTCAATGAATTAAAGAAAATGGTAGTCAAAAATCATTCCAAATTTTGTGGAATCATACGAAGTGACAAACCAAGCATCTTCAGGGCACTTGGCAATAGAAGATCACCCTGGTATTTTCAGGTAGCTTAGCATCATGAAGCAGGGAAGATCCTGTATTCATTTGGATAACTTACAATGAAGGTGGAATATGACAGCTTAGCATTTGGTGAAGTTTCTTTCAACATGTGGCGAGCAATCAAAGATTTATCATTTCAACAAGTTGAGGCAACCCGAACTTAGTTTCAAATCTTCAAAAATGTTGAAGAGTAAAAGACAGGTGGCATGCTTAGCCTGAAGCAGCCTTTCCAGCCTCCAAGACAGTTTCTCAAAGAATTTGGATACATTAGTTTGAAGTCAATCTCCTACAGGAAGTTGGTAGCGCTATCAGTCTTTTGCCTTTACTCTGCGCTGCAAACTAGCCTGTCTTTAATGCAAAGGAAGTTTGGTCAAATTTGACTTCCTTTTCACCTCCGAAGGTGATGACTCGTGACCTATTTGTTGAGGACAATTAGAGAAGACTTCTTCTTCATCAAGGAAATCCTAGATGGCAGCAGAAGATTCAGACTTTGATAGGGATTCTTATCCCTTAGATATAGGATCTCAGTCCTATTATTTTGTAAACAAATTAGATTTGTTTTGCCAAGTAGTTTTGAGATCCAACTTTTGGGGATCTCTAACGAAAATGTAATGGCTATTTAGCCTTTGAAAATTACAATGGTGAGGGAGAGAGCGGTCTTTAGGACTGTGGTTTAACCTTTGTCAATTGTAATCAAACAGGACTAAGATCTTGCTGAGTATATATATGAATGCAGAATTTCCCCTCTAGGATTTTGATGAGACTTCCATTACCTTTCATTTTATTTTCTGTATATGTGGATGAATTGCAAGGTTCATTGTGTCTATAATTCATTTTATGACTGAGAGATTCCATTTTTTCGTTGCATTAGTGGATTTAGATCCCACATATAGTTTATTGTTTTAATTGACCATTTGTATATGCTTTTAGTGTATCGAGTTTGTTGATACAGTAATGTTCTATAATCCATATTTGTTTTAATTCATCTGATATGTTTAGAGAGGACTTTTCTTGTTGGAATGTGTTCATCATAGTCTTAGGCTAAGTGCGGCTTAACAGTTCATATATTGATCCACCCTGCAGATTCTTTCATCCAACCAAATAGTTTAAGTTACCAATCTTGTTCCCTTTACAGTTAGGGAAAGACTCTTGGAGTGATAACAATGCCACTTTCACGGAATCCTCGAGCTCCCACATGGAATCATCTGCTCCAAAGTGATTCCAATACACCTTGACCTATGCAATGTCTCAGGTCCAGATAAATGTTTGATTCCTATCTAGGATGCATTGAGGCTCTGGTTGGAATTCTCCTTCTGGTTAAACTTGAATCGCATCCCAATCAACGATGTGATCATAATCATGAATATATTTTTTAAGTAATGATACATGGAAAACATTGTGTGCTTTAATAGTAGGAGGCAAGGAAAGAATGTATGCCATTGGTCCTACTCTGTCCAGGACTTCGAACGGTCCATAGTAGCAGGGTGCTAACTTAGCACAAGTTTCCATTCTGAGAGAACTTACTTTGGGATTGAATCTAAGATAAACATGGTCTTCCGCTTTGAACTCCCTATGAGCTTGATTTCTTTCGCATAACTCTTTTGTCTGTCCTAATCCGCCTTAAAATTTTGTTTAATCTTGGCCACGTCCTGTTCCATTTCTTTCACCATGTATTCCCCAAGCATAATTATGTCCATTGGATTATCCCAACTTATTGGGATATTAAACTTCATGTCATATAATCCCTCAAAGGGACTCATTTTTAGTGACTCTTAGTTGTAATCGTTATAGGAAAACTCCATTGGGGGTAAGTAATCTCCCCATTTTCTAGGTTGGTGCATAGCATACATTCTTAACATGTCCTCCAGCACTCTGTTCACCCTCTTTGTTTGCCCATTTCTCCAAGGATGGTAAGAAATGTTGAAATCCAACTGTGTCCCAAAGCCTGCAAATAATCCTTTACAAAATTTTGAAGTGAATTTGGCATCTCGATTTGATAAAATCGTCTTAGGCATGCCATGTAATACGAAAATATATTTCATAAAAACATTTTCAATGTCAATTGCTTTGTAGGAGGATTTCACCAGAGTGAAATGAGTTTCCTTTCTCAACTTATCCACCACAACCATGATTGCATCATGTTGTTTGGCCATCCTTGGAAATCTTGTGATGAATCCCATGGATATGACTTCCCACTTCCATTATATAATCTGTATTGGCTACAACAATCATGTTGGATGCCTATGCTCAACCGTAACATGTTGGCATTCTAGGAATGTGGAAATGTGTTCTACAATATATGTCTTCATCCTTGGATAGTAATAAAATTTATTTATCATTGTTATCATTTTATAATAACCTAGGTGACCTGCATAAGGTCTCTTGTGGAACGCATTGATTATGAGACCCTTTAGCTCAGCTGAATTAGGTATAAACAACTTGTTTTTGTATATCAACAACCCATATTTGGTGAGTTTATATCCTTCACACTTTTTCCCTTTTGGATCTTTCTCTAAGATTTTATTCATTAGCTTGAAGTGTTCATTTCCCTGTAGATCATTTACGATCCTATGTTTTATATCAGACTCACATACACTAGTTGTTGCTAGATGTATTTTTGCATCCTCTGGATGAGTGCGTCTAGCACTTGATTTTCGTTTACTTTCATATGTCGGATTTCAAAATCAAATTCACTAATGAGTTCCATCCACCTAGCTTGTATGGAATTTAAATGGGGATGATCGAATAAGTACTTCAACCGACTGCGATCTATCATCAGTAAAAACCTCCTTCCAAGTAAATAGTGTCTCCACATCTTCAAGGCATGCACAATGTATGCAAGCTCCAAATCATGAGAAACATGATGTTGCTCATGTTCATTTAGTTTCCTGAAATCAAAATTGATTGCATTCCCTTCTTGCATGATGAATCCACCAAGTTCTTCCTTGCAAGAATTTGCACACACCAGGAAATCCTTATCTAGATATGCAAGCTTTAATATGGGTGCATTCATTAGAATGTGTTTTAGTTGTTGGAAACTTGCCTCACAATTTGTTGACCATTCAAATTTCACTCATTTTCTCTATAATGAGGTGATGGGATGACCCATGTTTGAAAATATTTGGATAAACCTTCTGTAATATCCAACCAATCCCATGAATGATCTCACTTTTGATACATTCCGAGGGGGGAATCCAATCCATGATTTCCTTTATTTTCTCAGGGTCTATTGAAATTCCTTCTTCTGAGATCACATAATTGTTGTGAGTGGGAAATCCCCCTACGAACTAGCACTTACAGTTTTATCATGCATGCAGAAAAGACCTAAAGATTCCTACTTTTAACCATCATCCCAGACCTAATCCCCATTATTCTTAAGCAAATACACAGTTAAGAAGATCAAGTGAACATACCTTATTTCCGGTGTTTGATATCGATCCCTCTTCATGCTTGGTCACTCTTTGACTGCAACTCTCCTCCCAAGGTTGACCTGCATTCACAAAAGACAAACAAAGAACTCCACATGCATTTGATCTACAGATTAATGGGTTAGAGATTTAATCAACATGTACCCAATAAACAATGAAAACCTCATATGGTGGGACAGAAAAAGTACTTCTTTATTATTAACTTCACTAAAGAAACTTACAATGATGAAGCCGACCACTACTCCACGAACCTGGTCCTGGGCTCCTCTTTTACTGTGCACCAACTGCTAACACACTTGCTTCTCTTCTTCGTTGAAATCACAAAATGGTTGCAGAATCTTGGGAAAAGGAGAATACGAATTCGGGTAGAGTTTCTTTACTATGTTTTCCTCCTTTCAAATGGGACCCTTACCCCTTCTTTTATAGGCTAGAAGGAGCTAGGTATTTGGTCGAATGACCGGCCATGCATGGCCAAAAGGTTTAGTTAACTTACACAAAGTTGTGTGTTTCGTCATCAACTTTCCTTTTTTCGTGCTTCTATAGGTCCACGCGAGCTGTAGTGGGTCAGATAGCGTGGAAACTGTAGATACAAGTGGGTTGTAGTGGAGTAGGGTGTGTGGGCCTTTAAAAAAGGTGTTTTTAAGAAGAGTTGTTCAGTAGTGTTTTGGCAAAGAAGGAATCTGAGATGGCTTGATGCCAAGTAAGCATGTATGGTGCAAATTAGGGTTATAACAGATGCCCCCTAATGTGTGAGGTCAGAAGAGCATCTGATGGCCAAAATATATTATCAATCTTCACCAACGTACCAAACAAGTGAGCCCAGGGACCAGAAATCGGGAGGTGCCATCTGCAAAATAACAATTGTCTCACCGAGACGGGCACACCCATGCTCGGGATGAAATAAAATCATGGCTACTAATCAAATACATTGTATATCCATGTCATATAACTATATAAAGTGTAGCCGTGAGAAATACACAGCGAAGCTACATCTCAAAATCAAAAAGATATACATGTATAATATCCATCTTCTAGAAGCTAATAAGGCCTGATGGTTGGAGATGAGGTCTTTAGAGCTCGAGCAACAACTTCAAAATCTTCAAAACTTCGGTAGGAGTGTAATATGAGTGTACAACTTCACTGCCCAGAGGTCTTCGATGGCTCATCGGTCATGGACTAGAGAATCTTGATGATCAGACTGAAGGCTTCATTGATTTCAAACAAAGACTTGATTGGAATTTTGGGATGGTCAGGCATGAGGGAAAGAGACAAAATGCAGAGGGGTCGACTCAGGCTTGGTAAAAACTTCCCTTGGATAATAGCATGACAAATGATGAGACTCAGGCAGCATGGCATTAACATAAGTTCACGAGGCAGGAGGAAACACAAACTCTCCATATGTTTGGAAGGATAACCAAATGAAGGAGGAAACAACTCAATGTAGCGGGAACAGCTTCCTAAGGTCATATTAAATCCCAGGGCTTGACTGAAAAATGGAAAGATGTGCTTTATCCAAGGGTGACTCATTGTGCTGCCAATATAAAGAAAATACTTTTCCCTTCCTCTTTTTGGGGTTTATTTGATTTTTTTGTCTTTTTCAATAATTTTGGAAAAAGAATAAAAGAATGCTACGTTACAAAGGAGGAATGAGTGTTGCAAACATACGAGTTCGAGGCGCAAGGACAAGACTGATGTTCAAAGCGAGGACACTCAGAAAAAATCCCTCATGGAGCCAAAGGTGTCAAGATGCAGAGGCAAAGTGCTACAGGGCTTGCGTATAAGGCATGCTTCAGATGGTTCAGTTGAGAGCAACATGGAGCCGGCATTAGGCCAAAAACGTGGGTATGCAAACGCGATTAATAAGACACACAATGGTAACGTCCTTCGATGCAATTTTAAATAGCCTAGAGAAGGTAAGCTCGGAGGTTTTTCATATTTAGAGAGTCTGAAAAAACATAAAAGGAGACTCCGTTGGGGTACCTTTTTCGAAGATAGTCTAGTTGGATCAAAAAAGGGGTAAACTATCACTGACAAGACGTCTATTCAAAATCATTTTAACAAGTGTGATAGAAACAAGATCACTCGGCGATTTTTTCATTTTTAAGGAGTCTGAAAAAAGCTTAACTATGGACTCCGTTAGGAATGTTATTTTGGACCATTTTAATGAGTGTGAAAGAATAAGGTCACACGGCGATCTTTTCAATTTTAGGGAGTCTGAAAAGAGATTAACTATGGATGCCATGGGGGTTCCTTTTTCATAAATTTAGTCCCTCGGGCCCGAAAAAGGGTTAAAATTATACCTGAGAGTACTCTTCTAGAGAACCGAGGCTCCTAGTGTATACCTTTGTTCGTATAGTTGACCATCCAGACCGAAAAAGGGGTAAACTACCAGCGGACAGACGTGACTTCAAATTTCATTTTAGCGAGTGTGAAGGTCAACAAGATCGCTCGACAATATTTTCATGTTTAGAGGGTTTGAAAATGGCTTAAAAGAATACATGTGGGGGCTACGACTCATGTATGAAACTGGTTCAGGTAGAGCCCACTGCTAGGCTCAAACCAAGAGTCTCTTTGATAGTGAACTTGGGAAGTCTCCCAAAAGGGAAGAAAACACAAACCAGAGTGTAAGTCCTCCTGCGGTATAGAAATCATAGTCATGGCTTCAAGGATAGCCTCATCTGAAGGCAATTCAAAATCTGAGAAATCACGCAAACAAGGGTCGACAGTTCCAAAGGGTGAATTAAACTGACCATACTGCATATGACGATGGCGGTTCTGACCAGGATTGGCAAAGTCTATCAGCGAAGAATCATGATCACGAGGGCTTGAGGATCTACTAACAACGAGATCAGACTCAGAAGGATACTGAAGCCCACTTGGACCAAGAGGGGGAAGCAAGGGCTCCCATGCCCCCATTGGATACACTAATGGATCAATTGTTGATTCCAAGTCTCGAGAAGGAAACCATGATTTCACAGGTTCTTGCTCATAAGCAATTGAACACCAAGGATAAGATGCCACATAATTTACCCGTGGCAGGGTGGAGTCTACATGAACACTAGGAACATATAAAGGGGCAGCCTGAACTAAAGCTGAATTATGATGGTGATTATCAGATGCCAGCTGGTCAATAGTGACAATGTTTCCATTGTGAGGGAAGTGCATCACCCGGAAGAGCGTAGATACCACAATGTTCATAGCATATACATAATCACGCTCGAGAAGCATATTGAAATCTAACGGGCCTTGCACCACTATAACATCGACATGGACAATCTTCCCACCTAACGCGATAGGAAACTAAGGAAGAACCCCCAAATATTCACTAGGACGTCTGTCAAAAGCCAACAACTCATGTGAAGCAAACACAAGCTTGGGAGAACCCAAGACTTTCCAAACCGAGGAGGATAAAATACTTGCATTGGATCCATCATCCACAATACATCGATAAATGTTTGTTGAATTAACTTCAACCCTTATTTGAAAGGGTGTGAAGGAAGAAAGACGAGGCTCAACAAGGTCATTCCAATCAAAGGAAACCATCCTAGGGCTTGGAGGGGGTGTGCTCGAAGAGAGCGGAATTCCCCCTTGTTCTGAAAATAATGAACTGGAAATGCTAAAAACATAGTCGGTAGACACGTCATTTCCCAAAAGAAGAGTGGGATCATCTGATGATTGCATTAGCATGACCACTTTCGCAACCAATGGCTGAATAGGTTGCAAGACTACATGGTCTAATGGCACCTCACCCCCCAAAATAGGAGTGGGATCAACCAATGACTGCATCAGCATGACCACTTTCGCAACCCATGGCTGAATAGGTTGCGAGACTACATGGTCTAAAGGCACCTCACCCCCCAAAAGAGGAGTGGGATCAGTTGATGACTGCATCGGAATGACCACTTTCACAACCCATGGTTGAATAGGCTGCGAGACTACATGGTCTAAAGGCACCTCACCCCCCAAAATAGAAGTGGGATCATCCAATGACTGCATCGGCATGACCACTTTTGCAACCCATGGCTGAATAGGCTGCGAGACTACATGGTCTAAAGGCACCTCACCCCCCAAAACAAGAGTGGGATCAGCCGATGACTGCATCGACATGACCACTTTCGTAACCAATGGTTGAATAAGTTGCGAGACTACATGGTCTAAAGGCACCTCACTCCCCAAACGAGGAGTGGGATCAGTCGATGACTGCATCGACATGACCACTTTCTCAACCAATGGTTGAATAGGCTGAGAGACTACAAGGTTTAAAGGCACCTCACCCCCCAAACGAGGAGTGGGATCAGCCTATGACTGCATCGACGTGACCACTTTCTCAACCAATGGTTGAATAGGCTGAGAGACTACAAGGTCTAAAGGCACCTCACCCCCCAAAAGAGGATTGGGATCAGCCAATGATTGCATCAGCATGACCACTTTCTCAACCAATGGTTGAATATACTACGAGGAAACCTCAAAAGACTCAGAATCAGAAGAGCTTGCAGACAAGGACCACAATCTTTGTAACTCTTGAATGCCAGGGCACAAATGAGTAAGGTGATCTCCCTTGCAAATATTACAAGGGAACTTAGGCTTACGTCCTATCTGTCTAGGTTTCTCAACAGAATTAATGCCCCCAGCATGACTAGCAGTGGTTGGTTGCACATCTCCAACATGACTTACAGAGGTTAGTGATGGGTCGATAACATGACTTGCAGAGGCTACAGACCTATTACCAGTATGACTAGAAGTGACTGGACTTTTTCCCCCAGCATGACTTGCAGAGGGTGGGTGTGTGCCCCAAGCATAACTTGCAGAGACTGGGTGCTGGTCTTCAACGTGACTTGCAGAGGTTGTCGACCTATCTCCAACATGACTTGTAGAGGTTGGTGATTTCTTCTTCCTATTCTTCCTCTTTCTATTTCATTTAGAATTTCGATTACTAGTAACTGTACTTTCACCAGAGGCGGGAAAAGGAGGAGGAGAAGACTTTGTTGATGAAGAAACATCAACAGGGTGCCCATGACATAAACTGCTTAACTGAGAAGAGTCAAGAGCATTTGGGACATTTGGAATGGTACCTGACCAAATCGGTAATCCCACATTCAACCCAAGAATGTACAAAGTGGCCATCAAAGGGACACCAACGTTTCTGAAGAAAGGAAAAGCACAAGAATCCCCTTGTGAAGGGGTTCCTTGGTTGGTATCATCGGGAACTTTAGCCATGAATATATTATGCAGAGGTTATCCCTTTGCGGGATCGTTCAAGTCCGTAAAAGTCTCACACACTGACTCTAAAGAACCAGTGTTATCAAAACAACATCTATAAAGAGGCAGCTCCACGTTTCTAAGTGGAAGACTGAAAAGTCCTCTCAACCGATGGAGTGGGCAGTCTACCACCCTAGGTCAGAGACCCAAAGCCACAACTAACTAACTCACTATGGAAAACTAGGGAGCATAGAGCACACACTAAAAGTTCCTAAAGGAAAATCAAGCAAGCGACTAACTAGTTGGAAGAATAGTTACACCAACCAACACTAGAGCAACTTATCGGTGCAAGTGCAACTCGAATATGAAAGCACCCTCTGGGTATAATCTGTAAAGAGTGGCCCGATGTCTGCCCTAGGTACTGCGGTATACCCCCGTGGTCACCTGTGTAAGTCCCTAAAATAAAGGCAACTAGGTTGCCAGCTCGTGAACAATCACCAGGCAGGTACAGTTGACAGTCGGGTGGACCGCAATGAGCAGGGTTTCAAGCTCGAAACCTATCAAGGGTATCGAAAGAAAGTGTTCTGGAAGACGACTGAGGACCTCGAACGGATTTGAGACCCACGAAGCTCTGTGGAAAATAAGATCAACGAAATCCCAAGACAAGTCCTCTATATGTGTTCCCCACTACACTTGGTTCGGCTTTAGAGGGGTTATCTCCGCTACATTTCTGTACGCGACCTTGTGTTTAGCCCCTGTGTTAGAGGGGGGTCCTAGATAATTTCCATGTTACTAGACTTCTACACTCCTTAGCACAGACTCGTATATTTTTTTTATAACCTTGAAGAGTTTCCTCTCCAACCTAAATTAAGGCTCTAGCCTAATCTAGTTGATGGACCCTACAAACATAAAGTCTAGTAAATTTTAATTAGCGTTCTTTTTAATGGCTTGATTTACTCAAAAGGGTACGGTAGTGCAACTGATGGTGTTAAAACTCTTGCGAAAAATGAGGAAACTTATATGAACACTGGAAAATAATGATTATATATATATATATATATATATATATATATATATATATATATATATATATTATTTTGAAATGCTTTTAAGATGAGAAGAAAACACAACACTATGCTAATTTATTTTCTTTTTCAAATAACAATGCAAAGAAAATTCCAGGAAAGAAATAGATCTAGCAAACTAAGTTTTTTTTTTTTTTTTTTCTTCCAATCAAAGAAGAAATAACAAAATATTCTAAAAGAAACTGATGAATGCACGATTCATGTCCCCCCCGGGCCATGAGGGGGAATTGTTTTTTAAAATGCAACTCATTTTTCTTAAAATTTCAAGTTAAAAATAAGTTTAAAAAGCTAGGAAACACAAGAAATCTTTCAATGCAAAAGCAAGCTATGCTGGAATCCAACCTAGGCTAAAACTGCTATGATAGAGACCAATATTAAATCAAGGAAATTTTTGAGAGGTATAACTCTTGATAAGGAAGAGGATGACTGCCTCTCCTTAAACAAAAATGATCTCAATAGGCACACTGCTGACAGTTCAATAGCCTGCGTGTGCACGCGAGCTGTGTAAGGTCAGAGTGTGTGTACACGCATGCAGGCCTTATACAAGCCACGTGTATCTATGCAATTCTTCAAAAAAAATGAAAAAAAAAACAAGCAATCAAACACTGGCAGAGACTACTGGTATTGAGAACCAGAGTCCCTTGAAGACTCAGAAACTTAGTTTGAGAGAAAAGAAAAACAATTCAAGGAAAATTTCATAGAACAAAACCAATCTGAGGTGGTACCTAAGCTACAAACTGCAAAAATAGAGACCAGAATGAGATCCAGAAAACCCCTGAGAAGGATCACTTCTAACAGGGGAGAGGATGATTGCCTCTCTAAAAACAAAATTCTGAACTCAGACACCCGACTGATACTTCATCAGCTAGTGTGTGCACGCAGGCTATGTGAAGGTAGGGCGTGGGTACACACATGAAGGTCTTATACAGGTCACGTGTACCTCTGTGACTTCCATAAAATAAAAAGAAACCAAGCAAAGAAAGCAGGGAATACTAGTATGGAAGACTAGAATCCCTACTAGCTCGGATTTTTGTAGAAACTCATAAAAGGGTAGTAAAACCAATTAAAAATACCCAACAAGTATCCCCAGAAAATCCGAGAGATCCCCAGTACGGTCGCCAATTCTGTTGTGAGTGGGAAATCCCCCTACGGACTAGCACTTAGGGTTTTATCATGCATGCAGAAAACACCTAAAGATTCCTACTTTTTACCGTCATCCCAGACCTAATCCCCATTATTCTTAAGCAAATACACAGTTAAGAAGATCAAGTGAACATACCTTATTTCCGGTGTTTGATATTGATCCATCTTCATGCTTGGTCGCTCTTTGACTGCAAATATCCTCCCAAGGCTAACCTGCATTCAAAAAATACAAACAAAGAACTCCACATGCATTTGATCTACAGATTAATGGGTTAGAGATTTAATCAACATGTACGTAATAAACAATGAAAACCTCATATGGTGGGACAGGAAAAGTACTTCTTTATTATTAACTTCACTAAAGCAACTTACAATGATGACGCTGACCACTGCTCCACGAACCTGGTCCTGGGCTCCTCTTTTACTGTGCACCAACTGCTAACACACTTGCTTCTCTTCTTTGTTGAAATCACAAAATGGTTGTCGAATCTTGGGCAAAGGGGAATACAACTTCGGGTAGAGTTTCTTTACTATGTTTTCCTCCTTTCAAATGGGACCCCTACCCCTTATTTTATAGGCTAGAAGGAGCTAGGTATTTGGTTGAATGACCGACCATGCATGGCCGAAAGGTTTAGTTAACTTACCCAAAGTTGTGTATTTCATCAACAACTTTCCTTTTTTCGTGCTTCTGTAGGTCCACGTGGGTTGTAGTGGGTCAGCTAGCGTGGACACTGTAGATACACGCAAGATGTAGTGGAGCAAGGTGCATGGGCCTTTAAAAAAGGTGTTTTTAAGAAGAGTTGTTTAGTAGTGTTTTGGCAAAGAAGGAATCTAAGATGGCCTGATGCCAGGTAAGCATGCCTGGTGCAAATTAGGGTTATAACAATAACCCAAGTAATGGATCCATTTATGAAATAAATCGTATTTGTTGTATTTAGCATATAGTCGGTGCTCTCTCTATACTTGATGTACTATCCTGAGGTGCTCTCATGCTCTTCCTTGAACTTAGAAAAAAACATAATTTCATCAATAAAAACTAAGACAAACTTGTCCAATTACATTGATAATGTTGTTCATTAAGAACATAAATGTATTCAATGCATTGGTAAGCCCAAAGGGAACCACTACAAACTCATATTGTACATACCTTGTTCTAAAGGCAGTGTTATAAATGTCCTCATTCTTGATCCTAACTTGATGATATACGGACCTCAAATCTTGCTTGGAGAATACAATGGCTCCTCTTAGTTGATCGAAAAAGTCATCAATCCTGGGAAATGGATATTTATTCATGATGGTCATCTTGTTTAGTTGTCTAAAATCAATGCATAACCCGAGGGTACCATCCTTCTTCTTGACCAACAAATTTGGTGCTCCTCATGGCGACACACTTGGTCTGATATATCCCTTGTCTAACATTTCCTTCAATTTCATTTTCAGCTCCACCAATTTAGGTGTGCTCATCTTGTAAGGTACTATATACACCAGCACTACTCTTGTCACAAGCTCTATGTAAAAATAAATATCCCTCTTGGGAGGCAATCCTGGTATTTCCTCAGGGAATATATCTTTGTACTCATGTAGCACTAGATGGTATTTAATTCTCAACTTATTATCCTATGTTGAATCTGTCACGTGTATAGAATATAGTGGAAATCCATTTCTGCAATGTCTTTTTCAGCTGCAATGCTGAAATTTTCCTTGTTGACATAGGTTTTTGGATGCCTTGTACGATCCTTTTATTTCCTTCATCATTTTCACATTCTAGGGTCTTGTTGAAACAATCTATTTTACTTTATGTGATTCTAGAATATCCATATTGTTATCGGACAAATCGGTAGGTGCGGACACTAACAGATCTCCCTAGATCCACGTGGATCTAGAAAAAAACAGGACAGGACATGACTCTTTCCCTAAGTTATGACCATTGAATTAACTAGTAAGGAGGAAACAAGTGACATACCTTTGTATCACTTCCTGGGGTCTATGTTGCTCCCGCTTCACTCCGGTGCTCTCGTGAGGTCAAGACCAAGACAACACAAACCAACCAAAGTGAAGATAGCAAAATGTATTCAATCGTGAACTTATGTGTATGATCAAGGAATTACACAATAAAGCAAGAATGACTTTATGGGAAAAACACATGCCGATGTATCATATTAATCGAAAGTATAAGATACAACCTGATCGCCTTGATGTCGCAAGCTTCCTTTCGATGACTCTTAGTTCCAACACACACACTTGCTCGATCTTTGCATGAAGAAGATCCAATTCCTCTTGATAGACTTGTTGGAGTCTCCAAGTTCCTGTTCAAGCTGGGTTGTTCACACAATTCCTTCACCAATTCTCCAATTAATCTTGCTTAACCTTTTCCATGAGAATCCTATCAATATATAGAAGAAGTCTCGAGGGTTCTAGAAAGGAATCTTCTAGAGAATGGGTTGGTATTCGAATGGTTATCATTTTACTGATGACCAAAATCATGGGTAACACATATTGATTAACATGTCATAAGAACCTAATGGTAGTATATTCAATACATCTTGGGTGTCCAGTCCATCCATCTCAAACTCACATGCTTCTATTACCATTTTCACCTTCCTCTTGGTTTTTGTATCTATATGAACCAACCATGACTTCTCATGCTTTTTTTTCTATAAAACACATGCTTCAACAAATTTGGGTACAATATAACTAAGTTTAGAACCAGGGTCAATCAAAATTTAAATAGAGTAGTTGGAAAGTATACCTTCTATCTCCACCACTAAGGCTTGATGGTTTGCTTGTCAATTCTCAAAAACTACATATATCTTAGGCACAATTATGGCTAAATTATCAACATTAGTAGCTTCCTAGACATTGTAAATTCTCTTGTTATCATTTTTCCTATGAGGGAAGTCACTTAACAGGTGTGGTTCTTCACATCCCCATCATTTTGGATAGTGACATCAAGTGTCTTAGGTTCATCAAATTCAATTCTATCATGGAAGGACTATGGTAGTCCACTGAGAAAGCATTGCATTCTTACCTTCTCATATTTGATGTACAAGACATACCTCAATAGTTCTGGAAACCTTTTGGCATAAGCATCCATGGTGAGCTTCCCTAACTTATGTTCATTGAATTCTTTGATCTTTCCATCATAATACTATTTTGATAGGTATGTATTCCTGAAATATTTCTCAAACTACTTCCAAGTCAAGTCTTTTTCATTGATCCCTTTCATATTCATAAGGTATTCCCACTAGATGGAAGCTCATCCAATTAAATTAAAGGTGGCTACTTTTGCCTTCATGTTTCCTCGGTAATTTTGTACTCAGAAATACTTCTTTAGTACTAGTAGCCATGCCTCTGCTTCTTCACCCTTCTTGAATTCTCCATCAAATGTGGGTGATTTTTCCTTTCTAAATTCCTCAGTTAAGGAACTTTTGGAGTGTCTCATCCTATTTTTCTTATAAGCACTTGAATTAGTATCATCGTTGGACAATCCTTCAGAAGTAGTAGTAGTCCTCTCCCTAGGGGAGTATGTTGAGAAGTACTTACTATCTAGGTCCTTCTTGGCATCTCTTTGCCTTTTCTTTGAGAAACGTTTCTCTATATTGTTGAATAGTGGCCCATGATTTTGAATCTATGATGGGTTTCACATCTTCTCGGAGTAATATATCCCTACATTGCTAGAAAATGGCCCCTGTCGTAACTGCTTCTATATTTCAAACAGGCTTTGTAGTAATACTGCATTTAGTTCTATATGTTTCTCTTGGGATCTAATGATCTTTTCATTGTCATCCTAGTAGCTTCGAAGCTAAGCCTTCAAGATTATCACTATCTCTGCTAAATCTGGAAGAATTTATATGGCCCTCCTCTCATATGATTCCTCATCTATGATATGTGAGGTCTCTTCCATATTGTACCAGTTTACTGATGTCGCTTTCTTCACTTCATTATGTCTTCTAAGTGTTGAAACAACATGTCACAATCAGATGATCATATAATTGAAAGGCACATAATTACCAGGGCCTTTATAAGATTCTCCTTGACCTACAACAGTTCCAAAATCAAAATTTTGTCCCTATAGTCATTCGCACTCTAAATTTGTTGTTAGTGATCATTGGCATAATTAAATTTCCCATAGGAATCATTCTAGTTTACGCAAGATAAAAGAAAAAATTACCTGTTGTAAAAATTCTAAAATGATTATGTAGTCCTTCCTTTCCAATATGGTTATGCAGTTGTTAAATATTGTTTTAATGTTTTTTTTTCTCAACAGGCTCATCATAGACTTTGGCATATGAACCTTTGAGGTTGGTCTCTAGCCCATTCAGGTCTATTGTTTGAACCATAGCTCTAATACCACTATGTAACACACCTGACCCCCTAAGTTTCATTAGGTTGGTGGGACGTACAAAAATTTTCTCATAATCCTCTATACTTACTCTTCTAAACCATAACTTCGACCTCGGTTCTGAACTCAAGGTCAATTCATCTCGTCGAGATATTTTCGATGACTACAATTATGCTAAAAAACCCATCTCCGAACAGAGAGATATGGGCTCTGAAAGTTCTTAGACAACACTCACAGGGCCGAAGGGAATTGGCCCTAAACCTACTACTAAATACTCAGACACAGGTCGTCGAAATCCCCCAAGACTATCAGAATCACTCCTTTCGGAAAATCCCCATTGCAATGTCATCTCACCCTACTCGCAGTTATTTCTGACTTTTGATCCCACAATACCATCAGACGTTCACTATCAATCTCATCCCATCGGGATGTCGAATTATCCTGCTCATAATTCTTTCCAAAATCCGAAGGCCTCAAAGCTATCAGACTCATGGCTTCAACTTCCCTTTCAACAACACCTTTGGGAGATACACTTTCTAAAACACTATAGAGGAGGCACTTCCCACAACACTAATGAAGGAGGCACTTCTCGCAACACTATCGGGTTGTTGGTTTATGGCAATTCATGGTTTTCCCGAAACTCTATCTCTAATGGAAGGTTGATATATACTCTCGATGCCTCATGAATAGTCAAGATTCACTCATGATACTTAGTTGTTTTCTTTTGACTCTTTCCATTGATCATGGCAAGTCCCACATGTACTGAATTTCCACATGGAATATAATGACATATACCCAATGACAAGCCTCCACCTGCCACTCAGTTATTGGTTACGAGAGGAGTGGGTCCCCTCCCCTCTTTCTTTACCTCTCCCGATACACCTTGCATGTCAACTAGATCAAATGGTGGAGAAATGTGTAGATCAAAAATCTAGATCACAACAGTTTTTTAAGATGCACAATCCTTTTAACAGAGTCTCTTGATTCTGAAAGATATAACGGTTGATATTTTTTCAATCTAATGGCTCATATCCATTTCGGGCTTAAAGGTGTGTGTTTCTTAATTGGGTCATTACTTTTTAGCTCACCTCTTTGAAATGTCAAGTTATCACCCTTCGGGATCTTTTCGAAGTCCAAAACCTACAAGCCTATCGGGCTTTCGCCTACAGGCTCATCCCTTCAAAAAATTCCTCCCAAACGAGTCTCTCTGACAACATTCTCATGAAATATCTAACGCCTAAGGTCAACGGTCCTTGTTCTTTTCAAGCTTAAATGTGCTCAACTGATAATAGGTTCCATCAAACCATGATGGGCCTTTGGGTCGAACATCTAGGCCAATGATGAACAGTTCAGGTTCTCTTTCGGGAATTTCAATGAACGGCTAGGAATAACCTACAACACTTAACCAATTTTCCTTGATTTCGTTAACCCATCTTCTAGATATTTTCACAGAGAAACCTCAAGGCTGGTCCTTTCCATTTCCAATTCTTGAGTTGTGGAAACTCACAAAAAAGAAACAACAATTTCCCCAAGCGAATAAACTCTTCACTCAAATCATGTCATTCTCAAAGATTTTACCATGAGATTATGTGTTGTGTGTGTGTGTGTGTACATCTTCCAAAAAGAAGATAACCCACATGAAATTTATCCAACATATAGGGAAATTATTGAGTCAAACATTCCTTCTATTCTACTCATGAGTCCATACCACTTCATGAATTCAAAATATATATAGTCATTCAGACATTTGTACATACAAAGCATATAAAAATACTTATATGTTTATAAATTGTCAGCTAGACCAAATTGACTAAGGGTGAGCGCTTTTCCACCCAACCATAGACTGTGTTGCACTATGACTCTCTACAATAGGCCAGCTCGTGCCAGACCATGATACCGCCAAGGAAATTAGACTTTCTAAGGAAATATGGATTGGGTGTTAAGACCACTCTCATTCATAAGCAGAAATTCCCCCTTTTCTACCCACCAAGTTAGGGCCTCCATGATTTTTTCCCCAAATTCCTTCCAGACGGATAACCTCTTCACGTGAGAGTCCCTTCACTGCTACACAATCCCTCAACACCCTCCTTTCTCAATGCAAATTTACTATCCAATAGGCATTGGAGTCACAAGCCTCCTTCTAGGTCGGGATGGGGTTTTCTCTACTCAGAATTCAACAACAAGCTCTCCTCAAAGCTCATCTTTCTTCTCCTTCCTTTTCCTCACTCTCCACTACCCCTGCTTCTTATGCCATGACTATCTCTCTCTCTTCCGTAGTTGTTTCCTTCTTCTTCAAGGTTTCATTAATTTCACCTTGCTTCCATTAGAGGCATTTGTGGGTCAACTGATCCACATGGATGTCAGTGGCATCCCACCTATTCTAACTGGTTCACTTTGGCAGTTTTCCAGTTTGGCAGCTTTTTTCCTAGTTTTCGGGTCCCTGACTTGTGGGGCCGTTTTGAGGCCCTAAACAGCGTTTTTAGGGCTCACCACAGTCGAAGATGACCCTTGATAGATAGAAAAAAAATGTGTAGTCCTCAGATAGACCTTTACAATGGGAGATCGTGCGCCTAAAACGGAGATCGTATGCAAAAGTTACGACCCCGGGAAGTTGATGTACTAAATTACCCAAACGGGGCCCACATGACTTTTGGTGCTTCATCTCCTAGGGTTAGGTTTTTGGATGTCTAGGGTTTTTAACATTCTTGTTTATCGTAAAAAGGCCTTCATAACCTCATTGTAATCATCTTCTAGTGAATGAGTGCAGTTGTCACATCTCTTCTCAAAGATATGTCGCCACCATTCCAGCAAGCTTGTTTTTCGTTGCATTTTACAGTTTCAGTTTATTTCCTTATTGAATAGAAAACCAGTTTTATTGTATCTTTGTTATTCTGTGTTAAGAATATTTTAATAATCTGTATTCATTTCATTCTACTCATAAAATATGGATCAATGGTATCAGAGTAGTCTTCTCCTTGTCGTCTTAATGCATGTCCCCAATGAGGACAGGGTACAAAGAATTGGGTCTCGAGCTTGTTTCTCTTGAAGACAAAATCTCTCACACGCCAAAACGACCTCTCATGGTAGGAGAAAAGAAAGATGGCGGGACAGGAGATCCTTTCAAAATGCTTCTTGAGGAATCTCTCATGCAACAGAGGAACAAGATGATGGATAGTTTCATGCAAATCCTTCAGCAACTACCAACAGGTAACGCATCTTCCTCGAGTGGAGGCCCCGCCCCCTTCAAGGTACAAATCAACTTCGATATTCCTATATTTGAAAATTAGATAGACGCAGATGTTGTAGAAAAGTGGTTGAATCTACTAGAAGGGTATTTTTCTATCCATAACTTTTCAAACAGAGAAAAAAATACTTTTGTGCTCCTCAGAGTCATTCCCCATGTCAAAGATTGGTGGGAAACTTTCTTTGAGTAAAAGGAAACAGAGGAACCCTCATTATTTAAAGTCGCGGCCACCTGGGAATCCTTCAGGGATGCTATTAAGGAAAAATACTACCCTGTCAAAATTTATGACGACTTGTATACCAAATGGACCATATTGTGGCAAGAAAGAGACCAAGTAGTGCCAGATTTCACAAATATATTCCATACTCTGCGCACCAAGTTTGGTATCAAAGATTCAGAGCGACATCTGGTGCTCAAGTATCGTGGTTCTCTACATAGATACATCAAGACTGAAATGGAATTTATGTACATCTCATCATTGGTCACGGCCTATCGATATGTTGTCAAAATTGAGCAGAAGCTCAAACAAAAGACCCGAAAATTTGGGCCTGGGAGCCCCTCACAGCAAAAACCAGGAAAGGGTTGCCCCAACCTACAGAACAAAGGACAGAGAAAACATGAGTAGTATCAGGACAACCAGTCCAAGATGCAAGCAAAGAAGGACACTAGAAAGACAAAGAAGGATATTGGGAAGTGGTACGACTTCCATAAGAGCCCTTGGCATAACACTGTTGATTGCCACTCAAAGCAGTCGCCGATGGCCGAAGTGAAAGCCTTTGAATCAGATGCGGGTTATGACTCTGAGTCAGAACTAGAAAGAGGAAGATGGATCATTGACGTGGAATCTAGTTCCACCGTTGCTACCACCAAGCTCTAGCCTAGTGAACCAGACGAGTCAGAAGAAGGCGAGTGCCTTTTCCATTCACAGATGTGGGTAAAAGGCACCTCGTTGCACTTCATCGTTGATAGCGGTAGCCAGAAGAACCTCATCTCAGCAGAGGTCATCAAGCGACTATCCCTACCGACAATGTTGCACCCGAAGCCCTACACCATTGGAAGGCTCCGCCAAGGAAGTGATCTTCGCGTGAGCCAACAGTGCCGACTGTCGTACGACATCAATCCCTTCAAAGACGAGGTATTGTGTGTTGTTGCTCCTCTCGAAGTTTGTAATGTTCTTTGGGGCTAGCCTTATTTATGGAAACATCATGTTGTATATGAGTCTAGGCCTCATAGTGTTATTATTACTTTGAACAGGAAATTGTACAGGATACCCAAGGCAATCCCTCCTAGTGTTATTTCCTTGATCTTTACCAAGAAATGCAGGAAGGTCATCTCTCAGACTAGGAAATTTGTCTTCTTCGTGATTCTCTCTCAGAGTAAGCGAAAGATCGCAGCCACATCCGAGACCTTCGCAACCGATCTCTCCACACAACATAAGCAAGTGGATAAGGTCATGGAAGAATACTCAGATATCTTCTCCTCTCCTACCGAGGTACCTCTGCACTGCCAGGTCGAGCATCCCATCGATTTGACCCCAGGCACACTGCTACCCAATGGTTTAGTATGTCATCACTCTCTATTAGAAAATAAGGAGATCAAGAGGCAGATCCAAGAACTACTCCACAAAGGGCACATCTGTCCCATATTATTGCCTTGTGGGAGCCCAATCGTACTAGTGCAGAAAAAAGATGGGATCTGATGACTCTGCATTGATTATTGGGCCCAGAATAAAATCACAGTCCGGAACCGGTACCCGATTTCCCGAATCGACTACCTCATTGATCAACTCACTGGAGCCAAATACTTCAGTAAGATTGATCTGAAGTCAGGCTACCACCAGGTCCCAATAGAACATACAGATGTATGGAAGACCGCCTTGAAGTCAAAAGAAGGTTTTTTTGAATGATTGGTCATGTCCTTTGGTTTGACAAATGCTCCAGCAACTTTTATGAGGATGATGGACGATATCCTGCGACCTTTCACCAATACTTTTGTAGTGGTATATCTCGATGACATCATTATCTATATCAAGACTTGGGCGGAACACTTGCAGCATATTCAGTAGGTTTTGCACACCCTGCGGCAGCACAAACTATATGCAAACTTGGAAAAATGCTCCTTTAGCATCGACATGGTCCATTACTTAGGATACATTGTTGATCAGCATGGTGTGCATGTGGATCCAGCCAAGATCCAGGTCATTCGTGACTCTCCAGCCCCAACCATACTCACTGAGCTTCGGAACTTCTTGGACCCTCATGTTCGTGTTGGGATTATCTCATATCACATGGGCCCTCATCCAAGTAACCACGGGTGGCAGTAAGGCAAAATTTGTGTGGGGCTTGTCCCAACAAAAATCCTTCGATGACTTGAAGCAACATTTGTGCTCATTCCCAGTACTTTCATTATCGGACCTGCAACATCCATTTGAGATCGAGACAGATGCTTCAGACTATGTTGTGGGCATCGTTCTCACTCAACACGGCCACCTTGTGGTGTATCATAGTGAGAAACTATCAGATGTTGTCTGTAAGTACCCTACTTACGACAAAGAAATGTACTCCATTATGCAAGTCTGCCGCCAGTGGAGACATTACATTATGGGGAAGGAGACAGTCATCCACGCTGATCACAAGCCACTAGATTTCGTGCAGACCCAAGACAAATTGCAGAATGATCGCCATCAGAAGTGGTCAACATACTTACAACAGTCCCACCTCAACATAAAGTATAAAGAAGGAAGTACCAACCGAGTTGTTGATTTCCTCAACCGACCTCCAGTGGAGACACTCACAACGATGCTAGACTCTTATGGCCATGAGACCTCTGGATGGCCCCACCTCTATGAGACAGACCCTGACTTCTCCACCACCTACCAAATGTTGGGAGAAAACTCAGTGGTCGCTAATTTCCATCTTCACGACAGGTTGTTGTGTTGTATGGGCCATCTATGTGTTCCATCAAGAGAGCGCGCGAAGCTGATTTGGGAAGCTCACTACAGTCGAGTGGTGGGACACTTTGGCATCGAAAATATAGTGACAGTGTTGCAGAAACATTTCTACTGGTTGAATCTTCGACAGGAGGTCGGCAAGTATATTGTCAAACCGACCACTAAGAAATAGGGCATGTACACCCCTCTACCTACTCCTGACAAGCCATGGGAATCCATCTCAATGGACTACATGTCGAGCCTCTCGTCCACCAATAGGGGCAATGACTATGTTTTTGTGGTTGTTGATCGCTTTTTCAAGATGGCGATTTTGGTCGCCTGCAAGAAGAACATCACTATAGAGGCCACTGCCAATCTCTTCTTTGAACGTGTCTGGGTACACTTTGGGATTCCACAAACCATTGTTTCAGATTAGGACAGTCGATTCCTCAGCACATTCTGGTCGAGCCTCTAGTCACTGCTGGATACCAAGCTCACAAAATCCACTGCCTTCCACCCCCATACAGATGGCCAAACTGAGGTCATCAATCGGATAATCGTACATACCTTGCGCATGTGCAATTCCAAGCACCCCCACACATGGGATAAGAGTATTCCCTATGTCCAACATAGCTACAATCGAGCCCTGCATAGCTCAACTGGCCACATCCCCTTTCAGGTGGGGTTGGGATTCCAACCATTGGGCCCCATGGATGTTGCACTACCCCTGGTGACCACCTCGGCCGAATCGTTTCCTGCTCCACCAGAAGCTGAAAAAGCCACCCGGTTCATTGAGCAGATCCATCACATCCGCCAACATGTTTAGGATATTTTACAGAAGTCCAATGCCAAGTACAAGCAGCGCCATGATCAACATCGGGTGCCACATAAGTTTCAGGTGGGCGACAAAGTTTGGTTACACTTGCAGAAAGAACACCGTACAGGAACCCATAGGAAGCTTCGCCCACTTTGGTATGGGCCATACACCATCACCAAGGTTGTGGGTGACAATGCTTTTCCGCTCAGCATTCCCCCTTTCGTTGGCCTGCACCCAGTCTTCAACGTGGCTCTTCTTCGGCCATATTTCCCACCATTATTGGACACCTCAGAGATAACAAAGCAGTTGACACCAACAGAGCTCAACCCTGACTGCATGTAATAGGCATCCAGTAATCAGATTGTGGACACACAAATCAAGGGAACTCGACAGAAAATGATCCAACTTTATCGAGTTGTCAAAGCAGGACAACTCCTACACCAAGGCAAGTGGTTCACCCGGGGCGAAATTAAGTAGAAATGTCTTCATCTGATGGGGGGAACTCAACGCAATGGAGACCATTGCTTCCTAAGGGGGGAGGATTGATCTAGATGGATTTCGGTGGCCTCCCACCTATTCCAACTAGTTCATTTTGGCAGTTTTCCAGTTTGGCATTTGTTTTCACAGTTTTCGAGTCCCTGACTTGCAGAGCCGTTTTTAGGGCTCGCCACATTTGTAAATGACCCTTGATAGATAGCAGCAAAATGTGTAGTCCTTGGGTAGACCTTTCCAATGGGCTATCGTGCGCCTAAAACGAAGATCGTATGTAAAAGTTACGACCCCGGGAAGTTGATGTACTAACTTACCCAAATGGGGCCCACATGACTTTTGGCGCTTCAACTCCTAGGGTTAGGCTTTTGGATGTCTAGGGTTTTTGACATTCCTGTTTATTGTAAAAAGACCTTCAGAGCCTCACTGTAATCATCTTCTGACGAATGAGCGCAACCATCACATCTCTTCTCAGAGATAAGCCGCCACCATTCCATCAAGCTTGTTTTCCACTGCATTTTACAGTTTCAGCTTATTTCCTTATTGAATAGAAAACCAATTTTATTGTATCTCTGTTATTTTGTGTTAAGCATCTTTTAATAATTTGTATTCATTTCGTTATGTTCATAAAATCTGGATCATCAACCCCAAAAATGATGTGGGTACTTGACTATACCTCTGGCTGACGATTTCCAATTGTTCCAACCATTCCTCTATAACTCCATTAAGGTGGGAGGTTCATTGCTTAATTACCTGGCCTCCTTCATTAACTGATTTTGGGAAATAAGAAAAGAGGGAAAATACTCCAAGTACAAATTCCAGAAATGAGCACTAAGGCTCTTAGGCAAGGAAATCTAATTTTGGGAAATAAGAAAAGAGGGAAAACACTCAAGTACGAATTCCAGAAATGGCCACTAAGGCTCTTAGGCAAGGAAATCCTTTCCCCCTCGTTGGTTCCACTCGCAATATCATGATCTATATCGGTGCTCCACCCTTCACTCAACTATCCGACAAGCTCTTTTTTGACAAAATAAATATTTACATTAATTAATAATTTAAATTATTTTATAATAGATATGTATTTAAAACTGTTGAAATTGTATATATATCATTTTTAATTGGTTAAAAGAAAAAGACAAGATTTTTATTTATTGATAATTTTATTTATTGATAATTTTATTTGTCGAATTAAAGAAAATAAAAAATTTGAAAAAACAAGGGCCATTCATTCCTTAGAAAGGTTTATTAAAGCCTTGAAGGCATAGAAGCACCTGGTTTTTTTTTTTTTCAGCCATAGTGTTTATGCAAAATACAATAGTGGACAAAACAAAACAACAGCAGAATCTCTTAATAGGCGAGGAGTCAGACTGATTAGTTAACCGTATAATTTAATGGGTTTGGATATTTGGATAATTTTGTGTTAAAAAAAGAAAGTATAGTTTGAAATTTAAATATCCTTTATCAATTTTTTAAAATTGTTGAAGTTATTTAGTGGGAAATATATATATATATTATTTATTAATAGGTAGGAGGGGCGGACTCTGCAGAAATCTAGACACAGATGCTATCATGTCACATCGAACGGTTGTAATCGACTTATCCATATAACACGTGGCAGGTGACTGAAGCGAATCGGACTCGTTGACACCAGTGGTCACATGCAGAAGCTTCCATGTGACCATCGGTAGTGTTGATGTGCCTTTCAACTCAACAGTGGTCAATATCCCGTAGTTGCAATTCATCAGGCAAAACAGGTGGCATCCAGCAACATAAGAAGCAAGTGGGAATCCACGACCATTTCCATTAAAACAACTATGGAAATGGAAAATTATACAGCTGCGAGGTTGACAAGCCTACTCCAAATCTCTATATTATTAATAAATATAAAAAAATATTTTATTCTTAACTTTAAAAAAAACTTTAAAACTTTAAAAGTCTTTTTGGTTTTTGCTTTATATCATTAATCATTTATCAAATAAAATGTTAATGCTCAATGTGTGTGATTTATCAACACAATTTAATAAAAATCTTAGTTTAAATATTTTAGGTTTTGGTTTTTTTTATTTTTTTTGTTTAATTTTATTTGAAATTTGGCAAGAAATTGTTTGATTTGTTTTTTTTTTTAAAGTTAAATTTATATAATTCAAATGTTTTAGAGGTTTTTCAGTATGCTGAATCCATTTATACATTTAAGAAAAACAATTTAAACATAAAAAAATTACAGTTTCGTCTAAATTTATGTCTTAAAATTTAGATAATGTGAAAATAACCAAAACTTAAAACTTTTAGACAAGGCCTTGTTTTTTTGGTTGCCTATTAACTTTAAGAAGGACATCTTGTTTATTTATTAAATTGTGTTGATAGATCACACATACAGCATTAACATCTTATTTGATGAATCATTAATGATATTAAGCAAAAACCAAAAAGACTTTTTAAATTTATTAATAAAATAGATATTTAAATAATATTTATATAAAAAAGTGATCTATTAAAAATAATTATCAATATTATAATTAAATAAAAAATTAATAAACTTAACTACACAACTTTTTCGTATCAACTTTAAAAAAATGTTATATTGTATACACGACATAAGTAAATGGTATAAATAATTTGTTGACTAGCATCAAACATCGCATTAGACAACAACAAAATTACAAATCACAATGTAACCTTAAAATACTCATGATAGTTGGCTTCCATCCTTAAACTATCGATCCGAGATATATCGATATCAGTACCTAATTGTCATTCTGCCCTTGCATAGGCTCCTAAGACCTTTATAACTTTAAAATAATAAAAGTTAAACACAAGACTCGTCATTTTTAAAAACATATTGAAAAAAAACCATTGTATCACTATTTCCAATACTTAAATACATTGTTTAACCAACTTAATCACTCTTTCCAAGCTCAACCAACTCAATGGAAAAAACATCCCTAAGACCACAAAAACTAAGCCAAGTGGACTCAATAATCCAACATGCAATTAATTAAAAAACAACATCCCACATTCCCTTAGGTCCTCATAGAATTATTACCATACAAACGCTTGAATGGAGATCCCCAGAGAAGCCAATCACTTTGAAGAGCTCAATCCATGCCATGAAACACTCAATGCAATCATGAAAGAGGTATGTGGCAATACAGTGAACTCCTCAATTCAAATGCATAGGAACCACTACCCATCATGCAATGAAAGAATAATACACTCAAAAGTCCACACAACATGCAACTTAAAAGGAAAAATAAGACAAAAGACTATACAAAAACACTAAAAGGTTAGATAGAGCCATCCCCATCTTAATAAGGCAATGCCAGCATAGACATCGAAAGTATCCCTCCACATAATTTAACCAAATGGCAATTTTTATTTTTATTTATTTATTTTTTAAAACAAATTTAAACACCAAATGCCCACTCTTATATTATTAAATTTCTTGAATTAGTTAGTCAATATATTCAAAGTTATATATATATATATATATATTCAATTTTGTATATAAATAAAATTATTTTTGTAATTTTATCTATTCATTTTTTATTTCGATTTGAATTTGATACTATGGTGTAAGTGAATTTATTTTTATTTTTTTATTAAAATTAAAAATTAATTTAAAAAAAATAAAATTTTACAAATTATTTTATTAGGGTAAACATTAAAGGTTACTATAATCAATGTACTATAGATTAGAGCAAAGTGCAAGTTACTGCAATTACCTTCAAAATCATTTTCCATGAAGTATTAATTTTCCCCGTGGCTTAATAACATACTCATTATGAGCTTTATTTAGGTAGGGAGAATAATAATCATTCCTCATAACCATCCAAACTAAACCCAATTGACAACTATCACAAAACCTATAAAAACATAAAAAAACAAGCACCTAATTCCAAAACATCACTTATGTTATATTATTATAAATTATAAACTTTGATGCATTCAAATGGTGTGTGCATGGTGAGTTGTTAAATAGAATCTACCAATCGCATGCAGTTCAATTAGCTGATTATGAAATTTCCATAATTATCTATACATATCGACTTCACTATAAATTATTTCAGCTTTTTCAGCCATTGTGAATTATTTCATTTTCTTCTTCGGCCAATTTGTCATGGGAGTTATTGGACTTCAAATTTAATTTTGGTAGGTGCATGCCATTAGAATTGGAAAATATGGTGAGAATGATGCAGTTCAATAGGGAAAACACATGTGGCAAAGTCAATCAGCGAGAGAATGAATTACGTGTTGACGAAATGGTTTCCAACACAAAGTGTTGAAGCGAAGTAAACATCGGTCAATACAATCAGAGCAAAATCCACGACCATGGCCACCACTAGAAATGAAACTATGTAGATATCTTGCACTATACTGGAGGCAAATTTCCTTCTTGCCTCGCAATGTAATGGAGGAAGATGATTTCTTACTTGCCATACATGAAAAGCTACAAATTAGTAGAAAGTTGATCAAGTAGGGAAAAATGAATCATGAAAAGCTACAAATTAGTAGAAATTGATCAAGTAGGGGAAAATGAATAATATTTGTACCAAAAATGATGGAGAATTAATGGCAACATGTTGGACTAAAAGTTGTATGAATGGTTATTGATGCTAAATAATCTTGTTATTAAAGTATATTTATGTCGAGCTAAGATAATTAACTAAGAAGTGATTCATAAAATTTTAATCTATTATAATAACAATAATAATAATCTATTTTTAAGGTTACGACCAAGCCAGACATCAAATTGGTGTATGAGATCTCTTTGTTTGTGGGACAGGGGACCCTCTCCGCCTAGCTATTTAACTACTAAAGTCTATTGAGGTATGCATACCCTACCCCCCTCTGGATTTGAACTTGTGACCTCTTAGGAGGATTATTCATTGTTAACCTAGTAGTTATAACAAATTATTCCAAATTTGGAGCCATTCAATTTATCCATTGATTTGAAGAAACAAAATGGATCTATTTTTGTGAAAGCTATAATGATTTTCATTGATTTTTTTTTACTAGGCATGAAATTCTCGATTGATTTTAGTTTTCCACCTACTCTTTGACAACTAAACGTTCAATGCAACTCTAATATCTTCTCTTATAGGATTACACTCTATTTTTAAGATAGTTACATTATCTAAGAAGTGAGTAAGTCACAACATTTTTTAATTCAAAAGAAATTGCTTTATATAATGAACACTAGGAGAAGCATAGATGTACATATTACGAAGGTGCAAATTGCATATTTTAGATGAAATTTTTATAGTAAATTTGAATCTCGTTTAGCAAGAAATATATAGAAATCCAAATTCCATCATTAAACGAAAGCTCTGCACCACTTCAAGTTAGGGTTTTCAGGACACCATCGCTAGGGTGGAGGACCTAGCTACTCCCCTAGTCTCTAAACTCCCATTATCCAAGCATCGTCTCCCGCCTAACTTTGGAGAAAAGGTCCATTTTTCACAGGCTGGTAGAACTGCAAAGAAGATGATAGAGGGCCCCACCAGTCCACTCTCATCTCATAGTCAGTTGGTGGCTATCAAGTGCATTTTATCCATATCTATGCCCTTATGGTTGTTTGAAGCAATTATCTATCAAGGCTAACCTCCTCTAATGATGGTAGGTGGGAGTTTCATCAACCACTACTAAATCCTTCTTGTGGTTCAAAATGGTTTTAGAAACTCTATCTCTATCAATCGTCGTAGTCTCTAGGCAGTGGAACAGACTAATCTCTTAGGGAGAATGGGCTCATATATGGAGTCAACACTAAGATGACTTGCAATGGAATCTTTACAAACACACCCTTGCTACAAGATAAATTGAGGTATATTAATATGGAGCTACATGCATGGCGCCAAGTATCACACCATGCATGTGACTATCACCAAGTGTAAGAGAAGATTCAATGTTCTAAATGCAATAAAAAATAAATTTCATATTGTTAATGAATCAAAATACATTTAGTCAACAATTTCATGATTAATGAAAATAGTGGTTGCCCATTCGGTTATGTCCCAAATCCTGATGTATACCAAAACCCTTTAGATCACATCCCTTGGTTCATTCATACAATGCTTCCATTGAGTTGATGTCATTCATCCAAAAGATGCCCCTCATAGGATAGGCTAGTAAGAAAGCTTGTAGGGAAGGCAACTTGAACTAGGGAAATGAAATATTCAAGAAACTATTGGTTTGGATTCTACCTTAGAGCCCACTATGCAACCCTCACTCATGCAGCGAAGCAACTCCTTCACCACCTAGAGGCACTATTCAAAAGAATTCCCAGCAAAGATAAATGTCTCGCAAAAGTCTTGCATAATGCCATGGTTGAATTATCATACTCATTATTTTTATCCCCTTTGACCATTATTTTTTCAATTTAGTGTATTATGTTTTCTATAATTTGACTCCTTCCATTTAAATTACATAAATGTCTTCGTCAACTTGGGTTCATATAACAGGTTTCAAATCTTGGGCTATGGGTAGTGGCTATTTAAAATTGTTTAGATTGTTTAATATAAAATGAGTTTGGAAATATGTAACACACCCAACCCCCTAGGCTTCATTAGTCTAGTGGGGAGTATAAAACATTTCTCATAATTCTCTATACTTACTCTTCTAAACCATCACTCTGACCTCGTTTCTGAACTCAAGGTCGATTATGCTCGTCGAGCGCTTTCCAACGACTGCAATTACGCTCAAAAACCAATCTTTGGATAGAAAGATATGGCTTCCGAAAGTTATTTGGCAACACTCACAAGGCCGAAGGGAATTGGCTCCCAACTTGCTACTAAATCCTCATACATTGTTCGTCGGACTTATGAAGCCCGTAAAACTATTAGAACCACACCTTTCAGAAAATCCCCATCACAATGTCATCTCACCCTGCTCATGGTTCTTTCTTAAGTCTGAGCCTGCAATACCATTAGGCATTCATTCACTATCAAGCTCACCCCATCAAGATGTCAACTTAGCCTGCTCATGGTTCTTTCCAAAGTTCGAAGCCCGCAAAGCTATTAGACTCACAAGTTCAACTTCCCTTTCTACAACACTTTTGGGAGATACACTTTCCACGACACTACAGAGGAGGCACTTCCCGCAACACTAATGGAGGAGGTACTTTTTGAAACATTATTGGGCTATTGGTTTATGGTGCCTCGTGGTTTTCTCAAAATTCGATCTCCGATGGATGGTTGATATCTACTCTTGAAGCCTGATGAATGGTCAAGATTGACTCTTAATACTAAGTCGGTTTCTCTTGACTCTTTCCATTGATAATGGTGGGTCCCACATGTACCCGACTACCACATGGCATATACTGACGTATACCTAATGATAGGCCTCCACCTACCACTCAGCTATTGGTTGCGAGACAAGTGGGTTCCCTACCCTATTCCTTTACCTCTCTTGGTACAAATTGCACGTTAGCTAGATCATACGATGGAGAAACACGCAGATCAACAATCCAGATCAAGGTGGGTTCTTAAGCTACATGATCCTTTTAATGGATTCACCTGATTCTGACATATCTGACGACTAAGATCTATTTGATCCAACTGGCCACATCGGTCATTTTGGGCTTAAAGGTGTACGTCGATTAATCGGATCACCACTTTTGGGCTCACCTCTTCAGAATGTCAAGTTATCATCCTTCATTGTATTTCCGAAGTCCAAAACCCGCAAGCCTATCGAGCTTTCACCTTCAGGTTCATCACTTCGGAAAATTCCTCCTAAATGGGTCTCTCTGATAACGTTCTCCAGAAATATCTAATGGTTGAGATCGACCATGATCAACGGTCCTTTTTATTTTTGGGCTTAAATGTGCTCGACCAATAACAGGGTCCCTCAAACATCGATGGGCCTTCGAGCCGAAAATATAGGTCAGTGATGAACGATTCAGGTTCTCTTCTAAGAACGTCAGTGAACGGTTAGGATTAACCTACAACACTTAACCGATTTTCCTTTTTTTCCTTAACCCATGTTCCAATTATTTTCACAGAGAAACCTCAAGGATGGTCCTTTCCATTGCCAATTCTTGAGTTGTGGAAACTCACGGTTAAAAAAAAAAAAAAAAATGATTTCCCTGAGTGAATAAACTCTTCACACAAATCATGTCATTCTTAGAGATTTGTCCATGAGATTACAGGTTGTTTGTGTGTGTGTCTGTGTGTGTATTCCAAAAAGAAGATAACCCACATGAAAGTTACCCAACATACATGGAAATTACTAAGTCAAGCATTCCTTCTATTCTACTCATGAGTCCATACCACTTCATGAATGCAAAACATACATAGTCATTCATACATTTGTACATACAGAGCATACAAAAATATATATTTGTTTATAAATTGTCATTTCTACCAAACTAACTGAGGATGAGCATTTTTCCACTGAACAGTAGGATCTATTGCATTATGACTCTCTACAACATGCCACCCATGTTCCATACCATGATATCACTAGGGAACTTAGATTTTCTAAGGAAATATGGATTGGGTGTGAAGGCTTCTCTTATTCACAGACAAACAATAGAATAAATTCTCCCTTTTCTACCCACCAACTCAAGGCCTCCATGAGTTTCTCCCCATATGCCTTCCAGCTGGATAACCCCTACATGTTGAAGTCCCTTCATTGCTACATAGTCCCTCGACACTCTCCTTTCCTAGTGTGGGTTTCCTATCCAACATGCATTGGATTCATGGCCCTCCTTCCAAGTCAGAGTGGGGTTTTCTCTGCTCACAATTCAATAGCAAGCTCTCCTCGGAGCTCGTCTCTCTTCTCCTTTTGTTTCCTCACTCTCCACTACCCCTACTTCCTATGCCATGACTCTCTCTCTCTTCCACAACTCATGCCTTCTTCTTGAAGTTTTCCCTATTTCCTCCTTTTTATTCCGCCAAAGGAATTCGTGGGTCAACCCCAAAAATGAGGTGGATACTTGATTGTACCTATGGCTGATGATTTTTAGTTGTTCCAACTAGCATTCCTCCATACCTCCATTAAGGTGGGCAGTTGGATTCTCAACTACTAGGCCTCTTTCATTAACTGATTTTGGGAAATTTGGAAAGAGGGAAAATACTCCAAGTATGAATTCTAGAAATGGGCACTAAGGCTCTTATCCAAAGAAATCATTTCTCTCACTGGTTCCACTCATAGTATCATGGTGTGTATCAATGCTCCACCCTTCAGTCAGTTTTCCAGCAAGCTTTCATTGACAAAATAAATATTTACATAGTTGAGCTTATCCATTCTAGTCTTATAATAGACAACTATCCCTATTGCAACTTGCAACGACATTAAGTCATAGTTATAATTACAAACTGGGGAAAACATGATGTTACATTCTCTCCCCCCTTAAAAGAAACACCGTCCTTGGAGTTTTCTAGTCATATAAACAACTTTATACAGTAAACAAAAATGGGTATGTTAGTTTCATGGCATCCTCCATCTCCCACATGGCCTCATATACTCCAAAGTGCTTCCCCTACACCTTGACCTGCACAATGGATCAGTTCCGGAGAAGTGTCTATTTCTTATTGTTGGTGTGTAGTGGGAAGACCCGGGGTTCAACATTAATTCACCAACAAAACCCTAAAGATACCATCCCTTTCGACATAACCTGCAAGCAGGTGAAGTCTCACCCGAAGTACCTATGGGGACTACAGAAACTAGGCTTCCGCAGTCATGAAGGGAATGAATGATCTAGGTGGATCTCAATGGCCATCCACCTTTTCCACTAAATAAACATTTCAAGCATATGGTTTTGATAAACCATGATATTCACCCTTTTGATGGGGAATGGAATGTAATAGCATCTTCATTTGTTAATTACAGACATCATGTAATGATTTCCTAGTGGTATTATGTACATGCTTACAACATAGTGTTAATGCATTGAATCCCACTATAACTCCACAATTAAGCATGCTCAGGATAGAGTAGTACTAGGATGGGTGTTCACCCGAGAAGTCTTAGTATTTTACATGCCTATGGAATTTTATAAACTTAGACTAATTTATTCCACATGCATCATGGGAATTGTTCTCCCCTCACTCTCTCATATATAATTGAGGTGAAGGAGGCCCTTTAAGCATGCAATGGAGTGTGATGTAAATCTTGTTGTGAATGAAGCGTAGCAAACATCTCTTTCTTTTCAGAGATAAGCTACCCCATTCTGCCAGTTTGTGTTCTATAGTGTTTTTCTATCTTATTCATTAATAGAACTTGGGTTTCACTGTATTTTTTTGTTCTCTGCTATATTTTTGTTTTTGTCTCATTTTGTTCTCAACATAATTCAAATTAGTGGTATCAGATTAGGTCCCCGATGAGTCCAAGGTATAGATATTTGGGTCTCGAGCTAGTTTATCTTGAGGAAACCTCTCTCTCTATCCAAGCGACTGGTTAAATCTACTAGAAGGTTATTACTCTGTCCAAAATTTCTTCGACAATGAAAAGATCACCTTTGTGCTCCTTAAATCCCTTCCTCATGTCAGAGCTTGGTGGGAAGGTTACTAGGAGAGGTACATCATGGATGAATCTACACCATTTAGGAGAGAACCCACTTGGGTGGCCTTTGTAGATTCCCTAAAGGAGGATTTCTACCCTATCGGAAACTATGATGACCAGTACATGAGATGGATGGCTCTGCATCAAAAAAGAGATTAGACGGTGTTGAAGTACACTAAAATCTTCCATACCTTGTGCTCAAACATGGGTATCAAAGAATCTGAGCGACACCTAGTTTTGAAGTATCATAGTGGTCTGCACAGGTACATCTAAACAGAGATGGATTTCTTGGACATCTCCTCATTAGGAGCTTCTTATCAATATGCAGTCAAAATTGAGCAGAAATTCAAGTAGCAGAGTAAGCGGGAGTTTGGGTTTGTAAATACGCCACAACATAATCATGGAATATACAACCCCAACTCACAGAATGAATGATAGAGAAAGGAATTTCAACCTTCAGAGAGCCATTCCAAGACTCGGGCAAAGAATGGTAACAAGAAGTCTAAGAAAGACACAGGAAAGTGGTGTGAGTTCCACAACAGCCCCTGGCACAACACTAACGAATGTCACTCGAAACAGTCATTGGTGGTCAATCTCAAAGAAAAATAATAGGAGCCTGACTTGGAATCTGATACAAAGCACAATAAAGGGAAACATATCATCGATTCAGAACCTACTGCTACCATCACAACCACAACAATACAACCAGAAGAACCAGAGGAGATTGAGGAGGGGGAGCGCTTGTTCCACTCATAGATGTGGGTAAAGGGGACCCCACGACATTTCATTGTTGACAGCGGGAGTCATAAGAACCTGGTCTCATTTTAGGTTTTCAAGAGAATGAAATTTCCAACGATGCCACACCCCCAACCATAGACCATTGGATGGTTGAGTCGGGGATGAAACATCTGTGTCAACCAATAGTGTCGCTTGTCCTATGGCATCAAGCCCTTCAAGGATGAGGTAGTGTGTGATGTTTCCCCACTTGAACTTTGTGAAATTATTTTAGGACAACCATATATGTGGAAATGTCACGCTATCTATGAGTCTCGACTCCGTAGTGTCATTGTTACTCTGGGAGGTCAGCTCTATAGGGTACCAGAGGTAGCTCCAACTATTTCCACTTCATTGATCTCTGAGATTGAAGTTTCCAATGATTCCACACCCCCAACCATAGACCATTGGATTTTTGAGCTAGGGATGAGACATCTGTGTCAACCAACAGTGTCGCTTGTCCTATGGCATCAAACCCTTCAAGGATGAGGTAGTGTGTGATGTTTCCCCACTTTAAGTATGTGATGTTCTTTTAGGACAACCATATATGTGGAAATGTCACGCTATCTATGAGTCTCGACCCTGCAGTGTCATTGTTTCTCTAGGAGGTCAACTCTACATGGTACCAAAGGTAGCTCCAACTATTTCCACTTCATTGATCTCGGAAAAACAATGTCGCAAAGTAATCTGTCAGACCACGAAATTTTCCCTCTTCACGATCCAGTCAAAAGGTGAATAGAAGGTCATTGTGACCACTACAACGTTAACCCAAGACGTTTTTATCCATCAAAATCAAGTCAACAAGAATGTAGAGGAGAACAAAGAGAATGAGAGTCTTTCATATGTTCATCATAGATCTATTGGCCACTACCCTTTTCAGGTGTGCTTGGGGTTCCAACCATTAGCCCTGAATACTGATATAGATCTTCTTGTTTCATCTTCACCAATAGAGTCCTCCCACACTCAAACCAAGGCAGATCATGAAACCAGATCTATGAATGGATCCAACACCTCTAATAGGTTCATAACATCCTTCCATAGGAAAAGTATAAGCAGGACATCTACTTCATCAAGGAAAGCGGCTCACCAAGGTTCAGATTCAGCATAATTTTATCCATCTCCCGAGGGAACTTGATGCAATGGGGAACATTGCTTCCTAGGGGGGGAGGAATGATCCCCTAGGGGGGGAGGAATTTCAGTGGCCATCCAACTTTTCCACTGAATCAAAATTTCAAGCATATGGTTTTAATAAACCATGAAATTCACCCTTTTGATGGGGAATGAAATGTAATTCCATCTTCATTTTTTAATTACAGACATCATGTAATGATTTCCTAGTGTTCATATGTACATGCTTACAACATAGCGTTAATGCACTGGATCCTATTAGAACTCTGCAGTTAAGTGCGCTCAGGCTAGAGTAGTACTGGGATGGGTGACTTCCCAGGAAGTCTTAGTATTTTACATGCCTATGGAATTTTATAAACTTAGACTAATTTATCCCACGTGCATCATGGAAATTGTTCTTCCCTCACTCTCTCATCTATAATTGAGGTGAAGGAGGACCTTTAACCATGAAATGGAGTGTGATGTAAAGCTTTTTGTAAATGAAGCATAAACAACATCTCTTTCTTTTCAGAGATAAGCTACCCCATTCTGCCAGTTTGCGTTCTACAATGTTTTTCTATCTTATTCATTAATAGAAGTTGGGTTTCATTGTATTTTTGTGTTCTCTGCTATATTTTTGTTTTTGTATCATTTCGTTCTCAGCATAATCCGGATCAATGGAGACCATTCTAACATTGATTTTGAATTAACATTCATTCAACATGTCTATGGAACCATCAGATACATATTCATATTAACCCTTAAGCATCTATTACATGTGCACAACAAACAGAGTAAACCAACACATCATGGCAGCAAACACATCGGAACATATTAATTTAATGTGGTTAACCCCAATTGGGCTATGTTCACAATGAATGACTTCTTATATTATTCATCCATATCCAATCCTTACAACAGTTGCGCACTACGCTCACATAAGATACATCAGTTCTACCCAAATTTCCCTACTTGTTCATGCATACAGTGCAAACTTAGGTCGATCTCACTCTCATCGTATATCTGACTGCCTCCTCATGTCTCTATTTCTTCCTTTCCAATCTCATCATATATCGGACTCACTCCTTCTACCCAAAAACACATTACATATTTATGCATTGATACTAGGGATTAGCCTGTTACATAATGGACCAAAAGGTCTAACTACTTCTAACTAATTTTCATATTCTACATGCGTTGACTCCTAAAAAATTTCTAATTGTCTTCCTTTCCTCTACGTGCACTTCTCCTTAGTTGACTTGTCACGCAATTTTCTCTTGTGTGATTCCCAAAACTTTTCCCAAAATGACCTGCTCCAATAGGCCCCCAACACTCACATGTGGCTCGTCCCTACTATGGGATTTTTCTCATAGGGGTATCGCTGAGCATATCAGTAATATCTCCCTAGGATTGGCCTAGAAATACTAGACATGAATGGGCTATATTTCCTATGGTTCTCCTAGAAACAAGTGATAATATCACAAACAAGGAATTGGGAGAATTGCCTACCTTTTTCCTGGAGGTTTTCCTTAGTGTATCCTAGTTGTCGTAGTCCTAAATTTCCAGCTCCATCTTCTACAACCTGTTTCCTGCACACCAAAGAAAAAAAAATACCATTCTACACTTCTTCCTAGTGTTAGAATAATAGATCTAGCTTGGATCTACCCTGATCTATAGTCTACAAGATTAGATCTAAATATTCATGTGTCAAGGACAAACATTCAAGGGGAAAACCAAATGATCTATTAATGGAACACAATAACATTACCTCAAGACATACCTCAAGTGATAATGCAAGCTCCTTTAGTCTCCTTGCTTCTTCCCTCTCCTAGCATCTCTTTGGTCAGGCTAGGCTCATTGACTCTTGGTTGTTTTGATGGGCACCTCTGTAGTTGAACAACATAACATTACCATTCAATTATTCCTCCTCTTTCCCAATTCTTTCCTTCATTATATAGCTCTTGGAGGAGACTTCTAGATATTCTATAGGCCATTAGAGACTCGAATGATGTGAGTTCCTAGTTATTTCGCATGAATATCCAACGTGTCCCTCGCCTATCACCTCGTAACTTCTAAATTCTAGAAGTATGGCAATGCCTCGCTTGTCAAGCCACTAGTGTCTAGTGAGGGCCTCTCTTTTTGCCTACTAAGTGTCACACGAGGGCCTCTAAAAATGCTCTAAAAGGGGTCAAATATCAGGCAAAATATATGTCAAAGCCTCTATCCTCTGATGGATTCCTCTCTGGCCTATAGGGTGGATATTAAGGCTATAACATGTTCACCCTAATGTGTGAGTTCAAGAAAGGAGTGAATGGGCAAAATACATTACAATAAAGTCTATGTGAGGCAGTGCAAGGAGAGAGAAAAGGAGTTTCAGAAACCCAAAAAGTCTTGCAATCAAACACCAAGGATGAGAGCATATATAAACCAATCCCCTAGGTAGACATGCTCAAACTTTGAATGAGCATGGCTTCTGAATAATACACTATGGATCCATGGTATCAAATGCTAGACCATGGCCACAAAAGAAAACACAGTGGATCCATGTCATCAATAAGACCTGTTATCCCAAACTCCTAGGGATAACTAAGGAGATGATGTCTCAAGGCACCCAGGTTGCAGACATGGAGTACCGAGAGATATATTGACCAGCAGTGTCCACTTTCACAGACAAAGACCCACCTCACCACCACATCTCCAAGTTCATCATGATGGTATCCACCACATCAGCTGGCCTCTGAAATACATTGGGTCTTGCTCCATGAGGTACAATTTAGGTATTGTGGTGAGTATCATTTCAATATTTGAGGCATTTGAGTTTGTTGCATCTATTATTGCTTTTGATTATGTGATGTTTTCTTGTAAATTATGTTATTTTTCCTGTTTCACTTTGGTGGTTGACATTAAGCCCTAGTAAGTGGGTCACCCTTAGGGATAGGGTTGCTACTGGGAGGTCCTTTTGATGGGTCATCATTCCATTCATGACCATAATTGTCACTTTCCACACTTCATCCCCTCATCTCCTTACCTTTTGGGACTTTCAGGTGTACTGACCCAAGAAGGGGTTGTCCCTCATTTCATGGGAAGAAAGGGTTGAAGTCCCAAAGGCTTGTATCTTGAAAAGGATAAAATACTACTTATGAACCTTCTATATGCTCACCCAAAGAGGTCTTGAGAGAAATGAAATGCTTCTCCTAAAAAAATCACAAATATCTACAAAAGAAAATAACATTATATAAATGTCCCCATTTGTTGAGGTGTGTACACTCATGCGGTGTCTCTTTCTTTCCTTGAATATGGCACTATATGTACCTCTAGATTCAAGTGGACTTATAGTACTTCCCCCAAATCTAATTGATTCACCAATAGGGAGTATCCAAGGTTTTGGACCTATAATTAATTAATGGCATTAAATGGTTTGAAAAAAGGATGCATTGAAAATGAAGGTGCAACACACCCTCTACAAAGGCACCCATAAGTGAGACACTACAACCCCTTGTATGTCATGAACCCCATGCCCAAAATTCTTCCCCTCATCCATGTCACCTCATCCACATGACTTAGAAGGAGGAACCCTCAGGAAACACCCCTAAACTTGAGGAATTATTCACCCAATAGGTCATTTTGTCAACCCTCCCATACCTAAACTTGGAAAATTGCATAGGGTATTTGAGCATTGGTTTATTTTGATGAGGTAGTTTGGATGTGATTTCTTAGATGGCTCTTTTATTCATTTGATTTACTAATCACAATTCTTTGACTTGAGATCCTTAGAGGGTGTATCCATTTGTTTTTGTAATACCTAGCTGGTGGATAGTTTTGGAGGAACAAACCTAGCTTGGGATTCCATGGGGCTTGAAGCCCACAGGTTGGATGTTAAGGTCCCACATGCTAGATCATGAATACATGGCTTTTCAGGCCTATAGAACAACTTTGAGGACCTTGACTATCCCTCACATGCCAAATTATTTACTTGGAGGAGATAAAACGTCACCTTTGAGGAGTTGACGCCATCATTGGGTGTTAAGCCCTAATATTGGCTCATTACCACTTAATTGGGGCATATTAGATTAGTAATGTTATTTTATTTATGTCGGCTTTAGGCCATTAGTTGTGATTTAGATTAGTAATGTTATTTTATTTATGTCGGCTTTAGGCC
>ML791549.1:186395-219017 GCA_009831015.1 Picea engelmannii
ACACAAAATAAACACTGAGAGATGATGTGAAGAGAGAGTATCACAAAGTCACAACTGACACATGGATGGCCAACTCAGAAATTCAACAAAACAGTAGATGGTGGACTCAGGATTAAACTTCCCTTGAACATATAGCACGACAAAATGGTGACTTTCCAGCAAGACACGAGAGGTGAATGAATATAGTGCAACAAGGCAACAGGCAGCGAAGTACTCTCCATGGTGACTGGAAGAGTAACCAATTATAGGAGTATCTATGGCTCATATTACTTAAACGGCTCCAAGGAAAGCTAAAACCCAATTGTATGATGAGGACTCAAAAAGGTGCAATGTTTAAGGGAAACTCGATTGACGCTACCATTTTGAAAATAGATCGACGGTAAAAAACCCCCATTCTTTTTTTTAATTTTTGTTTTCTACTTTTCATCTCCTTCATGGTTTAACGAGCACAAAATAATGACACAAGTATGCTCACTCTCCTTCATGATTTAATGAGAACGAAATAATAAAGCAATATTGATGCCTCTTTCATGTCCTTTTACGAGTCCAAAAAATAGATAAAATTATACTCGACGAGAGAGAATGAATGGCTTAATAGTGTGCTCCTATGTTCCAAGCACATGGAACTGACCTAAGCAATGATAAATGAAAATGGTACTAGCAATTGAGATTCCCTCTTATCAGTTGTTCTCTCCCTGGGTAGGTGAGTGAGATGCCCTCTTATCATTTGTTCTCTCCCTGGGTAGGTGAGTGAAAAAAGAAGACCAAATAATGAAAGAGGCGGGTGGTCAAGGTTACTACAAAGTGGTAAGCGGGATATGGGAAAACAATAGCGCAGTGGCGGGAGGCATGATGTGAGAAACAAATGCATTGGTGACCATTAAGAAACATAAAAATGTTTTGGATCCCCCATGGGATATGGCTAGAATATGGATGAAGAGAGGAAAATGAGGCTCAATATTCAAGTCATGATGGGGCTAAAGGAGGGATCTTGGGCCTACAAGAAAACGCAGCATGGGAACCAAATGGACATTTGGGTGGTAACTAGGGTGCCCATGAAGGGTAGGCACTAGAAAACTAGTTACGACATGGAAAAGGAGTGGATAAGGTCGCAATTGGTCAGGTTCAAACCTAAGGATTAATGTTGTAAGTATGGACGGTTAATAATGCAAAGCAAAAAATTCAGGGAAAAACCTATCCCTATATGCCAAGATAGGAACATGTACCTCAAGTTCGATGGAACTCGCCATCTTCGTAAAAAATTCCCTAGAATCCTGTCAAGAACATGTAAACTAGATTCCAAGGTCTAAACACATAATGAAATATCAAAAAAGAAAATATTTTTGGATTTTAGGATATGATAAGAGCACTCACACCACACACTTATGTATAAGGCACTACACATCTTGATGCTTTACGCTAAGTAGATCCCATTGATAGGCTCAGGCCAAGGATATTTTTTGTAATTGATGAACTCATGAGATGATGTTGGCATCATATGGCTCACCATGCCAGGGCCATGCCACATACAGATGAATATTTGCAATAGAAGATACTCATTGTGAGTGGTTTCGTGAGTGATGAAAGATCCTTGATGGGACCCATCAAGACATAAAGGAAGTACAAAACATAAATATTTGGATGAAGAGAAGGAAGAGAACTCAATAGAAAGTTCTAAAAAAAAAAATATGAGGAAGAAATGGGTTAATACTAGGGGCCTCATTGGATTCCTCAGCAAATTCTCCCAGTCCTGGATAGAAGCTCATCATGCTAACTCGTTTGGGTTCCAAACTAGAGATGATGGATTCTCGATGATGCTCATATTCCCTGGGCTTATCTGTGGAATCCATGACTTCCAAAATGGCCTTTTTTTAAGGCAACTCAAAATCAAGGTAGTCGTGTGAACTTAGAGAGATAACAACCCGTATGGGTGGAGTAGGTAGATCACACTCCATATGAGGATGGAAATGTTGACTGATATTAGTGGAGTCTGATGGGATTTTCGGATCGGAAATATCTACCGCAGTGAGCGACATTGATGCTTTGTATGAATCAACATCCTCAGGATGAGGTACCACCCAAGGATCAAAAGAACCAAGGGATCCATTGGTAAATGACTAAATCATGTCGATAGGAGCTATGTGTGTTGTGGGAGACAACGGGGGAAGGGGAAAAATTCCCATGAGCGAATTATCTTTGAACATCCCTGTACTGACATTGACAAAATACCGTGTGGTATCACCAACAAATGGTATATTTGACCCCGCATTGGATCCAAGTTCTGGGGTACATAATTCAATTTGATCGATCATAATGATTTTCCCTTGGTGAGGGAAGGGTAGGACCTAAAGACCAATGAGACAAATGGAATCATATCGTAGAACCAAGTACGCCCAAGTAACAAAATGTACTCAAGAGGTGTGTCAACGACCTCTACCACCACAGAGATAGTCTTTCCACCTAACTCGATGGATAAGGTGGTGATTATGCCATGAGGTTGAAACATGTGTCCATCGAATGCTTTCAATAGTGTCACATGTGTGTTGAGCTTAGGAGAGCCAATGGATTTTCAACAAGAAATAGACACGATGCAAGTTGAGGCTCCTTCATCAACGATTGTTCGGAAGGTGTTTTTACCCATCATTCACACTTTAATATGGAAGGCTACTTGATGGGAGAGTCGATGAGTTACCATAGATGAATCAAAGATCATCAAGCTCAAATTTGAGGGATCAACCCCATCTATGGTAGAGAGCAAGGCTTTCCTCTACATTGGGCAGCTTTGGATAACTTCAAATGATGGCATGGCACAAGGTGCCTAAGCCAAGTCCTCCACAATACTATAATTTTGGGAGGCCCATGTATTAGGATTATGTGTCATACATCGAAGAATGCCCTTCAGGGAGTGAAGTGGTGTGTCAAAATATGGCTTCTCTATCTGAAGAGGGCCACTAGGCTGGGAAGATGTTGCTTCTAGGGAAGTATGGGAAGGCTCAGGAATGCCATATTTTTTGGCTCATGTCTGAATATTGACTGTGTGGTCACACATGAAAATGGTAGAATCTGATGGAGACCCCTCATAGTGAGGGTTACATGCAATTCCCCATGGCGAAAGTGCGGGATTTGTGGCAACCATGTTTTGGGATTGAGGAAGGAACAAATGATTTAATACAGAAGGTTGTTTAGGATCCTGTTGTTGTGCAAAAAATATGTGGACCTCATTCTTCCTAGGGAATTGGTGAGTAGGGTGGTGTTCCCCGCAAATCGTGCAAGGAAAATGACTTTTTTTATTTTCCTTAGTGCCCCCCTCCTGGGCATTTTGGGTAGAGGAAATCCTTTTCTCATTAGTGGAAGTTTTCTTCTTGTTCCTTTTTTTCTTGCCTCCAAGTTGATGAGGATTCTTTGGTTGGGTGGAATGCACCGAATTCACCTCAGAGGTTTGAGAAGGGACCACGACAGTTTGAGAATTAGTTCTAGGAGCTGATGGATGTAATTGAATGGTCATTTGACCCATTTGACCAGCCAACTACTTAACAGATGCATGTGAAACAGAATCGACCACACCATTGACATGTGGTCCTGGGTTTGGTTTTCATGGATTAGTCGACGGGAAAGGATAATTTGGAATGATGTCATATAGAGTACCCGACTGAGAATAGATCAAGTCCAAATGTTGGGCACGCAAAATGGCCTACTCCTCGGTGGTCACCCCATCCATAGCTACATCCCTAGCAATGGGTGGTAAGAGGGTCATGGTAAACCACTCCATTAGGATATTTTCTAGAATATGAGTCTTAATCATCCTACGTCATCTCCGCCAATCATGATTATGATCGGAAATGTGAGTGGCATTGTTTTGACGTAGAGAATTCAAAAGATATGTTCCTATATCATACCGAATAGGAAGTTGGTAGTGAGTTAAAAATTCTATATCTAGGTCATTGAAGATTCTAAAAGAATCACCTTTAAGTTCAATGTACCATTTGGCGGCAGCTCCGATCAAGGATATCTAGAAAATATGCAGCCTCACACTATCATCCATCAACGATTTGGATGAACACCACAAGTGTTAATTCATGATGTGTGTAGAGGGGTCCTCTCATGGCTTTCCATAAAACTTAGGAATGTGTGATGGTAGCTTGGATGGCATCCTCAGCTATGAGGGTTCATGGACTATAGGGTCATTTTTTAACCATGACAAATACGGTAAATCGAGCATTGCAAGGAAAGGCAATGATGCAAATGAAGAATGGGATGGAGGTGAAGTCTCTATTGTCCCAGATGGACCTTGCGGTCCCCTTATGTTGGTACTAATGGAGGGTTGGGGAACTCCTGAAGAGTGAGTTACTACTGGAATGGTGGAACCTCCAGGAGCATGACTGTTCCTAGAACCAAAAATTCCCCCAAGGGGGAAATTTGGACCCTCTAGGAAAGATGTTCCCAAATTTAGTCCTAGGGAAAAAAAAACCTAGGACTGTATGTGGACACAAAAGGAAAACCTCCCCATGATGAAAAATTTTCCCTAAGGAAAGGTGTGTTAACCTAAGGAAAGTTAAAACCTCCATATATGCCACTACCCCTAGTATGACTAGGGACAACCCAAAAACCACTAGGAATACTCCATCTAAAAGGTATACCTACACCTAATGATGTTAGGTCTCTCATTGGATTGGTAGAGGTGAAAGGAATTCCACTTCCCATGCTAAAGCCAAAGCTCGACCCCCACTGGAAAAGAATATGGAAGTGGGAATTGATGTACAAGGGATGGGTGTAGGGATGATATGTATACTAATGAATGTATTTGATGATAAAGTTAGTGTCACCCATACGAAGGAATCGAAAACAAAAGGTGTGGATGGTGTATGTCCAATGGAGCTAACGGGTGGAAATGAGGACACTGTTGAGATGCCCTGGGGAAATTTCCCCTTGTCCCACTTGGAATGGGATCGTAGGGTCAACTACACTGGAAACAACATTGGGTCCAAACATGACAGGAGGATGGTTTAACAAAGAGAAAGGCTCACTGATAATTTCCCTTACTTGGACTAGTATAGGGGCATCAAGTTCAGTTAAACGTGGATTGAAGTTGGGTGGAGGATGCTCGTCGACCACTTCTACCTCAGCCAAGCCAACTTCATCAAACCAAAAATAAGACCCTTTGAATTCCTTGTCATGTATGTTGCACCGCTTGAGAGGAGGTTGCACCTCCGTAATAGGCTCAAGTCCTCGTAATCGACGAGACTGGTGCGGTAATTCAACCACGGTGAATAAACTATGTTACTCACAAACACAAATCAACCTATGGCTGACCTAGAATTGGAATCAAAGAGAACTCCCCTAATCAAACCTTGTTGTGGGTGGGAATCCCTCCTACGGACTTAGCATTTAAGGGCTCTAATCATGCATGCAAAAAATGACTATTTCAAAGGCCTATACTCTTTCCTATTCTCCTAACACAAAACCCCACATTCATGCAATACAAAGTTGTAAATGAGATTCGATAACTCTACCTTGAGTCCTTTGTTTGATGTTGATCCCTTTGCTTTCACTCGCTCTTTGATTGCAAGCCTCCTCCCAAAGATGACCTGCATTCACACATAAACAAACAAAAAGCCGCGAACATGCATTTCATATATTAATTGTTGGGTTAGTTGTGACAATATCATAAAATAAACATTCAACTTGAACACATGATGGGAAAAGTATTCCTTTTTGTATTAATCTTCACAAGAGTAAACTTACAATATGTGGTCGGCACTGCTCCTCGAAACCGGTCCTAGGCTCCTCTTCAACTGTCCTCCAACTGCTTTGCTCTATATTTCTCTTTGCACAAGGATGGCTAAAGGTTGGGACAAGGGGAATGCTCAATTGGGTATAGTCTCTTTACTGTGATTTTTCTCCTTTCAAATGGGACCCCTACCCCTTCTTTTATAGGCTAGAAGGAGCTAGGTATTTGGTCAAATGATCAACCATGCATGGTCGAAAGGTTTAGTTAACTTGCCCAAAGATGTGTGTTCCATCAACAACTTTCCTTTTTCCATGCTTTTATAGGTACACACGGGCTGTATTGGGGCAGCTAGCGTGTACATGCGTGTATTAATGGAGCAGGGCGCGTGGGCCTTTATAAAGGGGGTTTTTAAGAAGGGTTGTTCAGTAATGTTTTGGAAAAGAAGGAATCTGAGATGGCCTGATGCTAGGTAAGTATGTCTGATGAAAATTAGATTTATAACAGATGCCCCCTAATGTGTGAGGTCAGAAGAGCATCTGATGGCTGAAATACATTATCAATCTTTATCAACATACCAAACCAGTGAGCCCAGGGACCAGAATTCGGGAGGTGCCATATACAAAATAAAAATTGTCTCACCAAGGTGGGCATACCCATGCTCGAGATGAAATAACATCATGGCTACCAATAAAATACACTGTAGATCCATGTCATATAACTATATAAAGTGTAGCCGCGAGCAATACACAGTGGAGCTACATCTCGAAATCAAAAAAGATATACATGTATAGTATCCATCTTCTAGAAGCTGATAAGGTTTGATAGCTGGAGATGAGGTCTTCAGAGCTCAAGCAACAACTTCAAAATATTCAAAACTCAGGTAGGAGTGTAACATGAGGGTATGACTTCACTACCTAGGGGTCTTTGATGGCTCGTCGGTCATGGACTAGAGAATCTTGATGATCAGACTGAAGGCTCCATTGATTTCGAACAAAGACTTGATTGGACTTTCGGGATGGTTGGGAATGAGGGAAAGAGACAAACTGCAGAGGGGCCGACTTAGGCTTGGTAAAAAATTCCCTTGGACAATAGCACGACAAAGGATGAGACTCAGACAACATGGCATTAACATAAGTTCACGAGGCAGGAGGCAACGCAAACTCTCCATATGTTTGGAAGAATAACAAAACGGAGGAGGACACAACTGAATGTAGTGGGAACAACTTCCTAAGGTCATATTAAATCCCAGGGCTTAACGAACAAACGGAAGGATGTGCTTTATCCAAGGGAGAATCATTGTGCTGCCAATACAAAGAAAATACTTTTCCCTTCCTCTATTTGGGATATATTTGATTTTTTTGTCTTTTTCAATAATTTTGGAGAAAGAATAAAAGAATGCTACGTTACAAAGGAGGAATGAGTGTCGCAAACATACGAGTTTGAGGCGCAAGGACAAGACTGATGTTCAAAGCAAGGACACTCGAAAAAAATCCCTCCTGGGTCCAAAGGTGTCAAGACGCAGAGGCAAAGTGCTATAGGGCTTGCGTATAAGGCATGCTTCAGATGGTTCAGTTGAGAGCAACATGGAGCTGACATTAGGCCAACAACGCAGGTATGCAAACGCGATTAATAAGACACACAATGGTAACGTCCTTCGATGTAAGTTTAATGAGCCCAGAGAAGGTAAGCTCGGTGGTTTTTCATATTTAGAGAGTCTGAAAAAACGTAAAAGGATACTCCGATGGGGTACCTTTTTCGAAGATAGTCTAGTCGATTCGAAAAAGGGGTAAACTAGCACCGACAAGACGTCTATTCAAAATCATTTTAACGAGTGTGATAAAGACAAGATCACTCGGCAATTTTTTCATTTTTAAGGAGTCTGAAAAAAGATTAACTATGGACTTCGTCGAGAATGTTCTTCTGGACCATTTTAACGAGTGTGAAAGAATAAGGTCACTCGGCGATATTTTCAATTTTAGGGAGTCTGAAAAGAGCTTAACTATGGACTCTATGGGGGTTCCTTTTTCGTAAATTTAGTCCCTCAGGCCCAAAAAAGGGTTAAAATTATACCTGAGAGTACTCTTCTAGAGATCCGAGGCCTCTAGAGTATACCTTTGTTTGTACAATTGACCATCCGGACCGAAAAAGGGGTAAACTACCGTCGAATAGATGTGACTTCAAATTTCAGTTTAATGAGCGTGAAAGGCCACAAGATCGCTCGACAATCTTTTCATGTTTAGAGGGTCTGAAAAGGGCTTAAAAGAAGACCCGTTATGTTTTGGGAGTCCCAAGGGTGAGGTCAAGAGTGATAAGGAATCATGCAAATGAGGCTCAAACTCATAATCAGGAAAAACTAAAAGGGACTCCCAAGCCTATAGTCGTTAGTGATAGCATGGACACCATAATGCAACCAGGATCTACCTAGGGCATCCATGTTACGGTAAGCTCTACCACCAAATTACGAAACTTCTAAAGCAACAATAATGGTTCCATGTCGCAACTTGGTGGGATTGATCCTATGGAAAAGAGGAAAAAACAACGAGATGCAGAAAGTGGAGGTGTAATCCTGACTTAAATGCAATGAGTTGGAAAAAAATGACTTTTTACCAAAGGACCATCAAAACGCCCAAATCTCGCAAAAAATTCCCAATACCCAAAGAAATACTTCCCGTGACCATCCCAAGAAGACTCCTGAACCATCTTAAATGATTTTCAATTTAGAAAAAATGACAATAGGGTCTGAAAATTGACAAAAAGATGCCAAAACCTCTATAAATAGAAGCTGGCAACTCATTATCACCATTGTTAATTCAGAAATTGACTAAAAGCCAAAACGACCCCTTTGTGAAAAGAATTTATTATAGGAGCCTCGGTGGACGAAACAACCATCCGCTTGGACCAAGTAAGTATAAACTACCTCATCTTGCAATCTAATTCTTTATTTATGCATTTAGTTTCATTTTTTGAGGGGGCGTCGACCTTCAGAAGGTCAACCCTACGTCCACGTGGGTTGTCCTATGACAGCCCGCGTGTACACTTGCTCTGTCTTATGGTAAACTGTGTGTACACGCAACTGTCATCACAACAGCCTGCGTGGACCCTCCATTTAGTGCAAAAAAAAAATTTTAAGCAAGAATTAACCCTCCTAAACTTTTCCCATGTGCAGGATGTATGTGCACTGGAGAGAAAGAGAGCATGAGGATATTAGTGCTCTGGTTGGGGAAGACCTTAATGCTATTGTTGCGTTAATGCAATGTGGATTGTTGAAATTTTTTCTGTTTCCTTTTATGCGAGCTACTGAATGCCTTGGTTGACTATTGGTAACCCGACGCAGAGGTATTTATGCTAGAGGGGCAGTCGTTGGTTCCAATGACAGAGGACATATACTTTATGACTGGCCTCTCCAGGAGAGGGGAACCAGTCAACTTCTGTATGTTTCCCTCTGGGCCTCACAATATATCGGAGTTTATTGGACTCCATTGTGAGGCAGGTACAGATTGGATGAGCTCGCAAGTGCCGATAAGCAATATCTTAGAATTAGCACTACAGGTGATTGTGTTTCTCATCAGGCGGATTACTGGGTCTACGGCTTTGCATCAGGTGTCCCGTGCACATATGAACTGTGCATTTAAGTGCTTAAATGCATAGATTTTTTATTGGAGCACCACACTACTGGATTGTATGAAGAGGCAGCTAATAGACTATCGGTTGCAGACTTAGAGAAACTTCAAGTTTGGAATGATTCTTTGCTCTTTCTTCTTTGAAAGAGTGCCCATTTTCAGCCCTCGAGAGGTGGTACGAGGGCATCATGCCTCTATTCCTGATATATGCAGATGGGCAGTGTTGTTTCCACGACAAGGGGGCGGAAGGACCAATGAGTCCTTTGATGACAACTTTTTTTCTTGGTTGTCACGACAAATCCCAGTCATAGAGGATTACCCTTATGTTGGGATTGACTTCTCGAGATACCCTGAGATATCGATACCTCCCGGGGAGGAGCGAGGAGAGATGGGTAAGTTTGCATCATTTGTTTTTTGTTTTTTTTTTGTTAAACATATGTAATTTTTATGTTTTTTTTTTATATATATCATTTTTTTATACCAGAGCATTTGACAGATATGTGTCTATTATGTGCAGATGTGGGGCCAGTGAAACCAGTAGATTATGCGAGGAACAGGCGACATCCTCGACCAGGGGCCACACCTACCGCCACAGGGGGACCAGCAGCAGCAGGAGAGCTTCCAGTCAGTGAGGCTGAGCGGGTTCTGAGACGAATAGAGAAAAATTTTACCTCGCTCACTCGCACAGTCCCCATGGCAGAGATTGAGTATCTGCCACCATCTATGCAGCCTCATGTAGTGGGGGCACCACGGACATGGGTCCGAATTTTTTGGCATTTGGAAAATGTCGTTGATTATTACAACAGGGCCCGTCCTTAGTTAGGTTGGAATTTTCACATGCCGAGGGAAATACTTGTATATTTTTTTGAGGGCATAAGCCCCATGACTCGCTATTGGTCATATTTTTGAGGCGCTTGCGCCCACCTATGTACTCTGATGATTTTGATATTATATATGGATTTTTATGTCTTTTTATGTCTTATGGATTATACTTGCCTTTAAAAATGTATTTACATGTGCATGTGTATGTCTTTATTACATATGTGCGAGATGCCAATCTAAGATTTGATTAGCTAGAGTATTTGTGACTTGATTTAATCTCCTAGGAACATGAAAATATGTAATATAATCAAAGCTTCGTTCTAAGAGACGTACCCTAAGGAATCATCAGTGTAAACTAGGATCATGAACATGGTAGACTCTATTTAACTGAGACACAACCAGCTGAGCATCTAAATAGACCCGGAGGTGAGAGATACCAAATGACAAAGTGTCACGAAGCAACTCAATAACTGCGTTGTATTCAGCGACATTGTTTGTGGTGTCACCTAAACATATACCTCCTGAAGATAATAACTGGCCCTGAGGTGTAAAAATTACCCAAGCTACAGAAGCAAGCCTCTGAGTGTGTCGGCTAGCGTCGTTTATGTACCCCGAACACCTCTGATTCACTTGACATCTACCACAATGACAAAAGATAACATCAAAAACGACACGTCCATAAAACCAAAAGAAACCACAAAGTAATAGTACAAAGACTATACCTATGTTACAAAAAGTTACCCAAGGTGACCTACCTATGAGAAATACTTCTTGCGGTAGAGCCCATTTCTAGGCTCCGCCAAAGCATTTCCCTCAAAGTCTACCAGATGATAAGCGCCCTTTTTTAGAACCTCGTTTATGATGAAAGGTTCAAACCACATGGGTTTGAATTTTCCTGCCCCCAGGGAGTCCTTATCCTGGTCATAGATCAGGACAAGGTCGCCCTCAGAGAAAATTTGAGGACGAACGGATCGGTCATACAAGCACTTGAATTTTTGTTTGTGAGCCTTGTTGGCCAGGGCTGCATCACGACGCTGCTCATTGAGCTGCTCAAGGTATAATAACCGCTCTTCAAGTGTAGAAGTGTCTGGCAGTAACTATACTGCCAACTTTAGGGACGGGATCTGCTATTCTATAGGCAAGACTACTTCTAGCCCGTAAACGAGTTGAAAAAGTGAGAAACCGGTTGCAGTCTTAACAGACATTTGGTAAGCCCATAATGCCAAGTATAACATCAAATGCCAATTTGCAATGGCTGAATTGATCGTTTGTTGTAGGATGGTCTTGAGAGATTTATTTATAGCTTCCACATGACCGTTCGCTTGGGGGTAGTAGGGTGACAAATGTTCTTGCCGAAACCCAAGATTTGATGTTAATTCGGTCATCATTTGGTTCTGAAAGTGACTTCCATGGTCAGTGACAATCTCTCTCAGGATGCCGAACCTTGCGATTATCTGGTTGAACAAAAAGAGAGTTGCAGTCTCTCCATCATCTTTAAACGTTGGCATAGCTTCGACCCACTTCATGAAGTAGTCTACGACTACAATGATATAACGGTGCCCCCTTGTTGAAGGAGGGTTGCATGTAGTGTAATCAATCCCCCACTTGGTAAAGGGACCAACTGTGATGACAGGAAATATGGGAGCGGGATGTTCCCTCATCTTCCGAGAGAATATCTGACATGGGTGGCACTTCTTGACCGATTCGATACAATCTTTGATTAACGTTGGCCAGAAGTAATCGGCTCATAAAATCTTTTGGGTTGTTTCCAACCCAAACCAATGACCACCACATGCTCCAGTATGGCAATCGTTAAGCACGATAACTGCTTCTTCATGAGTGAGACATCGACGAAGGATGAAATATACACCTTGGCGATACAAAGTGTCGTCGATTATGAGATAGTTCTTAACCTGATGGCGTATACGACGATGCTCATAGCAAGAAGCAGAGGTGGGGCACTTCAAAGTCTGGAGATAGACAAGTATATCTCCATACCAGGGATCCGAAGATGTGATCAAAAACATGTCTCCTCCAATAGGCGACTCTTCGGGCATAACCTCACCGGATTCAACCGGAAGTTTCAATATGAGTTCCGCAAAGACCAGTAACTTTTTGGATTTCGTCGAAACAAAATCTAAATCAAATTCCTAGAGAACAACTATCCATCTACTGATATTCCCACCGATGACACGTCATGTTAATACGTATTTAAATGGATTCACAATGTCAATGACGGTGGTCTTGTGAAACAAAATATAATGACGGAACCGTTGAACAGCAGGAATGACTGCCAACGCTAGTTTTTCAATATGGGAAGCATTGAGTTCCGGTCCAACCAAGCCTCAAATTAGGTAATAAATCACGTATTCTGAGAGGAATTCATCCTTATGAATTAATACCATACCGATAGTCGGCTCTGTCGCAGCCAAGTACAATAAGAAATCTTTGTTATAATTAGGTGGTCGGAGAAGAGGGGTTGTCGTGAGGGCATGTTTCAATGTGTTGAAAGAGTGTTGAGTGGCTTCATCCCAATGAAAAGGAATGGCTTTCCTTAGCAAATGCATAAATCCCTTTGTGATCTTGGCATAGTTGTCTATGAAACGCCTCAAAAAGTTCGCTTTTCCCTGTAAACTTTGAAGCTGAAGGATTGTACGTGGGGGAGGTAATTGAAGTATTGCCTCCACCTTGAGAGGATTGACCATGATCCCTGTTATTGAGACTATGAAATCGAGCAGTCGTCCTGACGTTACGCAAAGCTACATTTTTTTGGATTCAAGCCAATCTGGAAGTAGCGACATCTCTCAAAGATAAGTTGGAGGTGTGTGGGATGATCCATTCTCTTGTGAGATTGTGATGTTAAATCACCTAAATAGGCTTCGACTATATGCTTGAGATCATGGAAAGAAAAAGACATGGCCCGCTGGAAGGTAGCTCCAGCATTTTTTAAACCAAAATGCATCTTACAATAGGCAAATGTACCCCATGGACAGATGAAAGTTGTTTTGTGCTGGTCTTCGGGTTTGATATGAATCTGATTATATCTCGAAAAACCATCCATGAAAGAAAAATCCTCGCAGTCGGCGCATTCATCGATTATCTGGTCAATGAATGGCATGGGAAAATTATCTTTTGGACAGGCTTTGTTCAAATCATGAAAATATGTACATACGTGAATCGTGCCCTGTTTCTTGTTGACCGACACAGGATTTGACACCCATTGGGTCAAATGGACAGGATAGATAAAACCTTCTTTGAGCAGTTTCTCTACTTCAACCTTAATAGTTGTTGCTTTCCTGGGATTAACTGGACGAAGCTTCTACCAAACTAGCTTGGAATCAAGATAAGCTGTGATTTCATGCTCGACTATTTTTGGATCAATGCCTAGCATTTCCTCGTAAGAACAGGAAAAAACATTGTGGAATTATTTAAATAAGTCAATGTAGATTTGAATCTCTTCAGGGGAACGGTCAGCTCCAACGAAAACATTCTCCACGACACCAGGGGTTCTGGAGATATTAATTGGTATAGTTTTAGTGATAGTTTCCATATTACCCTTGGCATAAACCTCATGTGTAGCCAAGGGATTGATAGGACAAGACCTATCTCCAGTCATAGTCCAGGTGAATCCCCCAACTTCGATTCTGCTTAACTCTGGGAGGAAGTATGATCTGTGATGGAGATCATCCCAGGGTTTGTCTGGACTAGTCATTGCTTCAATGATTTCTTTGTCTAAGGGAAAGACTAATTCTAACCTTGAGCCCAAATAGGCTTTGGAATCGGATCTAACTCTTGTGTAGGAGTTGGATCAGTGTTGGTTGAATCTTGTTGGACTAAAGAGTATGTTGCTTATGCCACGGACAAGGGCATGGACATACCATGGTGCCCTGTCCCTTCTATTGTGGCCGATGGGGAAGGAAGAATCCACGGATCGTTGAAGTAAGTCATGCGAAACGATGAAACTTGAAAAATCTCAACCTTATGGTGGTCTGATATGAACTTGACATCGCCTTGAGGAGGCGGGTAATCAAAAGTACCCATCAAAGGTGGGCACAAACCAACCCTTACGTTGATGATGCCCGATTGAGGATTATCAATCGTCGTGACCACGGATTCCCCCAATGAAGGGTTAGGTCGGAGAAGGACAATTGATCAATGGTCATGATCTCGCCTTCAGTTGGAAACAACAAGACTCGAAAAACTATAGCGACCATTGCCTGCATGGAATAGTTCCAACTCCTACCTAACAAGAGATTGTAGTCGAGGGATGCGTCGACTACTTCTACCTCGACGCACACGGTCTTCCCTCCTAATTACAGGGGGAAAGAGGGGATGATTCCATGTGGTCAAAACGAATGACCGTCTAAAGTGGTAAGAAGAGTAGGTGATGGAGACAAAATGGGCTGGCCAATGGCCTTCCAACATGCTAATGACATGATGCATGTCGAGGCGCCCTCATCAACCAATGTGCATAAAATGTTTCGAGTAAAAATTTTCATGGGGTAAGACACTACTATCTGAAACGCTACATGGTAAGGGAGACAAGGTTTTAAGTCGATTGTATCCAGCATGATTGTACCCGGATTACAATTCTCGACAGATCCTAAAGTAGCTAACAAAGCTTTCCTCTGGGAAGGGCAGCTTTGGAGGACCTCCAAAGCGGACATCGAGCAATGGATTTGAGAAAAATCCTCCACCATAGAATAGTTTTGGGTGGCCCTTGCGTTTGGGTTGTGAGAAGCTTTCTTGAACACACCTTTTGGGACGCGTGTCATCATTTCGCCCAATGTATTCTCGATCTGGAGAGGAAGAGATGGGATTTCAACTTCTTTACCTTTCTCAAAGGTGCTTGGCTTACTGTGGTCATGTGCTCTAGTCAATATAAAAGCATCACCTTTCATCATATACACATTCGTGGATGCAGGATTGTTCGAAGACGGAGAGGGTCCTTGACTTCTCCCTTCCGGGCTTGTAGAGGCTTGGGTTAGGTTTTTCCCATGTTGAAATGGATTCGTTAATACAACAGGTTGCTACTGTGACACAAACTTTTGGGCCTCTACAAGTCGAGGGCACTGGTGGGTTGGGTGGTCTTCCGTGCACAAGTTACATGGATACTTCACCTTTTGTTTCTCGGTGTTGCCCCCGCCAGCATTATTAGTGGGTTTCTTATCCCCCTTACCCTTCTTACGTTGTTTTTTCTTTCCATCGGGCTACTGGGTGGCCTTCATCTTTGTCGATTGCACACTGTGTACATCCGACGTTTGGGTAGGGGGAGTAGCCGAAACAGTAGTTTGGTTGGACACTGTGTGTTGTATAGACAATTGCTGCAATTGTTTTGTTAGTTGTTCAGCGGGCTTTGTTTGTGCTAAACCTACAATACCATCAACATGTGGTCTAGCTCTCTGTCTGGTTTTATCAAGTATGGATTGTGGTGCATCTGGAAAAATCTCGTATAGTAAACCAAACTAAGAATAAATTAGCTCAAGTTGTTGAGCTCTCATGATGGCATCTTCTTCGGAAAACACTTCCGAAGTTGCGATATCTTTGGATAGCTAGGGGACCAAAGACTTAAGGAACCACTCCAGCAGGAATGCTGGCAGGACTGGTACCTTAATCAAACTCTTACGGCGTCTCCATTCTCGGATGTGATTAGAGATATGGTCTTCTTTTGTCTGTTCAAAATTGGCCATCAATTCTGTGACGACGTTGTATCTCACGGGTAATTGGAAATGGTTTAGGAACACCATTGCCAATTCTCCGAAGGAAGAATATCTCGAGTGGTCGAGCTCGATGTACCATTTCACAGCACTCCCAATGAGAGTGCATTGAAACAATCGCAATTGTACAGAGTCATATTTCAATGAATTAGATGAGCACCAAAGATGGAAGGTGATCACATGATCCCATGGATCTTCATTAGGCTTGGCTTCGAACTTTGGTATGTCCGAAGGCAATTTCGTCGGCATAGGGGGCCAACGTGGATCGTGACAGATGGGATCATTCAACAACCTTGTCAACTCTGGCAAATGTAAGGTTGCCAAGAAAGGTAGTTTTGGTTGTTGTTGATGATAACCATGGAAAAAGGGGCCTAGAGTTTGACTGGTACCAGGTTGCCAGGAAAATTTGGGTTGTTGGCCGGGGTTCTGGTAAAAACCATGGCCATGACCAGCGTACGAATTTTTCGTTTGAGGAGACATCATCGGTTGATTCCCAAAATAGGACATAGATGGTTGGGCGTGCATTACATTCGGAGGACTTTGGGAAGGATTGCCCCATGCCTATCCCATAGGCATAGGTACTGCACCTTGCCCGGGGTTCCATTGGTTGTGAAAAGAATTGCCCCAGATCGACATTCCTAGCAATGGAACTGATCTTTGCCAAGAATTCCAAGGTCCTGATGCGGAAGAAGTTCCTGGGTTTTCCCTCTATGCAGGAATAGTACCCTGCATAGGATTAGGTTGGCCATAACTGGGGTTTCCCCCAGTCGGGAAAGCAACTGACGAGAAAGCATTGTTACCAAATGCATCGAACAAAGAAAACGGTGTCAACCCTACGGACATATTATGAGAAGGTGGTCCTTGACTCCCTACTCCAAGTGAACTATGGTGTGTGTTTGGCCTGGCAGATTGCTGGTGGGTACCGCCAAACGAAGGGGACGAAGGAGGTATATGACCTCCCTCGTAAGGGAAAGCGTTAAAGCAAGCTGAAGTGCCCCCCATGGGTCCTTGCAGAGGAGCGTTAGATCTCCCTGCCCCCAGACCTAAAGTCTATAAAGTGGAGTAAGATAGTACAGGGCTTGTACCTGAGCTAGGCATCCTGTATGAGAACGGAGGGCCTGTCGCACTCTGTGTGAAAGGAGCAGTGGTCACTGCCAAAGACAGGATCGGACCACTGCTCGAGGTAGAGGAAAGTGAGACCATGGTGGCTCGTACTAGTGACAGTGGGTGAGGAGGTGGAACACCCCTTGTGGTGACAGCCGTAGTGGGAATAGAAGAATTCCCAGAAGAAGTGGCAGCATTTGTTTCCATTTCTGCGTGTGACACTGGCTAGCTCCCATAAGGATAAATATGTACGATGATGGGCACCGAAAGATCAGTGGTTGGAGTTTCAGGTGGACCGAGAGCTTTCGCTCCAAGGTCTGAAATAGTTGGTTCCTCTGGATGTTGGTCGGGCATAGTTTTCTGTGATCCAGTCGCTTCAAAAGACCCTTATTGGTCAAGCTTTCGCCTTAGCGGTGGTAGTAGTGGCTCCAATGTAACTAGCGGTAGGCCAAGAAGCCTTCGTGACCTGCGGAGCTCGTGATCCTCCACTGTGTGAAAAGATCAAAGACACACTAGGGCTTTCTATTCGTTCAAAAACAACATACACTAGAAAAAATACCCTACAAGATAAAACAAGCAAACACTAAACTAGTTGGAAGAACAGTTACAACAACCAACACTAGAGCAACTTACCGGTGCAAGTGCAACTCAAACACAGAAGCACCCTCCAGGTATACTCTGCAAAGAGTGGCCCGATGTCTGTCCTAGGTATCGTGGTATACCCCCGCAGTCACTTGTGTATGTCTCTAAAAAAGATAGGCAACTAGGTTTCCAACGCGCAAACAGTCACTAGGCGAGTACAGTCGACAGTCGGGTAGACCACAATGAGCAGGGTATCGAGCCTGAAACCTGTCAAGGATATTGAAAGCTAGTGGTCTGGAAGACAACTAAAGACCTTGAACGGATTTGAGACCCACAAAGCTCCATGGAAAATTCAATCGACGGAATCCCAAGACAAGCCCTCTATATGTGTTCTCCACTATGATTGGTCCGGCTTTGGAGGGGTTATCTCCACTACCTTTCTGCACGCGACCTCGTGTTTAGCCCCTGTGTTAGAGGTGGGTCTCAGATAACTTTCACGATACTAGAATTGGACACTCCCTAACTCAGACTCCAATGTTTGATTTAATGGCCTTGAAGAGTTTCCTCTCCAACCTAATTCAAGGCCCTAACCCTAAACTAGTTGGTTGACCCTACAAACATAAAAAGTCTAATTAATTTTAGATTTAGTGTTAATTTTTATGGCTTGTCTTAAGTAAAAGGTTATGAAAGTGAAACTAGTGATGTTTGAGAGACGAAAGAAAAGATAAACAGAAAGATGGAAACAAAATAACTTCTTCTTGACACAATTGCTTAATCAACTTTTCAAACTAAATTTTTTTCCAAGATCTTTGAACAGCAAACTCAAAACAGGATTTCGCTCGACTACGAGCTACTTATTGTCCTAAGTAAACATCCAAGAACTTGTGAAAGAAAAACTTTTCCTGGTTATTAATGCAAACCAATAACTACTTAACCAAACCAAGAAATAAAAGAGTTTTTTATTATTATTATTTAATGCTTGCAAAGCAAAAAGAAAAAAGAAAAATGACGACTAGTAAAGACCAAGAAAACTTCTAGCCTAAGCATAGATCGCAAAGAGTCACTGACAATAACACACAATCTGATGAAAACAGACTCTCACTCTTGTCTAAAAACCCTATAAAAGGAAAATTTTGAGGAAAACTTCTTAATGAAAAAGAAAGCTACTGCTGTGATCAAACCTAAGTTATTGACTGCTATGACAGAGACCCAAAAACCTGAGAGGTATAACTCTTGACAAGGAAAAATATGACTGCCTCTCCTTAAACAAAAACTTTCTCAACAGGCATGCTGCTGAGAGTTCAACAGTCAGCGTGTACACACAAGCTGTGTAAGGTCAAAGCACATGTACACGCATGCAGACCTTATGCAGGCTGCGTGTACCTCTGTAAATCTTCAAAAAATGAAAATACAAGCAATCAAGCACTGGCAAAGACTACTGGTATTGAGAACCAGAATCTCTTGAAGACTCAGAAACTTACTTTGACAGAAAAAGAAAACAATTCAAGGAAAATTCCATAGAACAAAACCAATCTGAGGTGAAACCTAAGCTACAAACTGCAAAAAACAGAGACTAGAATGAATTTCAGAAAACCCCTGAGAAGGATCACTTCTAACAGGGAAGAGGATGACTGCCTCTTTAATAAAAAAATTCTGAACTTAACCACGCTACTGTCACTTCATTAGCTAGCGTGTCCACGTGGGCTGTGTGAAGGTTGGGTGTGTGTACACGCATGCAAGCCTTATACAGGTTGCATGTACCTCTGATACTTCCCATGAAAGAAAATGCAGCCAAGCAAAGTAAGCAAGAAGAACTGGTATGGAAGACCAGAATCCCTGCTAGCTCAGACTTTTGCAGAAACTCTAAAAACAAGTAATGAAACCATTTTTTTTTTTAAATACCCAAAAAAGGACTCCCAGAAACCCTAGAGATCCCCAGTATGGTCACCAATTATGTTGTGGGTGGGAATCCCTCCTACGGACTTAGCATTTAAGGGCTCTAATCATGCATGCAAAAAATGACCATTTCAAAGGCCTCTACTCTTTCCTATTCTCCCAACACAAAACCCCACATTCATGCAATACAAAGGTGTAAATGAGATTCTGTAACTCTACCTTAAGTCCTTTGTTTGATGTCGATCTCTTTTCTTTCAATCGCTCTTTGATTGCAAGCCACCTCCCAAAGCTGACTTGCATTCACACATGAACAAACAAAAAGTTGCGAACATGCATTTCATATACTAATTGTTGAGTTAGTTGTGACAATATCATAAAATAAACATTCAACTTGAACACATGATATGGCGGGACGGGAAAAGTATTCCTTTTTGTATTAATTGTCACAAGAGTAAACTTACAATATGTGGTCGGCACTGCTGCTCGAAACTGGTCCTGGGCTCCTCTTCAACTGTCCTCCAACTGCTTTTCTCTATACTTCTCTTTGCACAAGGATGGCTAAAGGTTGGGACAAGGGGAATGCTCAATTGGGTATAGTCTCTTTACTGTGATTTTCCTCCTTTCAAATGGGGCCCCTACCCCTTCTTTTATAGGCTAGAAGGAGCTAGGTATTTGGTCGAATGACCGGCCATGCATGGTTGAAATTTTTAGTTAACTTGCCCAAAGCTGTGTGTTCCGTCAACAACTTTCCTTTTTCCATGGTTTTGTAGGTACATACGGGTTGTATTGGGGCAGCTAGCATGTACACGCATGAAGTAATGGATAAGGGCGCATGGGCCTTTATAAAGGGGGTTTTTAAGAAGAGTTGTTCAGTAGTGTTTTGGCAAAGAAGGAATCTGAGATGGCCTAATGCCAGGTAAGTATGTCTGGTGCAAATTAGGGTTATAACAAACCTAGGAAACAACAAGAAAACCAATTGTCTCAGGGGCCTTTTGAAAACCAACCCTATAGGAAGGGGTAAATTCCCCCACAATATTATCTAGCGAAGGTGGTAGGAGCAGTTACGATGATCTACGTGAAACAACCATGACCAGTGCAATACCATTTATTAAGGAGGGCACCCTCCGGGGGAACTGATACTGTGAACGAATGTTTTCCCAAGGTACTATAGACACATCCCACCTGTAGTCACCTATGTAGCTCCCTAGGAAAGGTCACTAAGGCTACCACCTTACAATCAATGACCAGGAGAACATTTGTAAGTCTGACTGGATGTAAGGGCAGGGTAACTAAGCCTGAATCTCTAAAGGTTTTAACCAATAGAACCCTATTATACGTAATGATCGAAGTGATACCGCAATCACCAAAAAAAGAAGAGAGGGGTAATCTCCCTACTTGCCACGATGCGACCTTGTGCTTCACTCCTGTGTTAGAGGATATTCCCAACACACTGGTTGCAAGAATGGATTTTTATGCTCTTTAATGACTCCTAAGTTGAGTTTCTTGACCTTGGAGAGTTTACTCTCCAATCCTATTCCAAGGCCCTAAGCCTATCTAATGTTGGTTCACTATCAAAAGAAAAATGTCTAATGAATTTTAGATTATGCACTTTCCTTTTATGGTTGTTTCTTAGATCCAAGGGTAGTGCGTGAAACTTTGATAATGTGATGACTCTTGACCCAACCAAGCAATGCAATAATGATGATGCAATTTTTTTATTTTCAATGAAATCTATCTATGGGAAGGAAAGAGACTTTTCTTTTTCTTTGTCAAGTTCAACGATAAATCCTCACACACACCAAGCAACCAATCAAGAAAACCAAATTTGGGACCAACCAATTCTTCTAATGCACTTGAACACTAATGCTTCAAAAGAAAACCTAGCATGCAACAAATATTTTTTTATTTTCGATGTTTTTACAATTGAAATGTAAAAAATTCTAATCTATGAAAGAACACACAATACAAATGGAAACCAACAAATTAGCAAGCAAAGTATAGTGTGATATTGGTAGTGATGCCCCGTGGCACACTCCAATGTCTACACATGATCTCAAACCAAAACTCACAAGGAATGTATCTTAACAGTGTAAAACCCAATTTAAAAAGGAAACTCAACCAAATGAAACAATCAATCACCCAAAAATACAATTTCATATCCCAAAGTTCGCAAGTGCAATCATGAAAAGAGGTCCTAAAATGCTTCACAAGAGATCATCACAAAAAGAAATATTTCGTTTTATTTTTTATGTCATGAAAATAATGATGAAAAATCCCTTACAAAACTAAGTTCTAAATATTTTCTTCCCCAAGAATAGGGACCCTAGGCTTCACAGTAAAAAATCCAGAAACAATTTTGCAAAAAATGAACCTTTTTTGCATCCTACAGGACCTTTTTTGTGGACCCTACAAGGGTCATCGTGGGTTTCCTTCACCAGATGAGAGAATATCCTCGCATGTTGTCCCTCTTGTGACCTGCGATGATTAGTAGTGGGATTATGCGCTTTCCTCTAATACACAAGGACTAATTGTGCAATTTTTACAGGGCCTCGCGGGACAAAGGCCTGTCAACCTACGAGGGGGCCTCGCGGGACACCTATGGTGCAACCAGCAAGGACCTACAAAATTTTGATTTTTTAAATAGGTGGATCTATTGCATATCTTCCAGATCTAAATCAAATCTATCATATCTACTATATCTAGTCCCTGGGATGACTAAATGGAATAATACTCAAATGCAAATCACAACAAGCAAAGGAAGAGGTAGGCAAGGAGACTTAACTAGAGAAGAATTCTCCCCAACAAAGTCACAAATTTGTTATGGTGTTTTTTCTCATAGGGATCTCACTGAGAAGATCAATAATATATCCATAGGATTGGCCTAGTAATCCTAAACATGAATGGGATAGATTTTCTATGGTTCTGTTAGAAACAAGTGATAAGATCACACACAAGGAATTGGGAGAATGGATTACCTTTTTCCTGGAGGTTTTCCTTAGCATATCCTAGCTATTTCAGTCCTGAAGTTCCAACTCCATCTTCTACAACCTTCTTCTTGCACACCAAAGACAAAAAAATACCATTCTACACTTCTTCCTAGTGTTATAATATTAGATCTAGCTTGGATCTACCCTGATCTATAGTCTACAAGATCATATTTGAATATTCATGTGTCAAAGACAAACATTCAAGGGGAAAACCAAATGATCTATTAATGGAACACAAGAACATTACATCAATACATACCTCAAGCGATGATGTAAGCTCCTTTAGTCTCCTCGCTCCTTTCCTCTTATATCAGCTCTTTGGTCAGGCTAGGCTCACTGAATCTTAGTTGTGTTGATGGATACCTCTGTAGTTGAACAACATAACATTACCATTCAATTCTTCCTCCTCTTTGCCAAGGATTTTCTTTGTTATATAGATATTGGAGGACGCATGGGAAAGGCTTCTAGATATTCTAGAGGCCACTAGAGACTTGAATGATGTGAGTTCCTAGGCCTTTTCTACCAATATCCAATTCATCCCTCACCTATAAACTCATAACTTCTCAATTCTAGAAGTTTGGTAGTGCCTCGCTTATCGAACCACCAGTGTCTAGTGAAGTCCTTGCTTTTTTCATACTAGGTGTCATGCGAGGGCCTCCAAAAATGCTCTAAAAGGGGTCAAACCTCAGGTAAAATTTGTATTAAGGCCTACCCTGCACAACTGCTAGTTATGTTTTCACTTTGTATGCTTCCTCCTGAAGTGTTTCGATCTTTTGTGCACAATCCTACTGCTCTGCCCTCATCTGGTTCATCTATGATCCAAAAACGATCTTTTAAAGACTATGGTTAAGTTTATGCATGAGTTTATTTACCATTTAGGAATTAAGACAAGAATATTATTTGAATGAAATAATGTTGCAGCCATCATAAAGAATATAGAACAGCAAGTAAACATTAATAACAATAAACCATAATGCCAAGATTGTTAACGGAGTTCGACAAGGTTGCCTACGTCTCTGGGCCTTTGTCTCAGTGGGGAGGCTTTCTTATTAATCATCAATGCTTCAAAAATACATCAGAAATGCATCAAATGGATTACAAATTGATCTGGTTGTGTTCTTCTCGACCTCATGAATCCAACACAACTGATGGCACCGAAAAAGGTTGAGTGTAGCTCCCGGAAATGGCCTCCAAAGTTCGCTTCATCAATGGCTTCCCTGCATAAAAATTGCTTAAGCTTCCAAAATATTCAACATTCTGTTATTTTTGAACTCCTCATGGATGCCAAAAACATATGGTTTATATAGGATTTCATTTGGGGTTCACCTCCCAACTTCCAACAAAGATCTGGCCTCAAAAAGGGCCCCAGATCCTAAACAATGGGCAAAAATCACCAAAAATAAGGTTGAATAACACTAAAAAATCCATATAATAAAGTTTTGAACCCACATTGGGAAACATATGCACGACGGCCCCTTTTGATTCATCCTCTAGTCATATATGGAATTCCATGTGGCCTCAGGCTACCATTGGCACCCTAGTTCTCTGCCCGGCTCCTAGTCATCGGCCCTGATCCTGAGAGAACTTATTTTTGGATTGACTCTATGATAACATGGTATTCTACTTTGAACTCTTGATGAGCTTGATTTCTGTTGACATAACTCTTTTTTCTATCCCGAGCCACCTTCAAATTATATTTAATATTGGCCACTTCCTATTCCAATTCTTTCAACATGTTTGTCCCAAGCATAATTTTTTCCATTGGATTATCCCAACTGATTGGAATATTACACTTCATGTCATATAAGGCCTCAAATAAACTCATTTTCAGTGACCCATGTTAGCCATTGTTATAGGAAAAATCCACTAGGGGTAAGTAATCTTCCCACTTTATGGGTTGGTGCATAGCATACATTCTTAACATGTCCTCCAGTACTATGTTCACCCTTTCTGTTTTCCCATCTGTTTGAGGATGGTAAGCAGTGTTGAAATTCAAATGTGTCCAAAATCCTACATATAATTTGTTCCAAACTTTTGAAGTGAATTTGGCTTCTCGATCTAATATAATTGTCTTAGGCATGCCATGTAATCTGAAAATGTCTTTCATAAAAACATTTTCAATGTCAATTTCTTTGTAGGTGGATTTCACAGAAGTGAAATGTCTTACCTTGCTCAACTTATCCACCACCACCATCATTGCATCATGTTGTTTGGACATCCTTGGAAATCCTATGATGAATTCCATGGATATGACTTCCCACTTCCATTCTGGAATCTGTATTGGTTGCAACAATCTTGTTGGATTCTTATGCTCAACCTTAACCTATTTGCACTCTAGGAATTTAGCAATGTATTATGCAATATCGTTCTTCATCCTTGGCCAATAATAAAAAAAAAAATCACTACTATTATCATTTTTTGATAACTTGGGTGACTTGCATAAGGTCTCTTGTGGAACTGATTCGTTATGAGACCGTTTAGTTCAGTTGAATTAGGTATATACAATTTGCTTTTGTATATCATCAGCCCATCATTGAGATAATATCCTTCAAACTTTTCCCCATATGTCTCTTGCTCGAATCGTTTCTTCGTTAGCTTGAAGTGTTCATCACCCTGTAGGGATTTTTTAATCCTATGTTTTATATCTAACTCACATAAACTAGTTACTACTAGATGTATTGTTTGCATCCTCCACCTGAGTGTTTATACCACTTGATTTTGTTTTCCATTAATATGTTGTATTTCAAAATCAAATTTACTAATGAGCACCATCCACCTGGCATGTATGTCATTTAAATGGGGTTGATTGAATAAGTACTTCATCCCACTATGATCTATCATCACTAGTACAATTATCCTTCCAAGTAAATAGTGCCTCCACATTTTCATGGAATGCACAATGGTTACAGGCTCCAGACCATGAGTAACATAACACTACTCATGTTCAATTAGTTTCCTGAACTCAAAACTGATTACATTCCCTTCTTGCATGAGGACTCAACCAATTCCTTTCTTGCAATCATCCATACACACCAAGAAATCCTTATCTAGATCTGCAATATTTAAGACATATGCATTTGTTAGAAGATGTTTTAGTTGTTGGAGACTTGCCTCAGAGTTTGTTGACCATACACATTTCACTCCTTTTTTTTTAATGAGGTGTTGGGCGTAGGCCTATTTTGAGGAAATACTATTTTTGGAGGATAAAACCCAGAATTGGAAAATGACAACGGGAAGGAAAAGCAGCACATGCGAGGAAATCATGCAAGTTGTGCATGCAGGAAAACCTAAATACATTAGGGTTAGGGTTTTTGTAGGAGATTGTGACAGCCAATGAGCTTGAAAACTAGTATAAATAAGTACCTAGGAGGTCTAGGTTGAGATATAGAGTTGTTGTCATGTGTGTTTGGTTGATAAGTTTCGGTATGTGCAATCAAGGAAACTATTTAAGATCGAATACCATTTTTGTAAGTTGTTTATTTGTAGGGAAGAAAAGTAGCTAGACATTGAGGGTTAGAATGCAAGCTGAGGATCCTGGTGCAATCTAGTCAGCCTCACAAGGTCGTGGATTATGTTTTGCGATTGTATGAATGGAATTGTAGTGCACATAGCGCCATATATTGTAGAACCATAATAAATGAGCCTGAGAAGCCAAATCTTTGTGGACGTAGCCCAAGAGGGGGTGAACCACGGTAACACCTATGTTATGTGGTGTGTTTATTGCATAATTACTTTATGTAAGTATTTAGTTGATGAATGGATAATTCTGTGAGATGTGTTACAAATTAGATTTGTTAGAATGCATGCATAAACTTAATAGAAGAATGAATCTTAAGAATAATAGAAAGAACCACGAGATCAAGCCTCAAGAAGATGAATTGTAATCCCATATCCCCACTCTATCCTAGACTACAAGCACGTGATAATTGTAGTCACCCATAAAACTATCTCGGGTGAGATTGTGCAGGATGCTCTATGTTATGTGTTGTCTTTTGGTTTACCAGAAGGGTCGATAGTTTTAAAGGGCTTTGCTAGAAGCTTATTTAGATCTATACCTGGATCATCCCAAGAGTAGGAAGAGAGAGTAGTAGCCAACATGAGGTGATGGGATGGTCAATCTTATAAAATCCTTAAATAAACCTTCTATAATATCCATCCAATCCCACGAATGATCTCACTTCATATACATTTTGAAGAGCAAGTCAATCCATGATTGCCTTGATTTTATCAGGGTCTATTGCAAATCTTTCTTCCGAGATCACATGACCCAAGTAATGGATCTATTTCTAAAAGAAAACAATTTTTTTTATTTAACATGCAGTTCATGCTCTCTCAATACTTTACTAGCCTCAGGTGCTCCTCATGCACTTCCTTGGTATTATAATAAATCATAATTTCATCAATAAAAGCTAAGACAAACTTGTCCAAGTAGTTACTGAGAATGTTGTTCATTAAGAACATAAATGTAGTTGGTACATTAGTAAGCTCAAAGGGCACCACTACAAACTCATTGTGTGCATACCTTGTTCTAAAGGTAGTTTTATAAATGTCCTCATCCTTGATCTTGACTTGATGATACTCGTACCTCAAATCTACCTTGGAGAAGATGGTGGCTCCTCTCAGCTGATCAAAAAGGGAATTGATATTGGGAAATGGATATTTATTCTTGATGGTCATCTTGTTCAAGTTTCTAAAATCAGTGCATAACCTGAGGGTACCATCCTTCTTCTTGACAAACAAAGTTGGTGTTCCCCATAGGGACACACTGGGTCTGATATCCCTTGTATAACATTTCCTTGAATTGCATGTTTATCTCCACCTATTTAGGTATTCTCATCTTGTAAGTTACTCTAGACATCGACACTACTCATGGCACAAGCTCTATGAAAAACTCAATATCCCTCTTGGGAGGCATTCCTAGTATTTCCTCAGGGAATATATCTCCATACTCATGTAGAATTGCATGGTCTTCAATTCTCAACTTATTATCCTATTCTAAATATGTCACATCTATAACATACAATGGTCATCCTTTTATGCAATTTCTTTTCAGCTACAATGTTTAAATTTACCTTACTAACACAGGTTTATCGATGCCTTATAGGATCCTTTAATTTCCTTCATCATCCTGACATTGTAAGGTCTTGTTGAAACAATATATTTTAGCTTTATTTTTTTCCAGCTAGTCCATATCGATCAACATGTCATATGACCCCAATGATACTATATTCAACACTACTTGTGTGTGCATTCCATCCATCTCAAATTGGCATGCTTCTATTACCTCACTCAGTTTCCTCTCGGTTCCTATAGCTAGTTGGACCAACCATGACTTTGCATGTTTTATTTTCTATAAAACACATGCCTCAAAAAATTTGGGTGCAATATAAATAAGGTTAGAACGAAGGTCAATCAAAATTGAAATAGAGTGGTTGGAATGTATACCTTCTATCTCCACCACTGAGGCTTGATGGTTTGCTTGTCAATTTTTGACAGTTGCATATATTTGAGGCATACTTTTGGCTATATCATCAGCAATAGTAGCCTCCTAGACATTTTGAATTCTCCTATTATCATTCTTCCTATGAGGGAAGTCTCTTAACAGGTGTGGTTCTCCACAACCCCAACATTTGAGTGGTCCTTTCTTATGTTCTTCTATTGTTTCCTTCATGTGTTATGATAGCTTATTCCCACTTTGAGTAGGATAATTTTGTTGATGCATGCTCTTACTAGACTTGGCACTCTTTCCTGAATTCTTATATTGGGATGACTTAAATCCCTTCTTCTTCAATATAGTCTTGTCCTTCCCTGTCCATTCCCTTCAAGGGTCCTACCTATACTTTGACTACTCATAGCGATACTTAGCCTTTCAAATGGTGTCATCAAGTGTCTTAGGCTCATCAAATTTGTTTCCATCTTGAAATGACTATGGCAATCCACTGAGAAAGCATTGTATCCTTACCTTCTCATCTTTGACGTACAAGACATACATTAACAGTTCTAGAAACCTTTTGGCATAAGCATCTATGGTGAGCTTCCCCAACTTGTGTTCATGGAATTCTTTGATCTTTCCATCATAATACTTTTGTAACAAGTATGTCTTCTTGAAATATTTCTCAAACTGCTTCCAAGACAAATCCTTTTCATTGATCCCTTTCACATTCTTAAGGTCTTCCCACCAAATGGAATCTCCTCCAATTAAATTAAAGGTGGTCACTCTTGCCTTCATGCTTCCTTAGTAATTGTGTAATCATAAATACTTCTTCAGTCCTAGTAGCCATGCCTCTACTTCTTCACCCTTCTTTACTTCTGCATCAAATGTGGGTGGTTTTGCCTTTCTAAATTCCTCAATTAAGGAAATTTTGGAGTGTCTCTTCCTATTTTTATTATAATCTATTGAATCAATATCATTACTGGAAAATCCTTCAGAAGTAGTAGTAGTCCTCATCCTGGAGGAATCTGTTGAGAAGTCCTTACTAGTCGGGTCCTTCTTGGCATATTTTTGCCCCTTTTTTTAGGAACTTTTTTTCTATATTTCTTAATAGTGGCCCATGATTTTGAATCTTTGATGGGCTTCGCAACTTCTCAGATTAATATCTCCCTACATTACTAGAAGATGGCCCTTGTTGCAATTGCTTATATATTTCAGATAGGATTTGCAATAGCATTTCATTCAGTTCTGTCTATTTCTTTTGGGCTCTAATGAGCTTCTCATTTTCATCCTGGTATCTTCGAAGCTCATCCTTCAATATTCTAACTATCTATGCCAAATATTGAGGAGTTTCCATGGCCCTCCTCTCATACGATTCCTCATCTTTGATATGTGAGTTCTCTTCCATATTGTACTAGTCTACTGTTGTCACTTTATTCACTTCACTATGTCTTATAAATGTTGAAAAACTAGGCACTATTATCTAATCATATAATTGAAAGGCACAAAATTATTGGGACCTTTATAAGGTTCTCATAGACCTACAACGGTTATAAAATCATTACTTTCTCCCTATGGTTATTCACACTCAAAATTTGTTGTCGGTGGTCATTATCATAATTAAATCTCCCAAAGGGATCATTCTAGTTTACACAAGGTAAAAGACAAAATTTTATGCTCCTAAAATTTATAATGATTCTGCAGTCCTTCCTTTACAAGAACTTATGCAGCAGTTAAGTATCATCTAATGCAAAAAAAAAATCAATTGGATCATCATGGCCTTTGACATATGAACCTTTGTAGTTGGTCTTTAGCCCATTCAGGATTAGTGTTTGAACCACAACTCTGATACCACTCTATAACACACCCAACCCCCTAAGGTTTATTAGGCTAGTGGGGTGTTCAAAAATCTTCTCATAATCCTCTTTAAATACTCTTCTAAACCATAAATATGACCTCGGTTTTGAATTCAAGGTTGATCATGCTCGTCGAGAGGTTTCTAACGACTGCAATTATGCTAAAAAACTGAGCTCTTAACAGAAATATATGGCCTCTAAAATTTCATAGGAAACACTCACATGGATGAAGGGAATTAGCCCCAAACCTGTTACTAAATCCTCAAACATAGATCGTTGGACTTTCGAAACCCGAAAGACTATCAGAATCAACCCTTTCAGAAAATCCCCATCGCAATATCATCTCCCTGATCGTGGTTCTTTTCAAAGTTGGAGCCTGCAATACCATCAGACGTTTGCTATCGATCTCATCCCATCAGGATATCAACTTACCATGCTCATGGTTATTTTTAAAATATGAAGCTCACGAAGCTATCAGACTCATGGGTTCAACTTCCATTTCTGCAACACTTTCGGGAGATACAATTTTTGCAACACTACGGAGGAGGCACTTTTGCAACACTAACGTGGGAGTAACTACCTACAACACTATTAGTCTGTCAGTTTATGGTACCTCATGGTTTTCCTGAAATTTGATCTCCAATGGACGACTGAGATCTACTCTCAACACTCAATGAACGATCAAGATTGACTCTTGATAATTAGTCATTTTTTCTTTACTCTTTCCATTGATAATGGTGGGTCCCACATGTACCTGGATACCACATGTCATATACTAATGTATACCCAATCACATGCCTCCACCTTCCACTCAGATATTGGTTGTGGGAGGAGTAGGTCCCCTTCCCTCTTCCTTTACCTCTCTTGGTACAACTTGCATGTCAACTAGATTGGACGGTGGAGAAATGCATAGATCAATGATCTAGATCATAGAAGGTTTTTAATATGCATGATCCTTTTAATAAAGTCACATCATTTTGGAAAATATGATAGATAAGATCTGTTCAATCCAATGGCTCATATCCATTTAGGGATTAAAGGTGTGTGTCAGTTAATCAAGTCATCGCTTTACCTCTTCGGAATGCCAAGTTATCACCCTTAAATATCTTTTCGAAGTTCAAAACCCACAAGCCTATCGATATTTCACCTGCGAGCTCATCCCTTTAGAAACATTCCTCTCAAACAAGTCTCTTCGAAAACGTTATCCTGAAAGATTTGACAATTAAGGTCAACCATGATCAATGATCCTCATTCTTTTTGGGATTAAATGTGCTCAACCAATAACAAGGTCACTCAAACCTCAATGGGCCTTCAAGCCGAAAATCTAATCCGGTGATGAATGGTTCATCTTATCTTCCAATAACACTAATGAACGACTAGGATTAACCTACAACACTTAACTGATTTTCTTTGATTTTCTTAACCCATCTTCTAAATATTTGCACAAAGAAACCCCAAGGCCAGTCCTTTCCATTACCAATTCTTGAGTTGTGGAAACTCACAAAAAAAAACAATGGTTTCCCTAAGAAAATAAACTCTTCACTCAAATAAAATCGATATAACACGTAGAAAGTGACTGAAGTGAATCAAACTCATTGACACTAGTGGTCAAATGCAGAAGCTTCCATGTGACCATTGGTAGTGATGATTTTCCTTTCAATCCAACAATGTTCAATATCTCATAGTTTCAATTCATTATGCAAAACAAGTGGCATCCAACAACATAAGAAGTGGGAATCCACGTCCATCACTAGCAAGTGGGATGTGTTGTAAATTAAAACAACTATGAAAATGGAAAATTGTACAACTACCAAGTTCACACACCTACACCTTTGGTCATGTTGCACTATAAAATTACTTTTTTTGGTTTCCTATTGGCTTTAAGCAGTGACTAGCATCTTAGTTGTTATAAATCTTGTTTATTTATTAAATTACGTTCATAGATCACACACATCGAGCATTAACATATTATTTGATGGTTCATTAATGGTATTAAGAAAAAACCAAAAGGATAAGATGAAAATATTAATACAATGTTCATATTTTATAATAAAATAAATATAATATTCAAATAAAATTTTATAATAAAAATATCTTTAATTTGCATATAAGTATGTGGGCCATGGAAAAATAAGAAAAATAATTTTTTTTATTTAGGTTTAAATTTTCTTTAAGTTTGTTTCCAGAAGAAAGTTATATATGAGAAAAACCCTTCAATTTATATAATATTAGGAAAGTATTAGTAATCTCACTTTCACTTAAGTGTTTGAGTGTGGGAACAAAGTATTCCAAATAGTTTTTGGCACATTAGCATGTGGTGCGACAAGAAAGCAAAAGGGTTTTTTCCTTGTCCATATAGATTTAAATCTCATTAAGGTTTATTCTGAAAAGTCATGCAAGCAGTTTTGGGGGATTCTTTAAGCAAGTGTTATAACCCTCAATTTATATAGACTTGGCAAGGTCTCTAAATCTAGCAAGATATATAAATCTATCAAGGTATTGGAAATCTCACTCTCACTTAAGTCCTCGAGGGTGGGATGAAGTGTATGAAACATATTAGTCAATTGGATCTAGCTTGGGTGGTTAAGAGGAGAAGTTTTTATCTTCCCCACCTGGGTTCAAAATTTTCATGTGACATGTTTTCCCCAGGTGAGCTAATTGGTGCTGAAAAGTGCCCATAAATGCATGTTCAAATCCCCTTGGATTAAGCACACTAATTTATACCAACAATATTGTTATCCTCTTGGATTAAGCACACTAATTTATACCAACAAGATTACTAGATTTGTTATTCATAAATGAAAAGCATCCTTTGAATTTTTTACAAGGTTTTCCTTTTATATATATAATTTATTATGATAATTTTTAATACATCAATT
>ML791549.1:256535-279689 GCA_009831015.1 Picea engelmannii
ACCCCCCTGACGAGAGAAGTGGGGGGGAATCCCCCCCCCCCACCTCCCGTTAGGTAATGGGGTCCAAACATGGTTGAAACAAGACCTATAAATCAGGAAGATAATAAAGCTCCACAACCAACACTTGAATCTTTTCTTCTTTCTCATTTTGAAGCTGCAATGTCACCCCATTTATAAATTGTGACATCCTTCTTCAATTTTGGATTGCATTTCTAATTTTACGTCATCGGTATTTAGGGATTCCTCAACCTTGTTGAAAATTTCCTCTTCAAGTCTTTTGGTTTTCAATCATGAATAATGCACAGAAAGAATAATGTAAATTATCTTTGCCACAATCAATATTCAAAAAAAATTTAGTCATGAGATGAATTATGGGAGGAGAATGCTCCTTTTATGGGAACAATTTGCTACACTAAAATCAGTAGAGTTCAAACACAAAGGAAGATGAACACATGCAACCTAGAAATGCTTTGCCTTTTCAAAACAATTTGCCCAACATCAATACAAAGACAAACAAATTCCAAAATAATTGGGCAAAGTTGTTTTCTATTCCATTGACTTACCATACAATAGTTCCAAGACAACACTTGTTATAACTAGGGTATCAATTCACCCTCTAGAATTGGTGTGCCCAAACTTAACTCTAGAGTTTCTTATTAGCTTCATCTATTAATTTTGAAGTTGAAGAAGAACCAAATGCATATTCAAGCATACAATTACAATTCAAAACTTTCAAAATGGCATCTATTTTCCATAAATACAAAGGTACAACCCATAAAGCAAAAGGATATCCATAATGACATGTTAAATGTGATCGTATTGGCATGAAAATTCCTCACAAATCGGACAGTCAAAAAACATTTTATGGATGTTTATCCATGCCAATGGATTTCATAGAGAGCTAAGTAGACCACTCATTGCACTCATAGTTACTAGGCTTGGACAATCAAAATATTTCCCAAACTTGACTTTTTTTTTAAATTAGAGGATGAAAGGAAAAATCCCCAACTCTATTTGCAACCATCATAGTGTATAGATTAATTGGAATTTATACCCACATGGTTTACCACAAATTACCACATTGATTTTATGAAAAAGGAGAAATTTAAATATAACCCTTCACATGGTATCTATACTTTATCTAGAATCCATTTGCTAATTGTAGGTTCACAATGAAGATAAGATTGGAATAATTCTGGTTTATACTAAAATTACACAAGGAACGTCTTTTTGTAGCATCCATGCTACCCCATCTCAAACCAAGAAAACAAAAAATTTAAAGCTTCATCAAGAAAATTTGTTTCAAAAATCATAAGAGATCCATACTTGTTCTAAATTTTCCTTTGAAAACAACCACAACCTTTCCACAAGTTTCATGCAAGCAATATTAACCATTCACAAAAGTAGTTTCAATAGAATCTTACAAGAAATAATCCATACTCTCACATATGCCTAAGATACATAACTACGAGTTCCACTCTGAGGTTAACACCATCCCAAGCATGAAATTATTTCATGGTGAATTAAAAGACCAAAATCTATTCTTCAAGGTTGGACCATATTAGGCCCTAATAGAAAACAAGGACTTTGGATAAAGTAGAATCCTTCAATCATGATTTTCCTCTTTATTGGGAAACAATTTGCATCACTCATTTTGGATTAAATATTAGTTACAATTATTCCTCTAAGGTCCTTAACACCATCCCAGTAATTGGCCTTTGTTGGAAAAATGAGAGCAGGAGGAGGGTGAATTAGTATGAGCACTTTTACCACTTTTAACCACAATATATAAACTTCAATATTATCAATAGTAAATCATCAATGTATCATCTATTATTTCATTTAATATATCATGAGAATATAAACATAAGAGCATCACATCAAATACACGGTACACCAGAATTTACGCAGAAACCCAAATGGGAGAAAACCACATAATTATTTCTTATATATCAAAGACTACATTCACTGGAAGCACCAAATTCCCAATTCTCCAGCTGCAACTGGAAGGAGGCTGCGACCCCCTATTTACATGATCCAACCTAAAGGAAGCTACAACTCCCTAAATTCTCTGGCTCTGACCAGGAGGAGGCTACAACCCCCTGATTTTTATGCTCCAACCTGAAGTATGCTCCAACTCCTTGTGTTCTCCGACACCAACCAAAAGGAGGCTACAACCCCCTTTCCTTGCCCTGTCCTGTCGCCCTGAATTATAAATGTAGAAAGATTGTCACTACCACACTGCCACTGTCACATCAACCTGTAACCTGCCAACCTGTAACTGTATCCAACATGCTACTGTATCCAACCTGTCACATCAACCTATCATTGTATCCAAATTGTCACATAAACCTATCACTATATTGAATCATCAACCGTGTACCAGAACAAGTGCATCAACCATGCACCAACACCTTTACCAAAATGTGCATCAACCATGCATCATAATGGTGTCAAATCGTGCATCAACCATACATCAACACATGTACCAAATCGTGCATCAACCATGCACCATAACTTGTACCATATGCCTCAACCATCAACCATGTACATCAACAGTATACAAAGTACCAAACCTATACCATACCATGTATCAACCATGTACATCAACACCTATACCATACCATGTACCAACAATGTATCTCAACCATATACCATATCACTCAATCATCTCATAAATCATATACCATAGGATATGCAAGAAATTATTATCAATGGTGTACCTCAACCAAGTACCAACATCACCAAGAGATGTATCTTATACATGTGCTACCATGTACCAAGTGTATTCCTCAACAATGTATCAATATCAATGACAACCATACACCATGTGCCAATGCTTCGAGAGTATACCAAGAATAAGCCTCAAGCATATAACATCATCACCATGTAACCAAACCAGATACCAATATACCAATACAGCCAAGATGTACTACTAATCAATGTACCATACCAATGTCACCAAGACTTACCATGCATCAACAAGGCATGCCTCTCAATCATGTACATACCATCACCAAGCATAAGAGATAATCAAATAAGCATACATGTAACATGTAGTTGACCTGTTGTACTATAATACTGACCTGTAACTTTTCCACATCCTTAAGCAGCTTGTTACCAACATTCTCCCCAAATTTTTCTTGTCCTTGTGGGACAAAGATTGCCTGTCACATAGGGCTTCACATAACGTGCCCTAGGAAACTCGCGGGAATGCCTCACATGACACCCTCAAGATGACCCAAAGGGCCTACCTAATTAGGGTTACACAGAAACCCTATCACTCTCCAGCTCTGAAACTTTTTCTCTTTCCTCACACTTTCTCCGTTTCCTCAGACTTGTCGTTAGATTCACCAATAGACCAAAATATTAGACCATAACATTCTCACAATATAGATATGCAATGTATGTGTGGGTGTCCTTATGATAGACTCCTTGAGGTGCTTATATACTTTTTCATAGTAACCTCTCTCCTTGATCTTAGGGCTTCTTGAAATTTCCTATTGCAACAACTTTGCCCCTTCATTAATGACTTGTAACCAACTAGGGGCTTCTTGATCATTCTTTGGGACTTCCAACTTCAAGAGAGCATATCTCCCTAATCGTAAGGAACCACATGGCGTACCACCTATCATCAGAAATGGAACAATGAGGAATATACATCTATGAGTGTGTTACCTACATTTTCACTATCCTTCATGTCCTTATTCCTCAAACAACTTCGAGTATCATGACCACACCTTCATGGATTTGTGTAGAATTCATAAAATGCACCGAACACATTTGTTGACATCAAACACTCTTATTGAAATCAATGAAAACTAAATCACCATCAATCTTGACCAACACTCCATGGTATCTCGAATGCCCCAAGGGTTGACATCAATGACAACCAATTGTCCAACATCCTTACCAAAAGTTACAAAGGAAGGTAGGAAAACATTTTTAGTTTTTCTATTGTCTCTTGACGACATTGACATAATGATTTCATAAAAAACATGCAAACATCAAACTACTAGCAAGCATGAATGTCCAATAGGCCATATTGTCATAGTTGGCTTCGATACTCTAATAACATAGTGTAACGCCCACCTGGCACTAATTCACTCATTGACAAGATGTCATACTTAAAACATAAAGAGACGAAATGTAATAACATTTTATTAACGTGTTCAACAAAGAAAAGTGATTCATATTCAAGAATTCATTTCAATTTACCTTCTTAAGAAATGATGCCCATTTTTTCCATTGATGCCATTGTTGGCACTCTCATTAACACCAACACATATAAGCTTCAAACATTATAATGTAAAACAATATAATTTATACAACAATTAACATATGTAAGGATCACTCTAATTCTTCATTTATATGACAACCATTTGTTTTCATAGCATGCACGTAACAAAACCATTAGATATTTTCCCAGGGTAATTTTATGCATAATGCCAAAATTTTGTTTATGAGAAACAATGTTTTTCCATCAAATATCATATACATGTACTCACTTTGAACACAAAATGAAGTTGATAACCAATATAACATGCATTAGAGGAATGAAGGAAATATTCCTAAGGATGCAATTTATCTTATTTCCAAATCACAGTAGAGACATTTTACAAACACTTAGCATCAACCCAGTAATTCCCCACATTGTTTTGCATTCTTTGGAAAATGCCCAAAATTCAAAATTGGCTACCAAGAACATATAACTTGTGTTTTACTCAAGAAAAAATTGCCATTTCTTTTATTTAAAATAACTCGTACAATATCATATCCAAGATACCAAGTCATTCACAAGAGAGCTCACTACAACTTACATTCAAGATTACTCAAGGTCGTCACCAGAAGAACTCAATTCTACACTCATGACTATCATGTCAGTAATAAAAAGCATAAGCAACAAGAATTTAGCAATCTTTGTCTATCATTGCCATTTGTCAAAAACTAAAAAACAATATGATTTCATGGATCCCATCTAATAGGATTTTTAAAGGCATTTGCAACTAGATAACGTTAAGCTCAAGAGGCAACTACAAATTGTTTATTAAGATTATGTTTCTTAATTCTAAAATTATTCATACATAGAAATGGAATGGGTAGATTTCCAATATTAGCATGGTCATCGCTTTATCATGAACCAATAAATTTCAACTCAGATGTAGAATAAACCATAATGTCCTCGCTTGAACATTATTTCCCAAGCTATTTAGGCTACACATAGAATAATCATGATAAGGTAATTGATTAATCACATTGTATATCTATGGATACCTATTTTCCATATGGATTTTCTTAGCATCAAAGAATGGCATTTTTTTCAAAGGATGGATTCTTCTTGCTTCTTCCAAAAAAAGAATGCATGGGAAACTTTATATTTTGATGAGGGGCATGAACAAAGCATGGAAAATATAAAATACAAATCCACAAGACTCAAATAACAAAGTTAATATCCAAATCTACAATAAATTGTTGGAATATTGTTTAATATTGAGAGGGGAGGGTGAATCAGTGTTATCCTTTTTCAACAATTTAAAACCACTTAATTAATAATTTTATCAAATAAAAACAAATGATCAACAAAAAAGGTATAGTACACATAATTTAAACATGGAAAACCCAGTTTCACAAATGTTCTTCTTATTTTCATTAAAGATTACATTTAATTTATGAGCTCCAACTCAAAGGAAACACCAATTCCATGTTTTACTAGCAGCAACTAGAAGGAGGTTGCAACCCCCTAGATTTTACCAGCACCGACTGGAGGGAAGCACCAACTCCCTAGTTTCTTCAAATATAACTGAAAAGATGTTGCAACACCTTGGTTTACCAGCTTCAACTGGAAGGAGGCTACAACCTCCTTTGCAGGCTCCAACCTGCCCTAGCACCACCCAACCTCCCTTTTTATGATAAGTACTTCAATCTTCAAATCGTCATAGTATTCTTTGGATTTTGATGCATATATTCATTTACTTTCTTGGCCTCTGACTATGTTATTGATATTCATATTTCAAGCACAGAGACACACTCTCTTTCAACAAGATTTTTTGTTTATATAGTCTTCTAATGGTCATGTACAACTGAACAATTACACCTCTTCAATATAGGAATGTATCTTTGCATTATAAGTATGTGCCTTTTCAATATAAGATATCAATCATACTATTTTAATTAATAAAATGTCAATGAACCATTGTGCCTTTTAAATCATATAGTCACGTTTACAATTGGGTCAATAGATTTTGACTATCATGATTTAATTCATTGTGTACCTTACCATAGCTAAATACCACCATGGTTTGCAAATACCATGTGCACATGCCATGTGATCTTTCACTTTTTCCCTTTTTCTTTAACTTCACTTTCACTTTTACCTTTTTTCATTAATCCAATTTCACGTTTACCTTTTTCTTTATTCCACTTTCATATTTACTCCTCTTTTACGTAAACTCCACTTCCACCTAACTTTTCAACTTTTGTTATTTATTAAAGTAATATTTATATTTAGTCCACTTTCATTTCCATTTTTGCGTAAATTTAGTTTCCACTTAAATTTTCCACTTTTGTATTTATTAAAGTAATACCAAGGTCACATTTATATTTAATCACTTACTAACCTTTGACATATATTTGATCACTTACTAACCTTTGAAATCAATGACAATTTATTCAACAATTGATTGCCTGAGTGGATCTAACCATTGGTGGCTGCTGGAAATTATTTGAGTTTGAAGGGTCGTCCAACTTTGGCCTCGAAAAAATGATGACCAAAACTTGCGATGAAATATCGACTACCGTGTTGATCTGATAGACTCAAGGGTTCTCAATGTTGCATCAACAAATTTCCTTCGACTACACTCTAAAATGATAGTGCACGGTAAAGTATTCAAGAGGGTGACTCGTCAATATTCATTATGTTCATCATGATCTTATCTCAACAGAATATACATTCACCAAGACAACTCGACTTGACCAATGTAGTAATTTAAATTGTCTCATTCTTTTATTTTCATTCTTTCATTCTTTCAAATCACTCAACCAAGCAATCCCATGTATTTTTGTAGCTTTTACTGCAATTCCATGTCATACTCCACTATGGTACTTCTTGTCTTTATGTTGACATTAATTCCAATATGATATTTCCATCATAAATCATTTTTCTTGTACTTTTGAATGAATGCTATCAAAAATATTGATAAAATTGAGTTATACCATCAATTGAAATTTATATAATTCATGTCCATCAAACTTCCCATAGCATAACTATGTTCATGTTACAAGAATTATTTTTCATAAGATGCAAACTAAAAGTGTCCCTAGAGGGATGTAGTTTACCATTGTGGGAATCATTTTAAACATGTATTATAAACTAAGAAATCATTCCCTCAATGTGATATAATATGCCTTCGTGAAAACTAGTTTATATTTAATATATAGACTTAGAAAGTATGCCCTCAAAGGGTTGTGATTTTCTTAGAAGAAAATTGATACAACTTTAGGATTCAAACTTAGATATTATGCCCTATATTATTTGTGGTTCTACTCTAAGGGGACCAATTTATCTTTGGCATTCAAATGCTTCCAAAATCATATCTTGGCTTGAAATGCTTCTAAAACACATAGAATTGGATATAAGGTTCCATTGTCTCTCCGTAAGAGTGGGAGACATGTGTTTCAATAGCGATGTTAACTTTGTTTAAACCTTTGAATCTAAAATATGAAAAATATTTCCTCTTGATGAATGTGTGGCCAATATGAAGACCATCAAACTTCAAGAGACATAGATTCAACTAAAATTATCCATGACAGACATAGGATTGGATGATGTAGTATCGGAAGTAGCCATTTGAAATTCAAAATAAATATATGACTAGTATAATTTTATGATGCAAGATAGAAAATATTAATACTATGCAAGTATAAAGCCACTGTACAATAGGATTCAAACCTCTCTCGCAAGAGAAATGAAAAATTATCAAAGAAAACTATGTAGAAAGAAAGAGTTTCAACCCTTGAACCTATGATGTACCTATGAATGAAATTAACTGAAACACGAAAAATAAGAGTTTCGATATGCCCTCAAACTTGCTATTGAACAAATAAGGGGAATCATTAAGTGTGTTGTTACAGAAATTTGATGAGATAAATTTGTAGTAAAAATTATTCCTATGGATAATCTTTGGATGTGTGTGAATGGAAACCCTGGGAATTGGGGTTTCCATGTTTAAATATCACATTTATCTCATATTTATCCATATGGTTTCTTTCCAAACATTTTTACCCATCCCTTCTCGCTTATGTGTGTGCATCAATGGATCATTATTTCATAAATATAGTGCCTTTCTATTTAAGTAATATTTTCATATGCCAAAGAGTCTCGTTTCTGAAACCATCACTCTGTATGCCAAGAAGGAGACGGGAATAATAGCCACAATGTTTTCTATACCAAATTCTCGTAGACAAAGACAAACCATATAAGAAAGAAAGACAATATAAACACAACAACCAGTCAGAAAAACATTGAAATTTATTTCCCACCATTAAGCATCCCTTAGGATACCACGTTGGCATAGTAAGAATGGATATTTTCTATCAAAATTCTCATGATGAGGGATAGAGATATTTGGGTTGAGACTTCCCTCTCTAACCCTTCTAATATGTTATTATTGCAACATTTCCTGCCTATGATAAGACATCCTAACAAGATTGATTTTCTTCAATTGAACAAGTACTACGATTGTTAAGAATATGGGCTAAGGAAGAAGGAATTCATACCACTCATGCATAATTGTATCACTAAAAGACATGGTTTTAAATGCTCATAAAAATTCCAAAAAACTCTACACACCAAACCCATCACAATTATTCACCCACTGGCCATATTCACGAGAGATCAAGGTAATCAATATACCCACAGTGGCATAAGTTTATCATACCAATACCAGGTTAGTGACACCATAAATCCAAATGTAACCAAATGTCTACAAAACCAAAATTAATAAATAAATTACAATTTGAATACCAATGAAATTGTACTTGGATGGTAGGTAGTTTCCTCAATTTTCAAAATGCTCCATCCATCAACTAAAATTCCCTTTCCATTTCCAACTCTCATGGTGCCAACTGATTTTCTCCCATCCATACTCAAGGAAAATTATTTCTCTAACACCCCCAAGTTGTGTGGGCTCATAACCAATTTTGGTTGTACAATGTACTCAGGATGGATTTTACCATCACCGGTAAACATCTAGATTAGTAATTCTAGTTTCCTTCCAGATCCCATTTATCATTCAAATAAGTTATTCATTCTGACATAATTTATGTAATATTTATGTACTCTCCAAGTTACCCCCTATACCATGGATTTTCACCTCTATTTATAAACCCAATGAGGCTAGCCACCTCACCCCGTTCATGAAAAAATATGATTTTTTCCCTTTTATTTTATTTATTTAATCCTTATTATTCGCCATCCCCCTTGAGGTGTCATTGCCACCTTTTTTCTTAATTATTGTATTTTTTTAAATAAATAATTCTTGTTTTAATTAAAAATTTAATATATACAAAAGCCCCTTCAAAGTGGCTACTTTGAAATCTGAACTAAATCATCCCTAAGGTCCCTTCGACTTACATGGATTAGTTATGAGTCTCAAAGGTATATCGACTGGGGAGTCAGGATGTATACCTCTAGTTTGCATGCCCCAATCATAACAATCCATATATTTTGCAAACAGAGACTCCACACCTCCATTAAGGACTTACTGGTTATGGACCACACCCATCTGTTGACAAGTTGGGAAGGATTTCCATGTATCCTACACATGCAATAATCACACACATATCATGCAGATCAATATCATATAAGCATAATAATAATTAATTTCTTAATATTACCAGTTACCCTCCATGGATATTTTTCGTTTGACTCCCAACCGGATTTCTCCCAAAGAAGTCCAAAAAAATTCTGGAATTTTGGGACTCAAAAAACTATAAAAGAAATGACAAAATGGAAAATTGTTCTTTGAACCAGTGGAATAGGTGGGTGGCCATCGATATTCATCTAGATCAATCCTCCCTCCTTAGGAAGTAATGGTCTCCATTGCGTTGAATCTGAACCTCGGTGAGTTGATTGCCTTTCTCTAGAAGTTGCACTACTTGGCTTGTGGAAGGTTGTCGTGAACCTAATGTTGGAGGGGTTGAACATTTTTAACCAGTCTAACTACATGAGATGGAGGTGTGCAGAAGGAATATTTATGCTTTGCTTCAATCTTGTCGACCTGTTTTTGTTGGATAGAAGGGGCTTGGACCAAGGTCGTAGTGGTCATAGTGTCCTTTTGTTTACCTTCTACCTGAATCGTGAAGAAGCTAACTTTGTCATATGAGAGATGACTTTGTCGCACTGTTTTGTCGAAATAGTAGTCGAAACTACCTCTGGTATCCTATAGAGGTTGTCCCCCAGAGTAACAATGACACTACGGGGTCGAGACTCATAAACAACATGGCCCTTCCACATATATGGTTGTCCCAGAATAACATCACAAACTTCCAACAAGGAAACATCGCACAATACCTCATCATTGAAGGGATTGATGCCATAGGATAGGAGACACTGTTGGCTGACACAAATATCTCATCCCTGGTGAAGCCACCCGATGTTGTATGTTTGTGGGTGTGGTGTTGGTGGCAATGCCAACTGTTTGATGACCTCTGTTGAGATGAGATTCTTTTGGCTTCCGCTATCAACAATGAAATGCAATGGGGTCCCATTTACCCACATCTGTGAATGGAAGAGGTTGTCCCCCTCTTAAGGATCTACTAGTTCTTCTAGTTGGATTGTTGTGGTTGTGACATTGGCAGTGGTGTTTGCATCGATGATCTGTCTCCTTCCATTATTTTCTGAATCAGATTCGGAATCAGGGTTCGACTCTTTTTCTTTGATCTTGACCACTAATGATTATTTTGAGAGACAATAATCAATTTTGTGCTAAGGTATTTTGTGGAAATAACACCACTTTTCAGTTCCCTTCTTCATCTTTCTGTTACCATTCTTTTCATGTGGCTTGGATTGGTTTTCTAGAGGCTGGTTTTTAGGGTCATCTTTACCATACTTTGGTTGTTGCAAATATGAAAACCCGAACTCCCATTTTTTCTAGTGCTTAAATTTCTACTCAATTTTGATAGCATATTGATAAGCAACTCCCAGCAATGAGATGCCCAGAAAATCAATTTCGGTTTGGATGTACTTGTGTAGAGCCCTAGACATTTTAGAACCAAATCCTGCTCAAAATATTTGATACCCAGTTTGGTGTGCAAGGTATGGAAGATATTGGTGAACTATGGCACTACTTGGCCCCTCTCTTGATGCAAAGTGGTCCATCTCATGTACTGGTCTTCATAGTTTCCAACAGGGTAATATTGTTCCTTAACGACATCTATGAAATATTCCCAAGTGGGTTCGGCCTCGAACATTCCAGAATCCTCTGTGGAAATTTTCTCACAGTAATTTTCCTACCTATTTTTGACATGGAAGAGAACCTTAAGGAGCGTGAAGGTGATATTTTCCCTGTCGAAGAAATTGTGCACAGAGAAACAACCTTCTAGAAGATTTAACCATTTTTCCAGAGCATCTGCATCTATCTAACCTTCAAATATGGGAATATAAAAATTAAATTGTACCTTGAAAGGAGCGGTGCCTCTAAAGTGGATGTTTGATGAAGATGCATCTCATGTTATCGGTAGGCATCGAAGGATTTGGGAAAAAATCTCCATCATTTCGTCCCTCTGTCGCGTGAGAGCTTGCTCGAGAAACAGATTAATAGAATATTATGCTCCATCGTTTCTCTTTTATTCCACCATGGAGGGTTTATTGGGTGTTCAAGAGCGATTGTCCGCAAGAGAGACAAGCTTGAGACCCAACTTTCTATACTCGGACCTCGTCGGGGACACGCACTGAAAAAAAAAATGACCAAGATCATCTTTCTCTAATACCACTGATCTAGATTATTTTGAGCACTAAATGAGAGCGGAGATATAACGGAAATATACAGAGATATTGCAAGAGAACCAATAATATAACAGATATACAACAAGAGGCATAGATATACAGTGATACACAATTTCTATTAATGAGTGAAATGTACAGAACTGTAAAAATACAGAGTCCATGAACTCGCTAGAATGGTGGCAGCTTATCTATGAGAAGATATGTGACGGCTACACTCATTTGCAAGAAGATAATATTTACAATGAGGCTCTAAAGGAATTTTTTAAATAAATAAAATCCAAAACCCTAACCCCAAAACATGAAAAGCCAAAAGGTTTGCGGGCCCCGATGGGGGTAGTTGATACGTCAACTTCCCGAGGGCATAAATTTTGCATACGATCTCCATTTTAGGCATTCTATACCTAGTTAGAAAGGTCTATCCGAGAATTAATTAGAACAGTTAATGCCCAATCCCGCATTTGTGGCTACCTCATGCGTCGACTAGACGACAGCAATTTGAAATTGTCGATAGACCACATTACCACCCACGCCAGTGTCATCAACCCACGATGAATTTAAGTTTAAACATCCTTGAAGATTTGGTGGAAGATTTAATGAAATTACACTCATAACCCGAATTGAATGGTTGATGCGACGAGGTAAGTTCATCCCTGTTTAAATCTCTAGAACGGTTTTGAACAAATCCATTATGCACACAATTTGAATTCCAGAGCATCTAAAGGAGCAAAGTGATTGTCTTGAGACTGTACTACCCCTTTGATTATCAAAACTAGGTTTAACAAGTTGCAGAGGTATGTATTCAAGTCTATCAATTCGTTGGTCATAATTTATATATGCGCACCCGATTTTATTGCACAGTCTATAAGCTATGTTATAGTTGTAGGTAAGATGTCGCCAAGAATGCCAACCACTATACGCTCGCTGAGAGCACCCAAGCTGAAATAGGCGAAGTTTCTTCTCTGGGGACCGCGAGGCAGTTGGAGTACGCTCCTAGGGCGGAGCCTGTCATTAAAACAACAACAAAGAAATATTTTGTCCATCCTCCGGCCTTTGGTGATACAGAGGCAACCACTGAATCCAAATTAATGCTCCCACAGTGGGGGGATCTCTTCAATAGAATTAACTGAGAAGAATACCCAGAGTATATCCCACACAACAACTAGAACGTGAGGGCACTCGATGACCAGGTGTTCCCGAACATCTGACAATCGTGTTTGCACATTGTGGCAAGTAGAACCTCGGTTTTCCCATGCATAGAGGTTATGAAATGGCTCATCAACCATACCGACAGGCATAAATGCTTGATCAATGATGAGAATGGTGGATGTGTCAGATTTTTCCTCCTGACATAAGTCCAGAAATACTACAAGATCAGGGACCCAGAGGAGCGGCTCAACACAGAATTCGTGGTGAAGTTCTATGAATTCCATGACACCAACCGGTTGATGGCCTCATGGTGGAAGGAGGACAAGAAGTTCACTAACCGGAGAAATGGTTGGTATGAAACGATTAACCTGAGGGAGCCATACATTTATTTGATGGATCTCATCTGTCGGTTATATGGAGAAAAGGACGGCTCCAAGTTTTCGGAAGCATGGATGCCTTTGGCGTACACAGTGGTGATCTCTAGGAGAAGCTTCAACTGGGGAGCGATAATCTTGAAACAATTAAACATCTATATACAGCGAGCTCAAGTGCCAAAAGAAGGGGAGGCACCCACTTTCTACATGGCATCGTACCTGCTCGATGTCATGTGCACAAGGAATGTCTTCGCGGCATGAATTTAAACTGGCATGTTGCGGAGCTCCCGGTCCATGTCTACTTCATAATACTATGGGAGAACAGGTACAAGAAATATTACACACTCATCTGCGATGAATTCATCGCTCGCATTCATTTTATTATTTTTAAGAAGGAATTCCCAAGATTATCTGCAGCAACCAAGAAATTGATAGAAAAGGTAGGCCATTGGTATTTAGACGAACGCTCAACCTACCTCAGGGTGTTCAGGGCCACGGGAGCACCACATATCCTACCTTCTCATGTCCTGAAATGGCTCATTGTGGGAGAAATCTGCTATCAGACTATCCTATAGGAATACAATGCCACATTAGTCAAGGACAAGAAAAAGGCTTTCATACCCTACGGTTTCCATGTGGAGTTCTATCTAGTGAAGGATACTACTCAAGCCAAACAAGAAGGTCTTAGCCAACTAGAATTCAAGCTTCCAACAGGCCGATTCCGCAAGCACAACCCTAAAGGCCTAGTCCTCCAACATGATTTTTAGGTGTGATCTTGTTGGTCGTACACTCATGATAAATTCGAGGAAGAAATCTTCACAGAGTGCACCCATGACTACGACGAGGTGGTATAGAGAATGGCCAACCCAAATATGACCATGTTTAATGCCATGAGCATGGATGAATAGGTGGAAATGATAGAGCAGTCAGCCCAAGAGGCCCTCAGAGCCAGGGAAGAAATTAGAGCGGCAGATACAATCGAAGCACAAAGAAAGGGATTGCTATTACTAGAAGGGGCACAAAGAATCATTGATCAATTGAAAAATGACCATGATCTGGTAGAGATGACAAGAATCCCCGCTGATGACCGAATCAAAATCCAAGGAGAACCAAGTGGCATAGGGCCAATGTAGCTTGAAGAAATCACTGGGTCAAAAAACCCTGAAGCTCCACCACCATAGGTCAGATCACCAGGGGAAATTTTGACCCAACTCGAGATAGCGAGGACATCAAGGAGAAAAAGTATACAAAATCCCTTGTTCGATTTAATAACCATCTACGATGATGAGGAGAGTTCAAAGGTGTCCCTGGTCACTCCGGTGCAAATTATAGAGGAGAAAGAACCTGAGAGAGCATCCACCCTGGGTCTCGATGCTTCAATTCAAAGCCACCCGCAGAGAGAGCATGAGGTAGAAAGTGCCTTGGATGTTGAGCCACTCGACATACTTGGAACCCCAATGGACAGCTCGAGGCATGAGCTAGGATCGGGTGAACAAGAAGAGGAAATTCCACAACAGGAAATCAACATTTCAACAGCCGATTACCAAGTAAGTACCGAACTTGCCCCTAGTTCCTCGGTTTTGGCTAGTACCTTACCACCCGATGAGAAACAAACAAAGGCTGAGCCATCGGGACATACATAAGAGGTTCAGGAACCCAACCTTGAACAAATATACACAGTCTAGAGCCTGGGAAATACTCTTACTTGGGGAGAACAACAAATCCTCGAACTTGTTTATGAGGTCGTCGATATACAAGCAATATCATACGACCAAAAGAGGAAATCCATCATGAAGAGAACCACTAAGAAGAGGAGGCTTACGTTGGACAGTTCGATCCTCATCACCACAGAGAAGAAATTAATCATCACAGAGCATGCCAAAATGCCTGAGCTTATCGACGTAGGGATGGCGATCACAGATGCCACCCTGGATAGAGAAAATAAAGATGAAGAGGAGTTTGTCGTTGTGCTAAAGGATTTCAAGCATCTGCGCCACTTGCTAAAATACTATCAGGACTCCACGCAAGCCACAATGTTTTTGAGAAGTGAGTTCCAAGACGCCTATGGAAAATTCACGAATGAACGACACCTTTTCACTGCAGGGATAGCCAAATTCCAAGAAGATACCCTTACGGTGCTAGCGACTTGTAAATACATGGAAAGATGGTATCAGAAGGCCCACCAGGAAGTGGAAAGAATTTATTACATCAGCGCGGTTCAAAGGGGCCAAGACGCCGAAGAGCACGACATTCGAGTGCTAAGGGATAACAACATAGATCGAAAAAGGAAGGTGGCCGAATACTGGGTGAAAATGGCCCAAGAACCTCAGTGGGATATTTAATAAAAATGGGTCGATTGCAAAAGAAGCTCGATCAAGATCAATCGGGAGATGAGAGACATCGGTCTCCCAGAATTCAAATCACCCGAGGACTTTGTCGACTTGCATGACATAGTCAAACAACATGTAGAACAAGACTCGGCATGGACTGCAAAGATAGAAAAGGTGGTGAACATGGCATCAGGGCAAGTACAGCAGTTCATGGAGCACCCGATCAAGGCTCGGATAGTATTACAATAGTTAAGTGTTAAAATAGTCAAGTATCGGGTGCGAGCAGTAGAAGTAAAGGAGATCCTTTCGGCCCCAATGGATCAACATAGATTCTCGTATGCCAACACATGTGAGGAACTCTTCGTCAAATGGTCAGAGTATGAGAAGAGTCATCCACTTCACTAAAACCATTTGATGACTCTTAGAAGACAGAGATATGGAAGCACCATGTGGCGATGTTTTGTGTTACTTAGCTTTCACTTTTGATAGTTATTTTTAGTTAATGATTTGTTATAAATAAGACGATCGACCTTTTAGAAAAGGTCGATGGTTAAAAGACCCTCATTTTTGGAATTGTAAAGAACTATTTTGGAACTACCTTAATTGAGAAGTCTTGTTTAGGACCGGAGACAAACTTATGTTTTTCATCAAAGGTGTGTGTGATTGGATCTAAGGAGGAATTACTTCCGACTTTATCTCATGAATGGATGTTGTAATGAGTAAGATTTTTTGAATCTATTGATAAGTTAGCTAATTCAATATTTTTATAGTTCTTGTCTCTAATGGTGGAAAGCAAATCGTTGTGTTAATGTGTGATTAGTGATTAGAGCTAAGGAAAGTAATTGTCTTTCCATCATTTTATTGCATGTATGTTTTCTTTCAATAATTGTATCTCAATCAATAATTGAAATACCAGCAATTTGATGTATTAGTACTAGGCTTTCCACGGGTGTGTAAATATTTGTTTGCATTCTTGAGCACAAGGGTTATCCCAAGCTCATCCTTCTTCAATAGTTAATATTTCTCGTTTTACCTGCTGGTTTATACCAGCACACATCTTTTTATCAGACCCATATAATAAAAGAAAATACAAAAAGAGAACGTTTAAACTGAAGGAGATTTTCATAAGAAGATATCATGTCAATCACTACGTAAATCCCATCGATTATTTGGCCGGATCGACAGATCTGGAGAACCATTCCACTGTCAAATGTTGTAGAGTCTAATTGGACCTCGGTGGCGGGTTTAGTTCCTGCTGTTGAGTTAAAGGGATTTAGGACCCCATCAATAGAATTGGCGCTAGAAGGAAGGTTGAATGAATGAATGGCTAACAATATTTCTAATACAATATTTCACAGAGCCTGTAGATTCAAAACATCCCACATGCATGGCTAGTCATTCTCAAGACAACCCACATACATTAAGTACTCTTGAAATGAGTAACTCACCCCATCAAGAGGAAGAACCTTTATTCCCTGAAATACCTTACACTCTTCCCCACGAGGAGTTGACCCAGTTCAGAAGAAACACAAGAGCTTACACCCGACAAATTGGATTACTACCCTTAGATCTGTTACTTCCTTGTAGAAAACAAGTAAGCATACCAGTGGTTGATACCCCCGACCAGGTTTTTGTTCACACAGTATAAGGCCTGATAGATTTCACCCTCACCGAGATCAAACATCCCCTCAATCTAATCCCCAAAACACCAGCTGGTAACTTCTCTAAGCCCGAGGATTTTGAATATGACGAGGAAGGGTTTAACTCGGAACGCTCAGCTTCGAAGTCAGATGACATGGAGGATAAAAATGATCATAATGAAGAAAGGGTAAACCCACCTCAGAATAATCAACCATGGTTGGCCAGATATGCTCTGGAAATCCCCGGACGAGTACACAACCTTCCCCGACATCTAGAAAAGTTACTCCCTAAATTTAACCCTAAAACCTCAGGATTGCCTAAAGACCATATCAGAAAGTTCATACTAGCTATTAGACTAATGAATGTCTAAAATGAAGATGTAGTATGCAGGATTTTCCCTTATACCTTTGAGAATTTAGCCTCTACATGGTATTTTAACTTACATGTAGGGTCCATAACTAGTTGGATGAAGTTTCAAAAGGATTTTTTAGACAAATTTGCAAAAGAAACCACTAAAGGAGCTTTGATGACAGAGTTGTTCTTCGCCGCCATGAGTTCAAAAGAAAAGGTGAAAGACGTCAATCAACGATTCACCACTATTATGAACAAATTCCAACTCGAAGCTAAACCCACTCAGGAGTTGCAAATCAAAGTATACATTAATGCTCTCCCCGCTTCTATTTCCATGTTTGTAAAAAGGGTTGCCCAAACGACCCTAGCTGAGAATTTTGAGAAAGCCAAAACAATTGAATTCCAAATGAAGGAATGTAAAGAGGGTCAGGTCTCACTAGTTAAGAAAGAAGATCAACCTCCACCCAGGAGAGTACTCTTGTTGACAAGACCCCCAGGGAAACAAACAAAACAAGGTCCCGAAAAGGGAAGTGGAAACATAAAAGAACTACAACGGATGATAAAGAAGTTGTCAAATGAAATCATAGACATGAAAAGAAGTGCAGAGGAAGGAAACCAAGGCCAAAGGACCTATAAACCCTTTTTTAAAAGAAACCCATCATTTAAAGCAATTGAACCTCCCCATCCAACTTAAACATCGACCTGGATAATGTAGCATCTGAATCTTTCTATACCTATCATTGTTATGAGGAAAATCTCTCTATGGCTAGGGTAAACCACAACAGACAGGAATGACTGCAGAAATCAACTCTATTCTCAAGTATGTTATGTAAACAAATATGTTAGCAAGACAAGATAAAAGGCCTACCTCGTCCAAACGGTCGATGAAGTCCACCATTGAGCACTTGACCCAAAACAATATACCTGCAACTAGTCCTCAACAACCAAGCAAAGAAAGCATATGGTGATAACAAATTATGTTAGCACATTCAATAGCATAATCCATTAATAAACATGAAAAATACGTCCATGGAATAATAATTCAAATATTTGCAAGATATCAATTGGATGGGAAAAGAGTATTTCTATTAATATATGATCAGCAGAAGTGAAAATGTTACAAACTTCTGTGTCGGCACGATTCAGAAACGAGAAACTAAGTTCCTTCCAGTTGGGTCTCCACCACTTAAATCCTCCACCAAAGGCAAGCTCAAAGAAGAGAGACAATGAAGTTCTCGACAAAATAAGGAAAGAGCTTGGGGGCTGAACACTATGTTCAGACTTAAATGACAAAGGAATGCAGACTCAATATGAAGTAAATAATTTCTCCAGAGTAACTTTGCTCTCAAAGTTGAATTATTTCTCCTCTTTTCCATAGCTCGGAATTGGCCCTTTTATAGCCTTCAAATGGAACTGAAGGGTCGATTCGGAACATTTCTAGTATATGGAAGTCCAAGGATCATAGATCTCATGTCGTGACATGGAAACCCGACACAAATTTTCATTTTTGGGCATGAATCTCGATGTACGTGGGCTATAGTGGTGGAGCTTGCATATACACATGTTGTATAGTAGGCAAGGTGTGTACATGTGGAAAAATATGTATTTTTAGCTCTGGGATTTACAAACAGGGATGAAAAGTTTGCATAGGGAAATGGAAAAAGGCCTTTTGTGCAAGATTGCATAAGGTGAGGAAAATATTTCTATAACATATGCCCCCTAATGTGTGAGGTCAGAGGAGTATCTGTGATGGCCAAAATACATTATAAACAACCCAGAAGTGGAGTGATGGGGAACCAGCTGGAAGAACTAGTTCCTCATTACATTCTACAATGACTTTGCATACATGGCTACCAATAGAATTACACTGCAGATCCATGTGAAAATATACCAAACAATTGTCTGTGGCCATGAATAGGCAAATAAAATGCGGTCGCATGCCAAAGTTTGTCACAGTCACGAACAAGGCCCAGTAGAACCAGTCTCAAAAACAATCTGAAGATATTTGTATACAATGGAGTACAATATGATCTCCCATGATCACTGAAGTCATATAGGTACTGGTCCAATGAAAAGGAAGCAACAGCTCAGGAAAGTTGCGGCCACATACTGATGTCTTCAAGTCTTCTACACAATCAGCCAAGGGTGCAAGTCTACATCATGTGAATAAAGGAGTTGAGGTCGAACATAATGAGACATCGTTTGATTATCGGTCATTGAGGTATATCATTAACAAACGTGAGACAACCTACCAATAATGAAAGTAGGTATCAAGGCACCGAGTACATTCTTACAAGTGTGAATAAAGGAGTCGGTGTCGAATACCTGAATGATCCATCGATCAGGAGACATTGATGTATTCCCAAATGTCGATGCTGAGAGAACCTACCACTAATAACTGCAAGCCTCAAGGTACTCATAAGAATATAGGTCATGTTTCTAGAATAGATGCATTGAAGTCGATGGAAGGAGACCTGTTGAAAGGAGAGCATTAAGGCATCTCTCATCATTCAGCACAAGGTATAAAGAAGGAGCTTCGGGACTTGGAGGAAATCGGATGAAGAACATGTTCATGAACCAACGACCTTGTGCGTATTTCGCTTTTGCCAAGTGCAAGCGGTACACGAAAAAGACCCTTTGAATAACAACCAATGAGGAAAATTGATGACAAAGGTGAGGAAACCACCAATAAGGCTAAATGCATCCAAGACATTGCATGAATCCCAATGTGTGAATAGATGTCTTGATGTCGAACACAAGGGAAACCACCCAATCAACGACCAATGATGAAATGTCGACTGTTGGGTTCAAGGTTACCTACTAATGATGAAAGTAGGACCAGGGTGCATGATAGGACTACAATATCATGTCATTCTGAGACAAACTGAGGGTATGGCCGACATGCAAAGTCAAGAGTTCCAAGAAATGGCTGACACAGGTTGATAGACTTCCTTTGAACAAGAGCATGAGGCATATGGAAGACTTCGGCAGTATAGACTCAATGATGAAACTGTGAGATGCAGGAGGCATCAATGAAATTCTCTATAGGGACTGGAAGAATAACTAGTCGGTAGAGAAGACTCTATAACAAGCTCAGCTTCCTAAGGCCATGCTAAACCCAAAATTACGATGATAAATGGACTCAAATAAATATGTGCTATGTTCAAAGGTGACACAACTGTTGCCAATATATATATAATACTCCCTTCACGCCTGTCTTTTTTTTTGTTTTTTCATAGACAAATGAATGTTATGATAGAGAGAAGGAAACGATTGTCGCAAGTAAGAAAAAATAGTTCTAGCAGTGGAACATACCTATGCTCAATGCAAGGAGATGCATGCGGTAGATGGACACTCAGGGGAATGTTCCCGCCTAGGTATAGGGTGTCAAATTTTGAAGGATATAAATGAGTCTCTGCTTGGTTGAGGATGCAAAAAATGCTGAGGCAAATGGTTTATAACACAAAGCGAGAACCGGCTATAGGCTCAATACTGCAAGCAAGGGTATGAGATGCCATCACAACTTAATGCCAAAAATGTCATTTTTCATGACATTTAGTCTACTTGGTGTGAAAAAGGGATAAACTTGTGCCAAATAGACATCCTTTCAAATCCAATTTATGAGTGTGAAATAGACAAGTTCACTTGGCAATCTTTTCGCTTTTTGAAAACGAGTTGGAAAAGAGCTTAAATTAAACTCGGTTGGGAGTCCTTTGGGTATAAGGTAGCATGTTTATGAGTGAGAAATGAGGCTCATTATAAAGTCATGTAATAGATATAAGGGACTCCTGGTCCTACGGAAAAAATCTCTGCATGGGCACCAAATGAAGAAGGGAATCTAACTAGGGCGCTCATGTTTAGTAAGTCTCTACCACTTGAAGACGACACATCTTATAGCAAATGGAAGGTTTTGTGTCGCAACAAATGGGTTCATACATAAGGAATAAAAGTGATAGTTATAGGATAATGCAAAAATGCATGATGGAATGGATACCTGTCCTATATGTTGGGTAGTGAAAATATCTGCCCGTGGTTACGAATGGCCAACATAACGTTGAAATCCGCAAGAATCCCTGATGAAATCTAAAAAAACCAACTCAATCCACATCTGTATTAGTTCATTAGGTGAGAAAATGACTCAAAACTATAGAAAGTGGGTAAAAACTGTTATAAATAGTAATAAAACCAAAAATTACTATGTCATTTTGACTTTTTACCCAAATAGTGAAAATTGGACCAAATTACCTTCGATATTCAACTGGTGATTACGGGAGCATCAGAAACTGTCTGGACCAGGTAATTCCTCTTCCCCTCCTCTTCCTTTCTAGTGGATTAAATTTTTAAATTAGCTTTCAAATTTTGAGTAAATTAGGGTGCAAATTGGGTAACTCAGTGTACGCGAGCTGCCATTTATTGGGTCACGTATACGTGAGGTTATACGTGACTATGAAAACTACAGGGCGCATATACTTATCCCTATACATGACTGTAAATGAAGTAGCTCACGTACAAGTCTGTAATCAATCATTTCTATGGTTGCTAACTCAAATTTTGACTTTTATCTGGCAGGATGGTGCTAGAATGGAGGGAAAGGGAGCACAAGGAGGTAGATGTTGTTGTGAACAGAGATCTGGGGGCCCAACTGGCCTTGAAAAGATGTGGCCTATATAAATTTTGGGCACTCAAAGGGATGAGGGCGCAGGTGAGGTTGCTTGATATGCTTGTGGATTACTGGGACCCTAACAGTGAAAGATTCAACCTCGATGGGCAACCATTGAGGATTGAAGTAGAGGATATCTACTTTTTGACTGGATTATCATGCCGGGGTGAGGTCGTAAACCTAAAATCACGGGGAGCAAGGAGCGGAATGAAAATAGAGGAGTACATAGACGCTCATTGTGTAGCAGGGACTCTGAAGGTCGGGAGTCAACTCCCCATCCGAGCGATAAACAATCTCATCCTCAATATTGTTGTCCTCATGTTGAACAGGATCACAGGATCGACTCTGTTGCACCAGGCATTGAGGTTGCTCATGTTCTATGATGTAGAGTGCTTGAGACCCACAGTATATGATTGGTGTACCTCAATACTGGATAATATGAAGAGCCAATTGACAGAGTGCAAATAGGGTAACAAGAGGAACTTCGGGTTTGCCTCTATCTGTTAGCGATATTTCTTGCTAAGGGGTTCAGATCTCAAAAGAACGGGTTAAAACCCACTTGTCCAAAGTTTCAGGCGATAATACGCCCGTGATAAGCAGCAGGTACATCCGGGCGGTCCAGATTTGCGCGCACAGATCGACGGCGCC
>ML791549.1:288720-328375 GCA_009831015.1 Picea engelmannii
TGAATGTAAAGGGTTTTTTGCTTCACATGCATTTCTTCTTTAATCTGTTGCATACCGGATGTCTGTAATAGATCATTGCGCTCTTCTTGCGTAAATCTTCCACCTTTTCACCTTTACTACAACTCATTGTTTGGAGTTTATCAAGACCTCACTCTTTCATGCATGCCTGGTCTGGTTTCTAGGTTGATACGAGGCTGTTTTGAGTTTCCTTCCATTCGATCACCCTTTAAAACAAACCGTGACATTAACTCTGATGGGCTTCGGGCTCTGCTCCTGCTAGCAATTGTCTGAAAGGAAAAGAATGCATGTGGTGGGATCAACTTGTGCAGGTGCAACACATTACAGAGAAAGATATTAGTTGAAAAGAATTCAAGAAGTATTTCAAGAAGAAATATTTGACTAAAAGATATTATGACAGAAAGATGAAAGAGTTCTTTGAACTCAAGCTGGGCAGCATGACCATTGATGTATACGAGCGAAGATTTTTTGAATTGTTGAAGTATGTTTCGTTCATCAAGGATGAGACTGTCAAGATTCAGAGGTATTTAAGTGGATTTCCACCTTCCATTGGTGACAAGATCTAGTAGGATGACCCTAAGACTATGGAAGAAACTATAAGAAGAGAAAAATGCTTATATGAGCAGCAAAGAGAGAAGCCTACTTTTCGGAAGGCTTGGGAAGACAAGAAGAAATTCAAGATGGATTAGAGGAAGAAGGGAACTAAGCCACCCTTTTTCAGAAACAGTCCTCAAGAACAACCATCTTTTAGAGAGCCTAGGAAGGCTGAAGTGGGTGGGAAAATGCCAAGACCGCCACCTATGGAATGTTGGGGTTGTAAAGGGAACCATAGGTACAAAGATTGCCCCCACAGAAATGATAAAGTGAGAGTTTCCCATAATGTAGAGCAGGCTAAAACAGTGGAGAGCATGGGCAGTAGAATGCCAAGGATCTACGCAGCCCTGGACAACAAGCAAGATGAATATCAATCGCACATGATTGAAGTGGAAGGTATGATCAACAACCATACCTTTACTATTTTAATTGATTCAGAGGATAGCCATAGTTATATAGATCCTAGAGTAGTGGAAAATTATCAATTGTCGAGAAGCAAACATGAAAAGTCTTGGTTAGTGCAGCTGGCTACAGGAACCAAGAGAAAAGTCATTGAGTTAGTTAAGTCATGTCCTGTGGACATGAATGGACTGAGCACAAAGGATGAATTGAACATTCTGCCTTTAGGATCTTATGACTGTCTAATTTAGATGGATTGGTTGGACCAGCACCATGCCATCCTAGACTTTCATAACAAGGCATTCACTTGCCTAGATGAGGAGGGGAATCAGAGAACAGTCCAAGGAATTCTCAGAGATGTTGCTATCAAAGAAATCTCAGCAATGCAGCTAAAGAAGTGCTACAGAAAAGGTTATCAATTATTTGCAGCCCATGTGGAGGAAGCATCTAAGGATGAGGCCTCAAAGATTGAAGCCCACACAATATTAAAATATTTCAAAGATGTATTCCAGGAGGTACCAGGATTACCCCCGAAGAGAGATATTTATTTCTCTATAAACCTTATGCCTGGAGCAGCTCCAGTGTCAAAAGCTCCATACAGAATGAGTACACCATAGCTTAAGGAACTGTAGTTGCAGCTTGAAGAGCTTCTGAAGAAGGGGTACATACACCCAAGCGTGTCACCTTGGGGTGCCCCGATCCTATTCGTGAAGAAGAAGGATGGGACGTTGAGATTGTGTATTGATTTCAGACAATTGAACAAAGTAACTATAAAGAACAAATTTCCTCTACCGAGGATTGATGACCTCTTCGATCAGTTGAAGGATGTAAAGATATTTTTGAAGATAGACCTCAGGTCAGGATATCACCGAGTAAGGATAAAGGATGAAGACATCAGCAAGACCACCTTTAGAACAAGGTATGGTCATTATGAGTTCACAGTGGTGTTGTTTGGGCTGTTGAACGCACCCGTTGTTTTTATGTGTCTGATGAATGGTGTATTCAGAGACTATCTAGACAAGTTTGCCATAGTCTTCCTGGATGACATTCTGGTGTATTCCAAGTCAGAGGAAGAGCATGAACAACATCTGAGGATGGTGTTGCAGGTGCTAAGAGAGCACCAACTGTATGCCAAGTTGAGCAAGTGCTCGTTTTATCAGGAGCATATCCATTACTTGGGGCATATTATTTTGAAGGATGGGATAGTTGTAGATCCTGAGAAGATTAAGGCCATCAGAGAATGGTCAGCGCCAAAGAACATGATGGAAGTCAGATCCTTTATGGGTCTAGATGGTTATTACAGAAGGTTTATCGCAAGGTTCTCGAGGATAGCTCACCCTATCACTTCCTTGCAAAGGAAGGAGAAGAAGTTTCAGTGGATAGAGGAATGTGAGAAAAGCTTCCAACAATTGAAGCAACTGTTAACCAGTGCTCCAATCCTGAGGATTGAAAATCTGAATGAAAATTTTGCAGTATGCACAGATGCATACAAAGAGGGACTGGGAGGAGTCCTCAGTCAGAATGGATTCATAATTTGTTATGAATCTAGAAAGTTGAAAGAGCATGAAAGGAACTATGCAACTCATGATTTGGAGTTGCCAGCCATAGTACACACTCTAAAGAAATGGAGGCCTTACCTCATGGGAAGGAGGTTCGAACTGAGGACAGACCATACTGGTCTGAAGTATTTGTTTGATCAGCCAACCTTGAACACTAGACAAAGTAGGTGGTTGAAGTGTCTCTGTGAGTATGATTTTGACATCAAGCATATCAAAGGGAAGGAGAATAAAGTGGTTGATACGCTCAACAGGAGAGTGCATGAATTGCATGCTACAACCATTAGCATGTACCGAACCGATATTAAGGGTAGAATTTTGGAAGCTGCAAATGCAGATTTGTAGTACATGGAGCTGGTAGCAAAGCTATAGCAAGGTGAGATGCCACAAAAAATGGAAAATTATAAATTGGAAACTGATGGACCACTCCTGTACAAGAACAGAATTTATGTACCTAATGTCCAGGACTTGAAACTTATGATTTTGAATGAAATACATAATGTGCCTTATGCAGGGCACCCTAGATATTAGAAGATTGTGGCAGCGGTCAAGAGCCATTACTTTTGGCTAGGTTTGAAGAAAGATATTTTTGAATACATCACCAGATGTGTGGAGTGTCAGAAGCTTAAAGTTGAGCACAGAAACCCATCAGGGTTGCTACAGCCTGTACCCATTCCTAAGTGGAAGTGGGAAGTGGTGACAATGGATTTCATCACGGGATTGCCCAGAATAGGCAAGCAACATGATTCAATCATGGTGGCAGTGGACAAGCTTACGAAAGCTGCCCATTTTATTCCACTAAAGACTACTCACAAGGAAACTAATGTTGTTGATATTTTTATGAGGGAAATAACATGATTACACAGTATTCCCAAGATAATTGTGTCTGACAGACACCCGAAATTTACCTCAAATTTATGGAAAGGGTTATTCAAGGGGTTCGAAATGAATCTGAACTTCAGTACAGCCTATCATCCTGAGTTGGATGGGTAGACAGAGCGGGTGAATCGAGTAATAGAAGACATACTAAGGATGTATGTGATGGACAAACCATTGAAATGGGAAGACTACCTACACTTGGTAGAATTCGCCTACAACAATGGGTATCAAGCATCGTTGAAGATGATTCCATTTGAAGCACTTTATGGTAGAAAGTGCAATACTCCAGTAAGTTGGGATAATCCAGTTGATAGAGCAGTAGTTGGGCCAGAGTTGCTCAAGGAAATGGAAGAACAAAAGTTGAAGATTAAGCATAATTTGAAAGCTACCCAAGACATGCAAAAAAGTTATGCTGATAAAAACATAACCTACAAAGAGTTTAAAGTGGGTGACCATGTTTTCCTGAAAGTAAAAGCCAATAGAAGTTCCCCAAAGCTAGGAAGCTACTCCAAGTTGGCAGCCAGATTTTGTGGGCAATTTGAAATCCTAGCAAGGATTGGGCCAATTGTTTATATGCTTGCATTACCTGCATCCCTAACTGTACATAATGTGTTTCATATTTCATTGCTTAAGAAATATATACCTGATGTTAATCATGTAATCGATTGGAATGTGATTCAGGTGGAGCAAGAAGGTGTCATGCAAGTGCATAGTGTGCGCATATTGGACCAGAAAAGAAAATAGCTCTGGAATCGAGCCATAGGGCTTGTAAAGGTCCAGTGGACCTAGTACGGTCCTGAGGACGCGACATGGGAGCATGAGGATGTTATGCGAGTAGAATGCCTACATCATTTTAAAGATTTTGAAAATCTTGTTGATGTTGTGTAAAGAGTTGCATTGGGGACAATGCAAAAATAAGGGGAGCGGATTGTAATATCCCCCGGTAGTGCCCCAGTTATATTATGAATTGTAATCATGTTTTATAGGCTGGTGAGCTAAGTGTATATAAGTTGGTGGGCTTATGTGTTATTTAGGCTGGAGAGCCTAGGTGTTAAAGGCCAGGAGCCTGATTTTTGTATATGTAATTATGCAGAGCATTAATAAAATATAAACATCATTGCATCGTGACTGACCATGAAGAAAGAGTGATGGGGGACTAAGCTTCCACAGAATGGGTAAGGGAAATGGGTTTGAAAGGTTGGAAGAGGGGCTAAGATTGAGGGCTTAAGTCCTTGATGAATAATTTATTATTATTCCAAAGTGGGTGAAAGGTATATTTCTATCCTAATTTCATGGAAGAGGGAACGCATACTTGATGGAGTGCATGCAGCTTCATGGGAAACATGTGTCGGCCCAGGCACATGAAATTTAACCCAAGAACTAAGCCGTGATGGGAGTTCGACTTACCATTTTCCATCCTCCGTGAATTGATGAGAGTCTTCGTGAGTGCCCTTTGCATACGCTCACACATTCTTGAAAACCAGAACCGTGAAGTCGACTTGTGTATTCCCATGAATTATGTGACCTTTGTATTCGACCTTTGCATACCTCACACAGCTCCGAAACCCGAAACCGTGAGGCCATCCTGTGATGTTTTTCTGAGAAGCTGACGCATCCTCAATATGTACCCATTGTACCTCTACGTTGGACCTCTGCATAACCAAGCACATCTGAGAAACCAAACGGGAGGGAAAGGTTGACCTGTGTGTCCTATGAACTCAAGTTTATCCACACTGCAAATCTGAGTTCGTGCTTAACTTTTTGGGTTGTTGTCTTCTGTGAAACCTGAGCATACAGTAATTGTCTATGTCATGTGTGTTTTAACTGTGGGTTGTTGTGGTCACGCAGTTCCTTGGATGAATGTGATTTGTTGTCGTCATTTTTTCCTTTATGAGCCTTACTATTGTCCTCCTTGTGCTAGAACGAAGTTGAAGAAGTAGGTTGTCAGCCTGTGTGCAACACTCTCTCCAGGTGAGGGAGGTGGTTGTGGTTGAAGAGGCAGGTTGTCAGGCCTGTGAGCGACTCTCTCCAGGTGAGGGAGTGCGCAGAGGAAGTGAGAACTCTTGGAAGGGGTCCTGTAGCTGCCACAGAGCTCAGAGAATTCTGGTTCGTCCTGTTGTTGAAGCCCAAGGCAAGGGAGGTTTAGCAGTCGAAGGACTGTCTTGTGTGATATTGAAGGTGTATACTCCTGGGGTGGGACAAGCATGTGGAGAATGAGAGTCTGTGAGCAGTGGGCATAAGTGGCTCCTAGGAGAGAATCCTTCCTCATAAACTGTGTGTCTTCTTATTGACCTTGCCTATCCTAGGATTCCCTTGCCCGGTGGAGCTTAGTCCCAGCTCGGGGGTGACCTACTACTGAGAATGATGAGCAGTACGATCTAAGGCTGGGAGGTTCGTGGAAGGTCTGCATGTAGTTGGTGGTGTTACATCAGTTTAAAAGATAAGTATTAATTATGTACTTAATTTATATGGGATGCATGTCTGTGTCTTGAAATGTTATCATGTATTTCGTTGCAAGTTTGAATTGTTGTTAATTCTATTTAAGTCCGTATGACAATAGTAACTCCATGTATATGTATATATGTATATAAATATTAGTTCATAATGTGTTAATTTGATTTAATGCATATTATTTATAAATATATGTATATATATTCTGCTTAGTAGTGTTTCCTGACAGTGGGGTTGATGGCCAAGGATGTTACAATATGGTATCAGAGCGATGGTTTCAATGTTGAGCCTGGATGGTCCAGATAAGAAGTGTTTGGACCTAAGGTTTCAAGTGGAAATGGTGTTCGAAGGAACCAATTTCGAACCTTAGAATGTTGTTGAGTTCCAAGGGGTTACTTGGTCGTGTTACGAAGCTTGGGAGGAGTAGTAGTAGAATAAAACCATAGTCGTCATGGTATTTGACCACAGTGAGAGAGCGCTCAACACTTCGAGTGTTGGAGCTGTAGGATCTGTTCGGAAGGAGAGGAAAAACCTTTACGATCGTCAGATCTGGAGAAAGTGCAAAAAGGGTAACCTAGAAGCACTTCAGACTTCGCAACGTCGGTGAAACTGAATGCAAAGGTAAGAGAAAGGTTGAAACTCGAAGCTCCAAAGATCGAAGGATATCTACACTGTAGATCGTAGGGAAAGATCCTACCCGTTAGATCTGTGTCCAAGGCAAAGGAAAGTCACTTCGAAGGATTTCAAGTGTGGAGTGTGACAAACTTCCGAAGTCCCAAAGTAGATCGCAATCATCTGTTGCGAAGGAAACACAACGATAGATCGTGAACTCCGGGAGAAAGCGCTCCGGGCAAAAGTGAGTGTAGAGGGGTTGAAACTCTGGAAGCCTGAAGAACTAAAGTGGTGATTCATGATGACGTCACCTGGAGGTGACGTGGACACATGGGATGTGTGCCATGTGTCAGTGGGTTTAGAACCCATGGAAGATTGAAATGAAACTTGGAATGTGACGAGTGTCACCCATCTGAATGGGCCACGTATCAGTCGCTAGTATTTTGCCATGTGGCATCATGTGTGAGCAGGGTTAGTGGGGCCCGAGGTTACATAACGTAGTTAAGGGTCGAAGGACCCACAGTGGCGTTGAACACGATACATCAAGATCAACGACCAGAAGGCATTGCGGGGACCCAAGTTGCACGGAAGCTAATTCTCCAAGGCAGTCCTGCAATCCAAACCGTGGTTTCACCGAGGGGTTACGTGTCAGTGTTAGAAAAATTATGGGACGAAACGCGGATTACTCCAAACCACCGTTGCATGCCCCTGCAATTGGAAAAACGTAAATTAATGTGACGTAATGACGTCACCAAAGGTGATTGGGAATGTTCAGAGATTAACAATTCGGATGTGCGGATGCGAGATCCTCTGGAGTCCCGAAGTCTCGGAACTCAGACACCTGAGGTTCCACAGCGAGTGTCAATCATTGGATGCTGGGTATATGTGGATCATTGATCCACCCTACTTTGTGAGTTCGTTAATTCGGAACTCCGAGAGTCTGTTGTGATGTATTATGAAGATTTTGAAAGCTGGAGTCTCTATTAAACGCCTATTGATCTAGCACTTGGTCACATCCCACGGTCCCAGAGGTTAGGGCTAAGAGAAAAGGGCAGAGCCCTGAAATTGTTACAGAGCCGAGTAGAGCTCAGAAAATTCATGAAATCTAAACATTTCTTGAATAAGATTTGTTTATGAATGTTGTGGGATTTGTTAAGGAATGATGGCCTGACAAATTCTGGTTCTCTGCATGTTTTGTTTGTAGAAGTTTAATGAGTGCCAGAACCAAATAGAGTTGCCACTGAGTGCAAAGAAATGGAGAAGACATCGAATGCTTCCAGTTCAGAGAACGAAGCTAAAGGGATGGATGTTCATTTGGGAGTTGAAGGGTCGAACTCCAATGGGCATGGAGAAGAGATAGATAAGGAAGGGCATATGATGAAAATCATTGAAAGATTGCAGAAAGATGCCTAAACTCACCGAGTAGATAGCAGAAAGCTCATGAAATCTAAGGAACAACAGGGAGAATTCAACTTAAAGTTGATGAAGAGTCTAGAGAGAATAGAAAAGAAGTTGGACAAGGAGAGAGACTCGAGCAAAACAAGGAGTCACTAGACTTCTAAGGGAAGAAGATCAAGGAGTGTTGGTAGACACCATCATCACTCCCAAGGTCACTCCAAGAGGAGGGAACACAGTATTTCAAGCCCATCTCCTACCAGAAATCACATGAGATCTGGAGTGGATGAACTGAAGGGTGAAATGAACAAGATTAAGCCTCCTACGTTTGATGGAGAACATAAGAAGGAAGAAGACCTGGTATTGTCCTGGTATAGTCTTGAGGATGCGACATGGGAGCATGAGGATGCTATGTGGGCAGAATACCCGCATCTTTTTTAAGATTTTGAAAATCTTGTTGATGTTGCGCAAAGAGTTGCACTGAGGACAATGCAAAAATAAGGGGAGTGGATTGTAATATCCCCTGGTAGTGCCCCAGTTATATTATGAATTGTAATCATGTTTTATAGGCTGGTGCACCAAGTGTATATAAGTTGGTGGGCTTATGTGTTATTTAGGCCGGAGAGCCTAGGTGTTAAAGGCCAGGAGCCTAGTTTGTGTATATGTAATTATGCAGATCATTACTAAAATATAAACATCGTTGTGTGTTGACCGACCACGAAGAAAGAGTGATGGGGGACTAAGCTTCCACAGAATGGGTAAGGGAAAGTGGGTTGAAAGGTTGGAAGAGGGGCTAAGCTTGAGGGATTAAGTCCTTGAATAATAATTTATTATTATTCCAAAGTGGGTGAAAAGTATATCTTTATCCTAAGTTCTTGGAAGAGGGAACGCATACTTGATGGAGTGCATGCAGCTTCATGGGGAACATGTGTCGGCCCAGGCACATGCAATTTAACCCAAGAACTGATTTGTGATGGGGATTCAACTTACCATTTTCCATCCTCCGTGAATTCAAGATATTCTCTGCGAGTGCCCTCTGCATACGCTCATGCATTCCTGAAAACCAGAACCGTGAAGATGAATGGTGTATTCCCGTGAATTTTGTGGCCTCTGTATTCGAACTTTGCATACCTCACGCGGCTCCGAAACCCGAAACCGTGAGGCCATCCTGTGATGTTTTCCTGAGAAGCCAACACATCCTTAGTCTATACCCGTTGTACCTCTGTGTTGGACCTCTACATAACCAAGCACATCTAAGAAACCAATCGGGAGGAAAAGGTCGACCTGTGTGTCCTGTGAACTCAGGTTTATCCACACTGCAAATCCGAGTTCGCGCTTAACTTTTTGGGTTGTTGTCTTCTATGAAACCTGGGCATACTGTAATTGTTTATGTCGTGTGTGTTTTAACTGTGGGTTGTTGTGACCACATAGTCCCTTGGCTGAATGTGATTTGTTGTCGTCATTTGTTCCTTGTTGAGCCTTACTATTGTTCTCCTTGTGTTGGAACGGAGCTGAAGAAGCAGGTTGTCAGGCCTATGTGCAACATTCTCTCTAGGTGAGGGAGGTGGTTGTGGTTGAGGAGGCAGGTTGTTAGGCCTGTGAGCAACTCTCTTCGGGTGAGAGAGTGTGTAGAGGAGGTGAAAACTCTTGGAAGGGGTCTTGTAGCTGCCATAGAGATCGGAGAATTCCGGTCTGACCTATTGCTGAAGCCCAAGGCAAGGGAGGTTTAGCATCCAAAGGACTGTCTTGTGTGATAGTGAAGGTGTATACTCCTGGGGTGGGACAGGCATGTGGGGAATGAGAGTCTATGAACAATGGGCATAAGTGGATCCTAGGAGAGAATCCTTCCTCATAAACTGTGTGTCTTCTTGTTGACCTTGCCTAGCCTAGGATTCCCTTGCCTGGTGGAGCTTAGTCCCAGCTTGGGGGTGACCTACTGCTGAGAGTGATCAGCAGTGCGGTCTAAGGTTGGGAGGTTCGTGGAAGGTCTGCACATAGTTGGTGATGTTACGCCAGTTTAAAAGATAAGTATTAATTATGTACTTAATTTATATGTGATGCATGTCTATGTCTTGAAATGTTATCATGTATTTCGTTGCAAGCTTGAATTGTTGTTAATTCTATTTAACTTTGTATGACAACAATAACTCCATGTATATGTATATATGTATATAAATATTAGTTCATAATGTGTTAATTTGATTTAATGAATATTCTTTATAAATATATGTATATATATTCTGCGTAGTAGCATTTCCCAGCAGTGGGGTTGATGGTCGGGTACATTAAAGTCTCCTCGGACGTGGCGATATAAAGCAAGTAATCCCTACTGTAGTCAAGAGACTTCAGCAAAGGCATCGATACCAAGTATTTATTCAAAGCATCGAAGGACTCATGGCCTCGCTCATCCCAAATAAAAGGGGTGTCCTTCTTCAAAAGACGCATGAAACCCTTAGTGATATTGGCATAATTTACTATAAACCGACGTAGAAAGTTAGCTTTCCCTTGTAAACCTTGAAGTTGTCTAATAGTATGTGAGGGAGGCAATCGAAGTATTGCCTCAGCCTTTAACAGATCTACCATGATCCCGATATCAGAAACTAGAAATCCAAAAAGACAGCTGGACCTAATGCAAAAGATGCACTTATGAAGGTTCAACTGGATTCTATAGTAATGGCATCTTTAAAAAACAAGCCGAAGGTGCATAGAGTGATTCACTCTCTTACGAGAGTGAGCAACAAGATCGTCAAGGTAAGCTTCGACTATATGCTTAAGATCATGGAATGCGAAGGTCATGGCCATTTGGAAGGTTACCCCAGTGTTTTTAAGGTCGAAAGGTATTTTCCTATATGCGAAAGTACCCCAAGGACAAATAAATGTCGTCTTGTGTTGATCCTCAGGTTTAATTTGAATTTGGTTATACCTTGAAAATCCATCCATAAAATAAAACACTTCACTTCCCGCACACTCATTGAGAATCTAATCAATGAAAGGTGTCGGGAAGTTGTCTTTAGGACAGGCCTTGTGCAGGTCATGAAATTCCATGCATACATGGATAGTTCCTTGCTTCTTATTCACCGGAACAGAATTGGATACCCATTAAATAATCAAGGGAAGCAGGTAGGCTACTTAATGCTACTTAATGTTGGCTAGTTAATGAAGCCAGCATTAAGTAGCTTCTCCACCTTTTCCTTAATAGCAGGGGCCTTCTAGGGATTGACAACTCTAAGACGTTGTCGAACAGGTTTATCATCAGGATAAGTTCTAATCTCGTGCTTGACAATATGAGGGTCGATTCCTGGCATATCTTCATATGACCAAGCAAATACATCTGGGAATTCCTTGAAGAGTTCGGTGTAGATCAGTATTTCTTCTGGTGAACAATCTGCACCGATATGTACATTTTCAATCTTGCCAGGGGTACGAGAGATATAGATCATGACGGTAGGAGAAATACTCGTCATATTTCCTTCGACATAAATGTTGTGCATATCAAGTGGAACTATGACATGACCGACTATCTCACTCAAAGTAGATCGAAATTCATCTTGTTCAATTCTTTCAAGCTCTGGGAGAAAATAAGAGCGATGATGCATATCATCCCAAGGTTTGTCAGAACCATTCATGGCTTTGATAATAGCTTCATCTAAGGGAAAAGTCCCATCGAGGTAGTTTTGTGAACAAGACAACGAAGTGGCCCACACGGGCTTAAGAACGGGATCGTCCTCGTCCGTCAGTCAAGATCCGGATTGGCAGAAGCGTTAAGAACAACTTGATACACAATCTCCGCTGTCGATAGTGGCATGGCCATTCCATCATGCGATTGACCTTCCCAAGACGAAGTCGGGGAAGGTAGGGTCCATGGATCACTAAAATAGGAAGTGTGGAAAGGAATGGACCTCTCTTTCGAAACAGGCCTACTGGACATGGTGTAAACATGGTGAATCGGTGCCATGAAGTCGAAAGTACCCATAATGGAAGAATACATTTTGACACCAACATTCTCAGTTGTCAACTGAGAATTGTCGATCACAGGGATCGACGATCCAACAGATGCATTGGGACTAGCATACGCAAAGGATAATTGGTCGATCGTCACGATCTTCCCATCATGAGGAAAACAAAGAGTATGGAAGATGGACGATACGATGGTGACCATAGCATAGGTCCAATTGCATCCTAGTAACAAGTTATAATCAAGAGGTGCATCAACTACCTCGAACTCCACCTCTACCATCTTCCCACCTAACTGGACCGGAAAGGCAAGAAGAATACTATGAGGGTAGAAGGAATGACCGTCAAAAGCAGTCAACATGTTCGATGACTTAGAAAGAGTTGGAGAACCGAGATATTTCCAACAAATATGGGACATCACACATGTAGCAACACCTTCATCAACAACCGCATGTTTGATGGTATACTTTGAGTACCCCACGTGGATTTGGAATTCCACATGGTAAGGCAAGTAAGGCCTCACATCTATGACGTCAAACTTGATAACTTTTGAGCCACTGGGTTCTAGAGTTCCTAACACAGATAATAAGGAATTCCTCTATGAAGGACACGTCTGGAGTACCTCCAAAGCCGACATTACACAAGGGGTTTGACCCAGGTTCTCAATAATAGAGTAGTTCTAGGTGGCTCTAGCATTTGGATTGTGGGTAGAGCGCTTGAGTACTCTTTTCGGAATACGAGGCAGTGGCTCTGGTATTTCAATCTGTAAAGTCATCTCCGGAGGAGGAGGAGGAGATTCTAGACCAGGTATATTCTGTGAATAACTATAATCTCGAGATCGAGTGGCTACATGAACTTTCACATCGACCATATTGATACACAAACGATCGTCGTCTTGCAACGGCAGGTTTTGACTCCCACCGGTCGCATTTCTGGCATTTGAGAAGCTCGAGGCCATGTGTTGTTTATGTGGAAAAGGATTCGTCAACACAACAAGCGGTAGAGAAAATATCCTCGCAGCTTCCGCAGGTTTGGGTCATAAATGAGTAAGGTGATCGTCTGTACAAAGCTTACAGGGAAATTTCACCTTATGTCTTTCTCTCTTTCCCTCAACATTATTATTCATCTTCTCATTATTATCATTTCCCTTGGGTTTATTACCATTTTTCCCACCCTTACGATTATTACGTCCTTTGTTCTTATTCCCGCCTGGTTGTTGGTTACGATTTGGGTTGGCCAACAATTGCATGGAATGTACATCCGCCGACTGAGTGGGGTTGGTAGACACAGATGAAGTAGGCCCTCTTGCATAATGGTTTAGAGACAACTCTTTCAAATGGCTTGTCATTGAGTCTGCGGATTTTACATTGGCGGAGCCTACAATGCCATTGGCATGAGTCATAAGTTGACCGCGGTGCAACTGGAATAATGTGGTATAACATCCCAAACTGAGCATATATAAGATCTAATTGTTGGGCTTTGTAGATCGCTTCTTCCTCGGTGGTAACCCCAGATGTAGAAACATCTTTCGAGATAGGAGGCTGCAAAGACTTAAAGAACCATTCTAAAAGAAAGGTCGGGGGTATGGAGGTATTAATCAACCTCTTCCATCTACGCCAGTCCTGGATATGATCCGAGATATGAGTGGTCATGTCCTGGTGTAAAGTCGACAAACGTTCTAGGCCAGCATCGTAACGAACTAAAAATTGAAAGTAGTTAAGGAAGACCAACACCATCTGACTAAAGGTCCCATATTCCCCCTTAGGTAGCTTGATATACTATTTCGCAACGACTCCATTGAGGGTGCGTTGAAATAATATTAACCGAATGGAATCGTCATTAAGGGAATTCGAGGAGCACCATAGGTGAAAGGTAGTAACGTGATCACCAGGATCCTCGCCATTCTTACCTTCAAATTTCGGAATGTCCGAAGGAATCTTGGTGGGGATAGGGGGGCATGTAGGATCATGACTCACATGGTCGTTCATCAACTTAGACAAGTCTGTCAGATTAAGCATGGCCAGAAAAGGGAGATGGGGTTGTGGCATCTAGCCCCAAGCTCCCTGGAAAGATTGTGTTTGAGGAACTGTAGCCCATCCAGGGATTTGGTAAGCACCATGGCCCTGTCCATGATTGTAAGACCCTCCTCTGGGCTGATTCATAAAAGGTTCATTGGGAATCATTCCAGTAGGAATGTTCTAATGGGGGTTATAAATATTTCCCCTAGCCAGATTGGATTTGGGTTGGGTGTTGCCCAAAGCATGAAACTGACCTCCTTCATGTATGAATACAGAGGATAGAGGTGGATTCTTCATGCCAAACATCTTGGTCGGAATCGACACTGAGGAGGTAGGGGTATAAGACAGAACTTGAGAAGAAGTTTGTCCGACAGGTTGGTTGTTCCACCCAGAAGCAAGAGGATTAGACCCGAGGTTAAAAGAAAGAATGCCTCCCATATTAGGATTCGTTTGAGGGATTTGAGATCCACCAAATGAAAAAGGAGTGTAAGGAGGTGTAGTGCCCCCAATCCCAATGTTATCATTAGGGCCAACAACTGGGATGGCATTCGAAAACTGCGAAGAAAATTTCGGCATACCATGGGGAAAAGGACTAGAGGCCATAGGGATGGACTGAACATTATAGCCCGATGAGTGACCAAGAGACCCAAATGGGTTCCAGGCAAGAGATTGAGCATTCACCATAGGCCAAGCCATAGTAATGATAGGTGTCTCCATCACTACAACCATTGTGGTTGCAGGAGTCAAAGGGGTTCCATTAACTATAGTAGGTGTGGGAGTCAAAGGGCTCCCAGTGTTATGAAGACTAGGTTCGGTACTCATCATTGTAGAATCACAAGTCTGAATAGTGGAGGTGTGTGTACCATGTCTAATAAATCTACACCTTATATAAGGCAATGACTCAAAATCCGATGGCAACTATAACAAGCGACGGGACTGGCGGGGACGTTGGTCCGACTCCACGATGACGTAAGACTCAAGATACAAAAAATAAATCCTAGGGCCCACTAGTAATCAAAGAGCACACCAAAAATCAAATGGCCAATGTGCACACAAACGAGGTAAAGTGGTTGAAAGTGGCCTCCCTCCCTAAAGAAGGTATGTCTCACCCAAGAGGGGCCTGAGACTCCCTACTAAAGATCGAAGGTAATAGAATCAGTTATAAGGGCCCTCATGGTCTTAACAACCAGTCAGTCAGATCCCTCCGGAGAGGTAATCCTCCATAAAGGTTGTGTGTTGTCTAACCCTTATCTGACCTAGGGTACCTGCAGAATAACCCCTGCAAGTAACCTATGTGGCACCTAAGTCAAGCAACTAAGCAACCAATGTATAATCGATGCACAGGTGAGTAGTCGTAAGTTAGGTCCACCGTATGGGCGGGGTAGCAAATCCTGAAACCTTGAAATTACCACCTCTCACGGAGATAAAGGCACTAGCAATATCCCCAGATATGAATAGATCCCCAGAAATATCTCTGACGCTAAGAAAGTATCAGGGGGATATCCCTTCAACCAACCTTGTGCGACCTCGTGATTAACTCTGGTGTGAGCGGAGCCTCCCGATATTACCAATTATACAATGGATTTTTCCACTCCCTTTGTCAGACACATATATTGATTTAATTGCCTTGGAGATTTTTACTCACAAAATCCTATTCCAAGGCACTAAATCCTAAACTAGTTTGTGCACCCTAGAAAATAAAATCATGACTAATCAATTTTAAATTATAGCGTTAACTTTAGTGGTCGTGATTACTCAAAAAGGTATGGTAGTGAAACTCATGATGTTATGACTCGGCAAGAAAAGTAAATATGAATATAATGCAAAGTCCTAACTTCAATTTTCAATGAATGATATGCTTCCAATAACAAATGCAATTTTCAATTTCAACTTTGCAATTCTGAAGTAAAAATGCAATCTTTCTTTACATGCACTAAGCCAATGACAAAGACTCAAAAGATAAAAAAATGCCAAGCAATGCAAAATGCCTAATATTTTTGTATTTTCGATATAAGAAAAATGAAAATGCATGGACTGAACAACAACTTGGTATATAAAACTCTATTGTGTATAGAAAGAGATTACTCAAGCAGAATACAAAGGTGCAAAACACCCAGCCCAATCTATCAGGACAATCAAAATGAAAAGGTGATGAGAAAGACTCCGCCCAAAAATTCAACCCCAGACAGGTTTCCTGTCATCCCACGAGCACTTAACATTCACTATAAAGACCCAAGAAGACTCAACAAACATCAAATCCCACCCAACAACCACCAAACCCAGCAAACAAGAAAAGAAGGTTGATGTACACGATTGTTCAAGGAAACATAGCGTGTGTACACATCTTGCATAGGGACAGCCCACGTATATACATGACTGTCAAGCCAAAAGCCGCACATATGTTTCAAAAACAAAGCCAGGCAAGGGAGAAGGCTGAAAAACTCAGACTCAAAGTGAACAGAGGTTGTCAAACAATGATATGACAAGAAACACAATAGGAACGAGAACAATATAAGGAGAAAAGTACTCCAAACCCTAAGAAAGAAGATTCAATCCCCAGTATGGTCGTCAATTATGTTACGAGGAAAATCTTTCTATGGCTAGGGTAAACCACAACAGACATGAATGACTGCAGAAATCAACTCTATTCTCAAGTATGCTATGTAAACAAATATACTAGCAAGACAAGATAAAAGGCCCACCTCATCTAGATGTTCGATGAAGTCCATCATTGAGCACTTGACCCAAAGCAATATACCTGCAACTAGTCCTCAACAACAAAGCAAAGCAAGCATATGGTGATAATAAATTATGCTAGCACATTCAATAGCATAATCCATTAATAAACATGACAAATACACCCATGGAATAATAATTCAAATATTTGCAAGATATAAATTGGACAGGAAAAGAGTATTTCTATTAATATATGATCAGCATAAGTGAAAATGTTACAAACTTTCATGTCGTCACGGTTTGGAACCGAGAAACTAAGTTCCTTCCAGTTGGGCCTCCACCAAAGGCAAGCTCAAATAAGAGAGACAATGAAGTTCTTAATCAAATAAGGGAAGAGCTTGGGGGTTGAACACTGTGTTCAAACTTAAAGAACAAAGGGATGCAGACTCAATATGAAGTAAATAATTTCTCCAGAGTAACTTTGCTCTCAAAGTTGAATTCTTTCTCCTCTTTTCCATAGCTCGTAATTGGCCCTTTTATAGCCTTCAAATGGAATTGAAGGGCTGAGTCAAACCGTTTCCAGTATATGGAAGCCCAAGGATCATAGATCTCCTGTCGTGACATGGAAACCCGATGCCAATTTTCATTTTTAGGCATGAATCCCGATGTACGCAAGATGTAGTGGTGTAGCCTGCGTATACGCATGTTGTATAGTAGGCAAGGTGCGTACATGTGGAAAAATATGTATTTTTAGCTCTGGGATTTACAAACAGGGATGATAAGTCTGCATAGGGAAATGGAAAAAGGCCTTCTGTGCAAGACTGCATAAGGTGAGACAAATCTTGCTATAACAATCACCAAGAGAAACATTCTGAAAGAGATTGTCCACAATGGGTGCATGTCATGAATTTGATGGCCAATCGATTCCTAGACGAGGTTTCCCTTACCAAATAGTCAAGTGTCTCAATGATGAATATTGTTGATCAGGAAGAAGTTGACCCGCCAGAAGAAACAACTATGTTGTTGTGGGATCCTGACCTGCCAATGCCTTTCGATGATGTACTTGAGGTTCAAGAACCACCCACTGAGGTCTTGGCTGTGTAAATGTGAAGCAGGGGTCATCCAGTCTCAAACAACCTTACCGTTGCCCAAACATCGAGAGGGAAACCAACATCTGATCACCCAAAAGCACCTTTTGTCTCCCAAAGAAATCCTATAAACATCCATACACGAGAATTGCCTAAGCTAGACTACAACATAGTAGAATATTTAAAAATTTTGAAAGCAAATGTATCGATCATGGACATGTGTCGAATTCCCTAGCAAAAGGAATTTTTGTTACAAGCCTTGAAGACAATAGAGACTCCTATAACAAACATTGTTCAAGGGGAAAATCCAGCCCCCGCAGATCTAAGAAATAAACCAACTGTAAATGTTTGCTCTGAAGATAAAAAAGGAAAGCCTTTTGTCCCACCGTTCCTCTTAACATTTGAAGTCTTCAACATAAACCTTCATAATTGTTTGGTTGACTCAAGGGAAACTCTAATGTCATGCCATTATCTGTCTGCAAGAAATTAAATGCAATTCCTCTCAAAAGTGATAAACATGTGATACAACTGGACAGAAACCAGGTGAAAGTTATGGGAGAACTCAAGCATGTCATGATCATAATGGCAACACACCCGAAATGTGTTCAAGTGATTGACATCATTGTAGTAGATATACCAGAAGCTTATGGACTGCTACTTAGTCGAGATTGGTCTGAGAAGTTGAATGGATACTTTAGCACGGACTGGGCTCACCTTTGGTTGCTATTAAAGGGACACGCGAACATGATCAGGATCGATAGGGAAAGGTATCTTAAACATACTGTCACTGATTTAGAATCCCTCAACAAACCCTCTTCGACAGATTTCCATGTGCTAGGTAACTACTCCTGCGACTCTAATTTCTTCAATTTCTCCCCTCTCTCATCTGATGTTCCTCTTACTCAAAACTCCGAAATGACTTTTTAAGAAAATGTATCGATGGCGGCGGAAGAAACCCTCTTCTGTCAAGAACCTATGTTGGAAACCCCAAACGAAATAAGGGGAGAGGGAGAAGTTATTAAGCCAAGAAAAGCTGACGATTCTCGCTCGCAAATATGGACCTTGTACTTTGATGGGTCTAAATTGCAAGAAGGGTCAAGAGTGGGGTGTATCCTCATTGATCTGAAAGGGAAACAAAATTTCTTGTCCTATAGACTAGAATTTGAATGCACTAATAACATCGTCGAGTATGAAGATTTAGTGCAAGGGCTAAAGAAAGCCATAGACTTGAACGTTAAAGAACTAAAGGTTTTCACAGACTTTGAAATCATCGTTAGGCAAGTAAGGAATATTATACATTGCAACTCTCCCCACCTAAGGAATTATCAACAGGAAGTGCATAGGCTAATAGAACATTTTGAAGCCTTCAAAATTATAGTGATCCCCATAACAAAGAACACTCTTGTTGATGCCCTGACCACTGCTGCCTCAAGGCTATCCCCTTTACAAGACTATGAAGCCTCTCGATTCACTGTGGATCTACTCTACAAACCATCAGTGCCCAACAATATTTCTAATTGGAAGGTCTTTGAAGGAGATGAACAGATCATAAAATTCTTAACCAATCATAAAAAATTTAAAGACTTGGCTATTGATGATGAAGTATTTCAAGAGCAACTAGTAGAAACCGATCCCCATGAACAAAGTAGGGAAATAGATCACTCAACCGACAAACTAAAGTTTCACACGATACCGAAAGGGGTAGCCAACTTGGAGAACCTCTTTGACTTGAGGGAAATATTTAAAGGGTCAACAAACACAAAGACAAGGAGCTCCTGTCCCATGTACAAGACTATAAACCTAAGAACCCTAGAAAACCCTAAAAATACAAATCTGGGCAAGACAGTGTCTAAATAAGAAAGGAAGGCCTATCTCAAACTTTTTAGGGAATATCAAGATGGTTTTGCATGGTCCTATCGAGATTTGAAAACTTATTATACTCTCATTATTCAACACATAATCCTGTTAAAACTCAGATTAAAACCCTTCCAACAAAAGCTCCGGAAGTACCACCCATCTCTGGAACCCCTCATGTGTCAGGAGTTACAGAAATTACTAGATGATAAAATTATCTTTCAAGTCAGACACTCTGCATGGGTAGCAAATTTGGTTCCTGTCAGGAAAAAGTCTAGGGAGATCCGTCTGTGTGTGGATTTCAAAAACCTCAAAAGAGCATCAGAAAGGACAACTACCTAGTCCCACCGATGGAGAAACTCTTATAGACCGTGTCTGGTTCTGATATTTTCTCCCTGCTGGATAGTTTTTCAGGTTACAACCAAGTTCTAGTTTCAAAGGAAGACCAATTGAAAACTACCTTCTGAACCAAGTGGGGAACATTTGCTTATAAATGCAGGCCCTTTGGGTTAATCAATGCAGGGGAAACCTTCCAAAGGGCCATGAACGTAGCTTTTTGGGGACTAATCAACAAGTGTGTAGTATTTTATTTGGATGACATGATTGTGTATTCAAAGAATAGGGAAGATCACATCCAACACCTAATCCATATTTTCAGAAGGTGTAGGAAATACGGTATATCTTTAAACCCTAAGAAAACTATATTTGGTGTCGAGGAAGGGAAACTACTAGGTCATATTATATATCAAGCAGGAATTCGCATAGACCTAGAACGAATTAGGGAAATAGCTCAGCTTCCCTTACCCCACAACAAAAAGGCTATGCAATCCTTCTTTGGGAAAATCAATTTTGTGAGGAATTTCACCCTCGATTTCGCTGAAACTATCAAACACTTACAAAAAATGATTCGCAAAGATGTTGAATTTAAGTGGGATGATGAACGAAAAAGTGCTTTCAACAATATTAAGACTGCAATATCTCAAGCTCCAGTGTTGCGAAGTCCCGACTTTAGCAAATATTTTTTCCTTTATATTTTTTCCTCCGACCAATCGTTAGTTGCAGTATTGACTTAGAAGGATGATGAAAACAATGAGGCGTCGGTCTCATTTATGAGCACTAATCTTCAAGGGGATGACCTAAATTACCCTACCATAGACAAATAGGCTTATGTGGTGTACAAGGTAGTAAAACATTTCAGATCTTACATCCTAAAAAACCACACCAAAGTCATGGTGCCTCATCCTGCAGTCTTATCCCTATTCACTCAAAAGGAGATGGGGGAAAGAAGAGGAAATTGGATGGCAGTAGTCCAAGAATTTGATATAGATATAAAACCTCCCAAACTGGTTAAAGGAAAAGGATTGTGTAAACTAGACGCTAAAGTAGGGATGATTTTAAGGATGGAAATTTGTTTTAAAATTTAGAAACCTTGGCGAATCTTACTAATCCTTCATATGCCAACTTTAAATGATTGGTGATATTTTTGTAAAAATATTCAAATTTCTAAGGATTTTATATAGTTTTTATAAAATTTTGGCGATTTTTGAGGTAAAATAATTTTATCCTATAGAATTTGGGCGAATCCTTTTTAAAATAGCGAATCTCGTTTTTTGGAAAAACCATGGAAAATTAGCCCATGAGCGAAATTTAGCCCCTAAAATCATCCTTGTGCTAAAGCCCAGGACCAAGTAAATGAAGACCTCGGGTGGTAGAATGAATTGGCATTGTGGTGTAGTGAAACTTTATATGTTTCCCCAGGGCAGGAGTCTTGGTACGGGAAACTAACTTATCTCCTGCATCATGGGACTTGCCCAAAAAACCTAAACCCTAAGGAAAGGAGAGCTCTCATACTAAAATCGGCACAATATCGCCTCATAAATTCGATGCTCTTTCGCATTAATTATGACCGGGAAATTTTAATATGTCTCGAACGTGAAGATGCAGACAAGGTTCTGAAGGAACTCCATGATGGTCCTGCAGGTGGATACTTTGCAGAGAATACCACCGCTCACAAGATACTGAGAGTCGACTATTATTGGCCTACTCTATTTACATATGCTCACACATACGCTAGGAACTGTAAAACTTGTCAAATGAGCGCGGGGACGGAAAAGAGAGCAGTTGTCCCACTCCAACCTGTGGCCGTCTCTACACCATTCGAGCAATGGGGGTTAGATTTCATAGGAGAAATTACACCAAGTTCTACAAAACAACATAGATACATACTGACTGCCACACACTATTTCACGAAATGGGCAGAGGCCATCCCTCTGACTCAGGTAAACGAAAATTTGGTAATCCAATTCATAGAATAACAACTTATCACAAGGTTCGGTATGCCTTTCGTTCTTTTTTTTTATAATGTCGCTTATTTTTCTTCCACTTTATTAACAGATTTCACTCTAAAGAAAGGAATCATAATCAAATACTCTGCAAACTACTATCCACAGGGGAATGGAATGGCAGAATCAACCAACAAGAACCTAGTAAGGATATTGAAGAAAACAGTTGCAGACAATCAAAGGAATTGGCATAGTTCACTTCATAACGCCTTATGGGTCGATAGGGTAATACCCAAGGAAGCTATAGGGAATTCCCCATATTTTTTGGTATACGGACAAGAAGCCATTCTCTTGAACGGGCTATATCTTCCATCTCTTTAGCTTGCTCAGGGCTCTAGAGGACAACCCCCATTGGTTATTCAACAAAGAATTGATACCCTCCTCATGCTGGAAGAAGAAAGGGAGAAAGAAAAATCAAAGTTCGTTGCTCATTAGAAGATAGTTAAAAGGTGGTTTGACAAGCATAAGGCCAAAGAGAAGAATTTTGAAGTAGGATACTTAGTCCTAAAATGGGACAGAGCAAATGAGTCGAAGGGAAAACATTTGAAGTTTCAGAATCTATGGCTCGGACCTTTTCAGGTAGCTGAGAAACTTGGGGTAGGAACATATCGATTGAAAAATCTAAGGGGGGAACCTGATGCCCTCCTGGTGAATGGCCAAGCCCTAAAATAATATTTCTGTTAAAAAAAAAAAATGTGTGTGTGTGTTTTTGTGTTATTTTATTTCTTAGGTTGATTGCGGAGTCCTTTATTTTTGTTTTTGTTTTCTTTTTGTCATACTGTTTTGAAGTTGTGTTCCGCAAGGCATCGGTTGACCTTAATCAATACAGTCTATCAAACTATGTTCTAGACTCATGCTTACATGCAACACAAGAAACGATGGGTGAACTGCATTGGTCTTAATGGATTTTTGCATCTAACTGAAGTGTCCACCTAGTGGTCTAGTAAAACCTAAAGGGAAAGATGGTAATATGGAAAGGACCACATGTACCTCAAGACAAAGCTAGCAAAATTTCACCTTACCATCTCATCTTGCAGATAACAGACGTCCACCTCTCCCACTCACTTAGGGAATTCTGTCGAAATAAATCAATTATTTCAAATGAGTGCAAAGTAGGAGAGGGTATGCAGATAACTTCGTTGGGGCTATGGACGCTAGCTGGTAGCGGAGCAAGGTCTATGACGTTGAGTTGACTCCTCTCAGGCTATGGACGCTGGCCGACAGCGGAGCAACACCACAACAAGTGAAGGATGATAACTAAAAGGCCTGGTTCCGGTGAATGCTTTACTCGACTCTTGTCAAAAGGGGGTGTGGGTCATGGTTAAAGGGTATGAAGGTGGAATAAAGGTCGAAACCCCACAGGCAGGCCTGAATTCATGAACCGATGGAAGTTCAAACACAATGATAGAAGAGACTCAGATAAAAAATAAAACCAGTTAAGTTCTTAACCAGATTCTACATCAGCTAAGCCCGAGGAAGTAATAGGGATTCTGCTTTTGCCCAGTAAGTCGCCATTTGTTGAGCACTCAACACACCCTAAAATCCTTATGAAATTTTATCGCTTTTTGGGTACCACTTTTTTTCTTCACTGTCTGAATCGATTTCACTTTGGGAAATGGTTTATCTTTGTTTTGTTTTCATGACTCCTATCATCAATTCAAGTTTGTTTGAACTTGTGAAACCTCATGTCTAAAAGAACTTAACACCCAAATTAAAATTGACAGTTAATACTACACCTAACGTGCCCAGGTTCGGCGGCGTCGGAAAAATTCAAGCAAGTAAAGGGACCACGCAGTTACAACATTCGTCGAGCGTCGATCCCCTTCGACATCGAAAAAAATACGAGAAGGATAGACATTAACAAAGGATGTAAAGAAATAACTGATAGTCGATGACCGATGCGCTTTATCAGGGTCGAGGAAATCCAGGAGAGTTAAAACAATCGTTTTTTTCTGCAACAAGCATATCGTCGATCGTTGATCCCTGATGCATTTTCAGCATTGGGAATTTTTCGAGAGAGTCGATCCGAGAACACTTGGGGAGGTTTATCGTTGATCATCGGTCCTTGATACCTTTCGATGTTGGTAAGATAGGTTTGGGTTTTAGAGCATATGGCTTAAATAAAGTCCCGACTCCGATTAACATGAGAAAATGAAGTCACTGGTCTCGAATGCCACGTGTCTTTACCAAGTAAGGGGGTCGTACAACCTAGTTTTGTCCCGAGTCATTTTTTAGGTTCCCTAGGTCCTAGTCATGCCTCCTAGTCAGCTTTTCCACGTCATCTCTATATGGCAAGATTGATCGGCATCAGATTTTTTGCAAGAAGATATCAACGAAAATGTTTGAATCACAATCCCGACCCCCGATCCACAAACTAAACTAGCGAAACGATGGGATGTTTGCGGCATAAGATATGATCAGATTTGGACATTTAATAGAACAGTTAATGCCCGATCCCGCATTTTTGGCTACCTCGTGCGCCGATTAGACGAAATCAATTTGAAATCCCCAATAGACCACATTACCACCCGCGCCCGCGCCATCAACCCATGATGAATTTAACTTTAAACATCCTTGAAGATCTGGTGACAGATTTAATGAAATTACACTCATAACCATAATTGAATGGTTGATGTGACAAGGTAAGTTCATCCCTGTTTAAATCTCTAGAACGGTTTTGAACAAATTCATTCTGCGCACAAATGCTCAACCTACCTCAAAGGTAGGCCATTGGTATTTAGACAAACGCTCAACCTACCTCAGGGTGTTTAAGGCCACCGAAGCACCACATCTCCTACCTGGTCATGTCCGAGACCGGCTCGTTGTGGGACAAATTTGCTATCAGACTATCTTGCAGGGATACAATGCCACATTAGTCAAGGACAAGAAATGAGTTTTCATACCCTACGGTTTCCATGTGGGTTTTTATCTGGTGAAGGATACTGCTCAAGCCAAACAAGAAGGGCTTAGCCAACTAGAATTCAGGTTTATGACAGGTTGATTTCGCAAGCACAACCCTAAATGCCTGGTCCTCCAACATGCTTCACAGGTGTCATATTGTTGGTCGTACGCTCATGATAAATTCGAGGATGAAATCTTCACAGAGTGCACCCAATATTGGGACGAGGTGGTATAGAGAATGGTCAACCCAAATATGACCAGGTTCAAGTCCATGAGCATGGATGAACAGGTGGAAATGATATAGCAGTCAGCCCAAGAGGCCCTCAAAGCCAGCGGAGAAATCATTGTGGCAAAGACAACCAAGGCACATAGAAGGGGATTGTTAATGCTAGAAGGGGCATAGAGAATCATTGATCAATTGAAAAATGACCTTGATCTAATAGAGATGACGAGGATCCCTGTTGATGACCCAATCGAAAGTCGAGGAGAACCAAGTGGCCTAGAGTCGATGCAGCTTGAAGAAATCACCGAGTCAGAAAACCCTGAAGCTCCACCACCACAGGTCGGATCACCAGGGGAAATTTGGACCCAACCCGAGAAAGCGAGGACATCAGGGAGAATAAGTATACCAAATCCCTTGCTCGATTTAATAACCATTTATGATGATGAGGGGAGTTTAGAGGTGTCCCTGGTCACTCTGGTGCAAATTACAGAGGAGAAAGAACCTAAGAGAGCATCCACCTTGGGTCTCGATGCTTCAATTCAAAGCTTCCCATAGAAATAGCATGAGGTAGAAAGTGCCTTGGACGCTGAGCCACTCGACATACCATGAACCCCAATGGACAGCTCTAGGCATGAGCTAGGATCAGGCAAACAAGAAGAGGAAATTCCACAACAGGAAATCGACATTTCAACAACCGATTACCAAGTAAGTACCAAACCTGGCCAGTACCTTACCACCCGATGAGCAACAACCAGAGGTCCAGCCATCGGAACATACAAAATAGGTTCAAGAACCCATCCTTGAACATATATACACAGTCGGGAGCTTGGGAAATACTCTTACTTGGGGAGAACAACAAATCCCCGAACTTGTTGATGAGGTCGTCGATATACAAGAAATCACCTACGAATGAAAGAGGAAAGTCATCATGAAGAGAACCACTAAGAAGAGGATGCTTACGTTGGACAGTTTGATCCTCATCACCATAGAGGAAAAATTAATCATCACATAGCATGCCCAAAACGTCCGAGCTTATCGGCGTAGGGATGGAGATCACAGATGCCACTCTGGATAGAGCAAGGAAAGATGAAGAGGAGATGGATGTTGCGCTAAAGGAGTTGGAGCATCTGTGCTACTTGGAGAGATACTATCAAGACTCCACACAAGCCACAGTGTTTTCAAGAAGTAAATTCCAAGATGCATATGGAAAATTCACGAATGAACGACACATTTTCACTGCAAGGATAGCCGACTTCCAAGAAGACACCCTTATGGTGCTAGCGACTTGTAAAGACATGGAAAGATGGTACGAGAAGACCCACCAAGCAGTGGAAAGAATTGATTACATCAGCGTGGTTCAAAGGGGTCGAGATGCCAAAGAGCATGGCATTCAGGAGCTAAGGGACAACAACATAGATCAGATACGGAAGGCGGTCGAATATTGGGTGAAAATGGCCCAAGAACCTCAGTGGGAGATTCAAGAAAAATGGGTCGATTGTGAAAGAAGTTGGGTCAAGATCAATCGGGAGATGAGAGACATCGGTCTCCTAGAATTTTCCTCACCCAAGGACTTTGTTGACTTGCATGACATAGTCAAACAACATGCATAACAAGACTCAACATGGACTACAGAGATAGCAAAGGTGGCGAACATGGCGTCAGGTCAAGTACAACAGTTTATGGAGCACTCGATCAAGGCTCGGACAATATTACATCAGTTAAGTGTTAAAATAGTCAAGTATCAGGTGCGGGCAGTAGAAGTAAAGGAGATCCTTTCGGCCCCGATGGATCAACACAGATTCACATATGCCAACTCATGCAAGGAAATCTTCATCAAATGGTCAGAGTATGAGAAGAGTCATCCACTTCAATGAAACCATTTGATGACTCTTAGAAGACAGAGAGATGGAAGCGCCATGTAGTGATGTTTTGTTTTACTTAGGTTGCACTTTTGATAGTTATTTTTAGTTAATGATTTGTTATAAATAAGAGGATCGACCTTTTAGAAAAGGTCGATGGTTTTGGCAAGACCCTCATTTTTGGAATTGTAAGAACTATTTCAGAGCTTCCTTAATTAAGAATTCACGTTTAGGACTGAAGAAAAACTTTTGTTTTTCATCAAAGGCATGTGTGATTGGATATAAGGAGGAATTACTAACGACTTTATCTCATGAATGGATGTTGTAATGAGTAAGAGTTTATGAATCTATTGATAAGTTAGTTGATTCAATATTTTTATAGTTCTTGTCTCTAATGGTGGAAAGCAAATCGTTGTGTTCATGTGTGATTAGTGATTAGAGCTAAGGAAACTAATTTTCTTGCCATCATTTTATTGCATGTATGTTTTCTTTTGATAATTGTATCTCAGTCAATAATTGAAATACCAACAAGTTGATGTATTAGTACTAGGATTTCCACAGGTATGTAAATCTTTGTCTGCATGCTTGAGCACAAGGGTTATCCCAAGCTCAGCCTTATTTAGTAGTTAATATTTCCCCTTTTACCTGTTGGTTTATACCATCACACATCTTTTTTTCAAACCCATCTAATAAAAGAAAATACAAAAAGAGAACGTTTAAACTGAAGGAGGAATTTTCATAAGAATATATCCTGACAAACACTACGTAAAGCCCATCGATTATTTGGTCAGATCGATAGATCTGGAGAACCATTCCACTATCAAACATTGCAGAGTCTAATTGGGCCTCGGTGGCGGGTTTGGTTCCTGCTGTTGAGTTAAAGGGATTTAGGACCCCTCAACATGTACCATCATTCTTCTTTACAAACAAAGTTGGTGCTCCCCATGGGGACACATTGGGTCTGATATATCCCTTGTCTAACATTTCCTTGAATTGCATTTTTAGCTCCACCTATTTAGGTGTGCTCATCCTGTAATGTACTCTAGACACCGACACTACTCGTGGAACATTCTCTATGAAAAAATCAATATCCCTCTTGGGAGGAAGTCATGGTATTTCCTCAGGGAATATATCTCCATACTCATGTAGCATTTGATGTTCTTCAATTCTCAACTTATTATCCTTTGCTAAATCTGTCACGTGTATAGCATACAATGGACATCCTTTTCTACAATGTCTTTTTGGTTGCACTGTTGAAATTTAACTTTCTGACACAGGTTTCTCGATGCCTTGTAGGATCATTTTATTTCCTTCATCATCCTCACATTCTAAGGTCTTGTTGAAACAATCTATTTTAGCTTTATGTGCGTCCATCTAGTCCATACCGATCAACATGTCATATGACCCCAATGGTACTATATTCAACACTACTTGGGTGTGCAGTCCATCCATCTCAAATTGGCATGCTTTTATTACCTCAATCATTTTCCTCTTGGTTCCTATAGATAGTTGAACCAACCATGACTTTGCATGTTTTCTTTTCTATAAAAACACATGCCTCAAGAACTTTGGGTGTAATATAACTAAGGTTATAACCAAGGTCAATCAAAATTGAAATATAGTGGTTGGCATGTATACCTTCTATCTCCACCACTGAGGCTTGATGGTCAGCTTGCTAATTCTTGACAGTTGCATATATTGGAGGTACACTTTTGGCTACATCATCAACAGTAGTAGCCTCCTAGACATTTTGAATTCTTCTATTATCATTCTGACTATGAGGGAATTCTCTTAATAGGTGTGGTTCTCCACAAACCCAATATTCGAGTGACCCTTTCTTATGTTCTTCTATTTTTTCCTTTGTGGGTTCTAATAACTTATTCCCACTTTGAGTAGGATAATTTCGTTGATGCATGCTCTTACTAGACTTGGCACTCTTTCCCGAATTTTTATATTGGGATGACTTAAATCCCTTCTTCTTCAATATGGTCTTATCCTTCCCTTCCCATTCCCTTCAAGGCTCCTACCTATACTTTGATTTATCATAGCGATACTTAGCCTTTCAGATGATGTCATCAAGTGTCTTAGGTTCATCAAATTCATTTCCATCCTGAAAGGACTATTGCAATCCACTCAGAAAGCATTGTATCCTTACCTTCTCATCTTTGATGTACAATACATACCTTAATAGTTCTAGAAACCTTTTTGCATAAGCATCCATGGTGAGCTGCCCCAACTTGTGTTCATGGAATTCTTTGATCTTTCCATCATAATACTTTTCTAACAGGTATGCCTTCCTAAAATATTTCTCAAATTGCTTCCAAGTCAAATCCTTTTCATTGGTCCCTTTCACATTCTTAAGGTCTTCCCACCAAATGCAATCTCCTCCAATTAAATTAAAGGTGGCCACTCTTGCCTTCATGTTTCCTCAGTAATTGTGTACTCATAAATATTTATTTTGTCCTAGTAGCCATGCCTCTACTTATTCACCCTTCTTTACTTCTGCATCAAATGTGGGTGGTTTTTCCTTTCTAAATTCCTCATTTAAGGAACTTTTGGAGTGTCTCTTCCTCTTTTTATTATAATCACTTGAATCAGTGCCATCCCTGGAAAATCCTTCAAAAGTAGTAGTAGTCCTCTCCTTAGAGGAGTCTGTTGAGAAGTCCTTACTAGTTGGGTCCTTCTTGGCATCTTTGTGCCTTTTATTTGAGGAAATTTTCTCTATATTTCTTAATAGTGGCCCATGCTTTTGAATATTTGATGGGCTTCGCAACTTCTCGGATTAATATCTCCCTGCATTACTAGCAGATGGACCTTGTTGCAATTGCTTTTGTATTTCAGACAGGCTTTGCAATAATATTGCATCCAGTTCTGTCTATTTCTCATGGGCTCTAATGAACTTCTCATTGTCATCTCAATATATTCAAAGCTCAGCCTTCAGGATTATGACTATCCATGCCAAATCTTGAGGAGTTTCCATGGCCCTCCTCTCATCTGATTCATCATCTTTGATATGTGAGTTCTCGTCCATACTGTATCAGTCAACTATTGTAACTTTATTCACTTCACTATGTCTTACAAATGTTGAAAAACCAAGTCATTGTTAGCTAATCATATAATTGAAAGGAACAAAATTATTGGGGACTTTATAATGTTCTCATTGACCTAAAACGATTCTAAAATCAGGACTTTGTCCCTATGGTCATTAACACTCAAAATTTGTTGTGAGTGGTCATTAGAATAATTAAATCTCCCAAAGGAATCATTCTAGTTTACACAAGGTAAAAGACAAAATTTTCTTCTCTAAAAATTCTATAATGAATCTGTAGTCCTTCCTTTGCAAGAACTTATGTAGCAGTTAAGTATCATTTAATGCAAAAAAAAAAAAAAATTATTTTTATTTGTTTTCAACTGGATCATCATAGCCTTTGGCATATGAACCGTTGTAGTTGGTCTCTAGCCCATTCAGGTCTAGTGTTTGAACCACAAGTCTAATACTACTCTGTAACACACCCAACCCCTTAAGCTTCATTAGGCTAGTGGGGTGTACAAATTTTTTCTCACAATCCTCTTTAGTTTCTCTTCTAAACCATAACTCTGATCTCGATTTTGAACTCAAGGTCGATTCTTCTTGTTGAGAGGTTTCCAACAACTGCAATTGTAACACCCCTGTTTCCCCCAATTTCTAAATATAACTATATGGGCCAAAAGACTATGGCCAAACACAATATGTGTGAATGTTTGATTTTATGGACCTTTGCATAAAAGGTCAATGAATGTAAATTCGGTTACTTACTAGAAAATGGATAAGTGTTGCATGACTGTTGGAAGGGGGTTGTGCTAAGAGAGACCACAAATGCTATGAAAGAGATGGTGAAGGGGACCATGAATGGTTTCATTAATTGCCACTAGACCAATACTTTGTTGTATTTAAATGCTCGAGATCATAACAACCCTCTAACCCAGAAATGAATTACAGTCAGGTTGGTAGGTGGGAAGACCTCCTCAAGAGTTAATGAGGGGATGGGGCAGAACACCCATCTGTAATACTTTCAGACCTTGCCACGGATTGGGAATTCGATCCACACACAATCTTGTTGAGGAAGGCAAGAAAGGAAGGCGTGGTGGGCAGAGGAAGACCTGCGAAGAGTGCAAAGACGAAAGCCTAATCTCTCGGGTTTGAGGAAGAACTATGAAATTAGAGTGAGTTCTAATCGCAGGAAATAGAGACTGATTCAGGAGAAGGAGAGTAACCTTCGTCCCTATCTATTTCTGTGCTAGGAGAAGGAGAGTAACATTTGTCCCTAACTTTCGTTGAGCCGGAAGAAAAAAGATTGAATCTCGAAGCATCATGGTCTAAGATTGCGGGTGGCCAGTGGTAAAGTTGTTAGGAGTGACTGATCCTATAGTTGGGTGGAAACAAGCACCCCTTTCAGTAGTCGCATGACACCTTATGGTTCTGATAAGTGTTTTCATGCTTTGTGCTTTGAATTGGGAATAATGAATGCATGCATGTATTTATATATCTATAAATGGTTTCTGTATTGAAATAATTAAGTTATGTGTATGTGTTTGATTCCTTGAGAACTTATGCATCTGCTTGATTTTCCATATGCTCCAGTTTAACCCTCGAAAGCATTTTCCCCAGGGAATTACCTCCCAGTTCTAGAGTTGGAGCAAGCCTCTTGGCATTGTTACCGTCTCGGTAATCCCATAGGTTTACCCCGCCCTGTTTTAGAACTTAAAGTTCTGCAAGTTAGCAAGGCGCTTCCTTCAACCCAGTAGCCTGGGAGACCTTAGGATCACACCCATGGCCTTAACCAAAAATCAACTAAGAGTAGAGTTATAGCCTAAGATTTATCCGAGAGTCCATATGACCAAGGTCTAGGAACCCTGCACTAAGTTCGAGAGGAGCTAGCCCTTGACGACTTCGGTGCTTCAGGAGCTCATAGCCTTGGGATGTTAAACTTCCTAACTGTAAAAATTTCTCGAATGTCGGAGTTGCAGAGGGTTGTGATTCGTTGATCTAGGGAATCTATTGGGTCCCCTTCTTGAACGTTCGATCGTCTAGTGGAAGGTTTCACACATGGTACTTCGGCGGGGTCCCACCTCGGGAAAGCAGAGTGGCAGTGAAGCCAAAACCTCTGAAGGCCGAAACCATGAGGTGACCAGAACCATTGATCTAGGGAACCTTTGGGATTCCTTCCTAACCATCAGATCTGGGCTATGGTCAACTCGACATTTGTCGGGTATGTGTTATATTCTTTGCATGTGTGTGTGTGGGAGCGTCAAGTTCGACGATTGTGTTTGACGATCCCTCTAGTAGTGCTCTTTGTGTCATGTGCATCAGGTGCTTTCCTAGGGGGGTCCCAGGGGGGGCAGGTATGCCCCCCCTTGGTTACGCACAACGTTTGGGGTAGCACCCCGAATTTTTTTTTGGGCGGTTTTTGCTATTTTTAGCGGTTTACTAAATTAATCTCGGATTAAGGGATTAGGGTTTTGGTATCTACGAAATACCTAAAAACATTGTATATATTCTATGGTGAATGGTGAAATTCGATAATGAATATAAGAAAGGTTTTCCTGGTTGAGGGTTTCCGGTATAAAATCTTTGTGTATGAGTCATTGATTAAATTTTGTTTTTCTTAAGAATCTATATGCATTGCTTTACTTCAGAGGTTTAAAACTTACAACATTGACCAACCTTGGAAGAAAAGAGGAGCTTGCACCGCCAAACTCTCGATCGTAGAACTACCGAAGTAACGAGAGTCATAGATCTATGGGGCTACGTGTTTGGATCTCGACTGTGATATCTGAAGGATGTTGGAAGGTTGTCAGTCTGGGGTGACGTGGCATAGTGTCATCACCCAGGAACACATGGAACTCTGTTTGAAGTGCCACGTGTTACCCAGATTCGTGTGTATCACATACATTATAGATCCTTTGGAACGTGACATGTGTCATCCCAGATGAGGGCATGTGTCGCCCATGACCCATCTACACGTCAGCCCCTGGTACGTGCCCACCTAGCCAACGTGGTTGGTGAAGTGACTGGATCTCTAGGAATCCATCCTAGCCATTGACGTCGGGGATATTTGGCATCGGATCATGTACTCTGGAGGAGATTCACTCCAGAGGACTTGAAGCCTGGTGCTTTGAAAATTCTCAAAGCCCAAAATAGCGAAGTCATCTCAGTCGTCTGTGAAGGTGGATGCGTGGCAGAAGATCTACCGCTTCGAAGAAAAGTCACTTCGAAATAAAAGTGGTGTTTCGTGGGTCAAGAACTCCTAAAGGCCAAAGTGTCAGAGTTCATCGTGATCGTCGAATAGAGGAGGACGCGTGTCAGAAGATCCGACACTCCGGAAGAATCTCACTCTGGAGGTTTTCATTTGTGATGATCTCTCATCGGGATCAGGATGAGGCTTAACGCCTAGGGAGATGCCACGTGATGCTCTCGTATTTGATGCTATATAAGCACGTGATTGTGGGTTCATCAAGATAATTTTGGATCCACACCGCTTTTGCACCCACAATTCACCACTTTTCATCACGTAACACTTTCTTTATACCACGGTTTTGATTTCGGGACCGCTCAAGGATTTTAACACTCGAGCAAGTAGCGTCCCCACAATGAAGCGTGTCCATTGATCTAGTCGCGGTCCGTGATCTGAGTGCCTCTACTAATTTAGCACCCCCGCTAAAGTTTAACTGCCCGCGGTCATATGCGATTATAGACGGAGGAAAGGGGATAGGCCTGGAGTTCAAATCCGAAGGTCGAACGTCGAATTCCCCGTTAACCTATGATTTAGCCAAGGACCAAGTCCAGTCGTTGGATTTGTTGGTAGATGGATTTCTGCCATAGAATTAAGAACACTGGAAGTTCCAGGATATCAAAGAACTCAGGGAGAAGCATATTGAGTCAGACCCACGTGGGAGCCCCATGGCCTCGACCAATGAACACCCGAGGCACTTGGGAGAGGTATATCTGCCAGTTTTGATCTTAGTTTTGAGCATGGAGATCGTGGCTGGGAAGCTCTGGATGAGTAGAATGGGATAGAGACCCCGAATGGAGGATTTGATCTCTTAAGAAGAATGAAATTTCGACGCCCCACCATGGGGGTGTTACAAATTGGTATCGGAGCATGGTTACAACACTTGTCCTGCTTGGGCTCATGGACGAGTCGCTTAAAAACCATATTTAGAGGACTTTTAAGGGTGACACCCTATCTTACCTCTTTCTTAAAGAGTCTTGTTAAACTTTTATTGAGGAAAAGAATGAAACTTTCTACTGTGTGTGTGCATTTAATAAATTTGAACTGTGTGTTGTTCATAAACTAATAGACTATTGGCTAACAATAAGTGTTTTGTCAGCACTCAAGCAGTCAATAAATCACGGGAAAACTCCAAGTCTAAAGGATGGTGACGTGCCATGAAGTGGGGGAGGAATCCCACAATAGAGACGAAGAATCTGACGAAAGGAGGGCAGTGGCAACCCCCCCGGATCTGGCTAAAACTGTAAGGAGACTCATGGTCGAATTACAGAGTTGCAAGGCCGACAATGAAAGATTGATAAAGGAGCAAGGAAAAAAAACATAAATAGATAGGGATGAAGGTTACTCTCCTTCTCCCGAATCGGTCTCTATTTCCTGCAATCAAAACTCACTCTAATTTCACAGTTCTTCCTCAAACCCGAGAGCTTAGGCTCTCGTCTCTACACTCTTCGAGAGCTTAGGCTCTCGTCTCTGCACTCTTCGTAGGTTTTCCTCTGCCCACCATGCCTTCCTTTCTTTCCTTTCTCAACAAGATTGTGTGTGGCTCAAATTCCTAGTCTGTGGTTAGGTCTAAAATCCTTATAGATGGGTGGTCTGCCCCATCCCCTCATTAACTCTTGAGGAGGTCTTCCCACCTACCATCCTGACTGTAATTCATTTATGGGTCAGAGGGTTGTTATGATCTTGAGCAATTAAATCCAACAAAGTACTGGTATGGTGGAGGTTAACGCAACCATTTCTGGTCCCCTTCACCATCTCTTTCATAGCATTCGTGGTCTCTCTTAGCACACCCCCCTTCCAGCAGTCATGAAACACTTATCCATTTTATAGTAAATAACATAATTTACATTCATTGAACTTTTATGCAAAGGTCCATCAAATCAAACATTCACACATATTGAGTTTGAACATAGTCTCTTGGCCCATATAGTTATATTTACAAATTGGGGGAAACATGGGTGTTACAATCCCCTCCCCCTTAAAGGAACATCGTCCTCGATGTTCCTTTAAGGGGGAGGGGATTGTAACACCCATGTTTCCCCCAATTTGTAAATATCGATGTTCTATCTATCAACGTGCTTTGTATATACTCGTCTTGAGATAATTTCTTTTAGTCGATGGGAGATGATTTTTTGAAATGATTTTGCAAATACTATTGGAGAGGGAGATATGATGAAAGCATTCATAATGTATTGGGTTGTCTATCTTTGTTATGAGTGCTATGAAGGTAGTGTTGCAAGTTGTCAACACTCTCCCAGATTGTCTTGAGGCCTCCACTACCACCTGAAGATCCTTTTCGATGAAATCATAATAGCTAAGAAAAAATTCAATAAGGAGACCATCAAGGCCTGAACACTTATGTTTCTGGAAACTTTGAAGAGTTTTGAGTAATTCCTCTTTTCCCACCTTTGCCATAAGATTTTGTCTATCTTTAGGATCCATGAATCTAGGAAAGAAATTGGTCAGACATAAGATGACATCTATAGTGGCACAATTGTTCTCTTTGAAGAGAGTTTGAAAATAACTAACTCCCTCAGTTGCAATTTCTAGGAAATTTTCAGCCCCTGTGTTTTCCTCTCTAGCTATTTTCTAGACAAAATTGATGTTTCTTTTATTGTTTGCAAAGTGATGGAAGAATTCGGTGTTATATTCACCTGTCTCAAACTAGACTGCCCTTCTCCCGAGTCTCCACTCTTTCTCTTTATCTAAGAGTAACTTTATTTGCTTATGTTCTAGCTGAGTAAGCTCGACCTTCAGAGTGTCTGTTAAGAAACAAAATCCTTCTGAGAAAATCCTAGAGTTTGGGGCTTCTTCTACTTCCCATAGGAGTCTATCATATTTCTCTTGTTTTTCTTTTGACCAATGGATTCCCTATTGCTTAACCTTTTTCATGATTTACTGAAATTGGATAGTTGTTGATTCATTGAGGGAATCATTGAAAGGCACCTAAGAATTATTTAAGGCTTGAATGAAGTCTTCTTCTTCAGCCATCCAAGGTTTAACTTAAAGGGACTTGGTGGTTTCCCTTATGCAGTGGCCAATTCCAAACGTATTGGGTTATGATCAAACTCCCCTCCAATTGATACCCATTGATGTAATCTCAGAGTATCCTCCAAGAAATCCTCTGAGACAAAAAAATGATCAAGTTGTTTGGCAATTTAGGCCTTTCTAGTTCTTCACTTTGTCTAAGTTGGGGTGAGTTTGGCTAGTTCAATATCCAAAATCCTAACTTGTTTCAAGTTCCTAATGAGAAAATCTAAGAGGGAATCCACTTGGGTTGCAGGTTGCCAAATCTCAAATGCACCAAGAGAAAAATTTAAGTCTCTTCCTAGGATCACCAACCCTTTTTGAATCCATGGACTAATGAAGAAGTGTTCGCAGAATTTCCTTCTATTAGAGTAGGGTCCATATAAGTTCAGGTAGATGAGCACTTTAACCATTTCTAGGGAGAAAAGGGAGATGCCCAACCCTGAAGAAAAATCCCATGAGTTAGATAAAGTGAAGAAACTCATCTTCCAACCTGTGACTAGTCCTATGGAACATCCTATTGCATCGACATAACTAAAATCCAAACCCTTTAATAACTTGGAAAAATCTTGTACAAATCGCCCCCCCCCTAGTCATCATTTCTTGCAAGTATATGACAGAGGGATTGTGATTCTTTCTCTACCTTTTTAAGGCCAATTTCTTTGGAGGCATTGACAATCCCCCTCAATTCAAGGTTAGAAAATCATTTTGAAATTTCCTTAGGAGTAGTAGCTCTAAGGGAACTAATCAAATATTGTTGTCTACCACTTTTTATTTCAGAGTTGGTTTTCTTCGTAGCTATGGTGAGGTAATATTTTATTCCCCATTGACCAAAATTGGGGTTTTTGTCTTCCATATGACCTAGTCCCCCCTTAGAAGCTCCTTCAAAACCCCCATGTCCCCTATTTCGAGGCCTACGATTATATTTTGATATTTTAGAAAAGGGGGAGCCATATAGAGATTTCATTGCAGGTAATATTCCAAAGGGGGAGGATAGGTATCCAAAGACCTATAGGTTGTAGATAAGGATTCTTGCAGACCATCCAGAGGAATAAGTGAAGTTGGTTGAAGATTGGAGAACCGTGAAAGACTAGCGAGGAAACCTCCTTCAGTGTTCCTTGACTCATGCTCTAATCCTACCTCCCAAGTCCCAAAAAGTAATTGACAAGAGGAATTGACAGGAGGATGGGAAGGAGAATCATTCTTACCATAACAATCACAATTGCACTGTCTTGCTGAGGATAGGGGGGTGATCTGTTTCTCTTGAGGAATATTTGTCGCTACAATATCAAGTATTGAGTTATCTTCCAAAGGGGTATCATGAAAATTTTTAGAGGATGATTTTTTTTCGTTAACTAGGAGGAGGAAGTTCTAGGGATGATTTTAAGGATGGAAATTTGTTTTAAAATTTAGAAACCTTGGCGAATCTTACTAATCCTTCATATGCCAACTTTAAATGATTGGTGATATTTTTGTAAAAATATTCAAATTTCTAAGGATTTTATATAGTTTTTATAAAATTTTGGCGATTTTTGAGGTAAAATAATTTTATCCTATAGAATTTGGGCGAATCCTTTTTAAAATAGCGAATCTCGTTTTTTGGAAAAACCATGGAAAATTAGCCCATGAGCGAAATTTAGCCCCTAAAATCATCCTTGGGAACATTAATGAATGAAGGATCCCTTTGAATCTATACCTTCTTGGTGAAATGGAGTGCACAATATTTTACAAGGTGTCCATACTCATGGCATCTCTCACATTTGAAGTGAATTCTTTCATACTCAAACGCTTCAGGGAAGAAGGTATGATCTTTGCAGATGGTTATGGAGTTTGCCAATCCTTGGATAGATTGAGACCCACAAGAATTCTATCTGTGCACCCATGTAGCTTGTATCTTGAAATGAGTTGTTTGCATCAAAGTAAAGACCCAATAAATTTTCAATCTCCTTGAAAACATCCCCGGAACAAAGAATAAGAGGGAGACCTAGTAGATGAACCTAGATTAGGGTGAAGTCTATTTGGGTCGAGGCCGCATCAAAGTCCATGTGCCATTTTTAAAGATATAATCCATGAGAACTCCATTTTCAACATTTTTGTAATATATTGTCTGTGTCTTCGGTATCCCAAAAGGACTAAGCTAGCCATCCCTTTACTAACATCATACTTATTGGAATATAAGTGAGCAAGGTGCCAAAATTTTCTTTAGTCCAACTTTTGAGAGTCGAAGCTCCCATACACTTACTTGGGAAACTACCAACAAGCGAAGACTTCTCAAATTCCATGATTTCATCAAGTTTCACATTGTCACCTAGTAGCACATTAATGGCTTCAATTTATTTTTTTATGCATTTCCTCCACTCGCGGGGGTTTCCTGGTCCTCCCAGTCCTAATCATCATTTAGCACAGGTGCTAGGTTTGAAAGAAGAAAATATGCTCATATGCTCATCGATTAAATCTGTGTCGATAAATCCAGACCTTGATAGCCATTAATGCTTCCATTAATGAAACTAGAGCCAAGTTCTCCTACCATCAAGGGTTTCTATGTGGGGTTGGTTCCTTTGAGGTGGGGTTAATTCCCTCGCTTGATCCATATATAAGTGTCGATTTTCCTTGCTTGATGAATCTCCCTAGATGTACTTGCCTATGGTTCCCCCATGCAGACCTTGAATAGAAGGTCAAGTAGATTTGGATATCGTAGCCTCTTCAAGAGTATGGGAGGCCATGTCATTAGACAGATGGCTTTAAAGTATCCCCATCGATGTCCAAAAAAATATCATCTATTGTTTCCTTTTGCCTTAGGGTTTGATGCAACATGAGGTGATGAGTGGATGATCAGGGTGGCTTGGATATTTGCCAAATTAGACCAAATCTATTGGTCTCCAAGAGGGTCTTATGAGTAATCAACCAAGTCAACCTCCATGAGGCTAGAGTGGAGGGTTTACCAATCTTGGACATGACTGTATTCCTTCAAACGATAAACCTTAATCACTATGCTATAGCCTGCCATCTTCAACCTAAAGAAACCCTAGAAACCTGTGAAAACCCTAGAAGCCTCCAAATTGCTTGTCCTATCCCTCCTCACATCAACCTCACTAATACTCATAAATTGATAACGCACTTCGATTCTTGGCATGCCCATATCCAAAATGATTTTCAATTTTGACCTTACTCATAGTGTTTAGTAACGACCAAAGGGTCTCGCAGACTTGTCTCCACCCTTCACAATCTGATAAATCTCAACATTGTATTGCAAACTCTTCTAAAAACTTTTTAGTTTGTTCCGTACTTATTTCCCCCCCGCAATAATTTCTAACCTCAATCACTCTCTCTCAATCCTTGAGTCCATTTGCAACCACCCGTGTTCACCTCTCCTTACACTCTTAGCTATATATATATAATAATAATAATAATAATAATAATAATCTATTTTTAAGGTCACGACCAAGCCAACACACCAAATTGGTGTATGAGACCCCCTTGTTTGTGGGACAAGGGACCCCCCTCCACCCAACGATTTGACTGGTAAAGTCTATGAAG
>ML791549.1:330266-356767 GCA_009831015.1 Picea engelmannii
AGCAGGCTGTACTGTACGCAACGAGTACTGCGATCTGCACTGCATCGACTGCAGTGACATACAAGAGGTAGGTTTGTATATCAAGGATTTTTAAACAAGCCGCGCAGTGGAGTTAAGGGCTGCAGCCATCGCGTGCGAAATGATAGCAGGACACTGACAGCCGGTCCATCGTGTCTTGAAAAAGATGGACACAATCTTGCCATGCCCCGCGTTCTTTTATTAACCGCCGCCGGCTCGGCAATAACACTTCGATTTCAACAGCCAATGAGAACTTGCCAAAACTTTTTTTAAATAATTGAAATAAATTAAAAAATCGATTGGTAAAGTGTGACATTGGAAAACAATGCAAATTATTTGGTCAACGCATCGATTAATACATGGTCAAGAGCGAACTCATCGCTATATACCTGGCCTTCGGCAGGTATAATAAACCAATTCAATGTCAATGTGATAAGATATTTCTTTATTTTTGATAAAATGAATTTTTTAGATCCTTGCATTAAGTTTAAGGGATCATAGATTTTCATATATTTTTATAAATTGATTATTGCATTAGATCATCATTTGTTATATGTTTTTATAAATTTAGAGGAAGTGATATAATTTTGTTGGTTTTACTTAATCAAAAAAAGTTTCATTTGAAAATTATGTTCTCTCATAACTATGAATAAGTGGTCAAGGTTGAATATAAGTTAGGAACAACTTTGACAAAATAGTACCTTACATGATCCATTTTTTTTAATCTAAAAAACACAATCATATCTTTATATTATATATAAAAATGTTACAAAAGTCTCCAGTGGAGGCCTACCGCAATGAAAATTAGTTCCTCCACTCGCTGAGCATGAACATACTTGTTTATAGTTTTCAAAATTATCTAGCTATTTATTGTTATAAAAAAAGAGATAACAACTTTGATTATCATACCTATAACTACACATATAAACAAGATAACAAGAGACTATATTGACATCGATCAGCAGGGGGTGAGACATTGTCATCCATAGGCAGATCCATTGGTTCTTTCCTCCGAGACTTGGGATATAAGGGATTTCATTAGCCAGTAAGTTTTGGTAATTTGAAAGAATTTTATGACTCGGGTTCAAGAATAAACTAGGTCCTAGACACATTCCTCAATTTCATCTTGAATTTGTTCATTGGATAGATTCTGTCTTCCTCCTTTTACTGTGTTTTCCATTTCTTCCAGTTTGGTTTTGACAGACTCATGGAACCTAGAGTGGAAGAAACTCTATGCTTCAATGGCTTCTTTTTTAGCCTAGTTAATGTATGTTGGGTTCTTAGGGTCAGGTTCCCTTAGAGTGTAGGCCCTGGGTTTCTTGCCCCTACCTCCGCTTTCCTTGGGAACATTTATTTTCATCATATTGAGGAAGTCTGAGCTTAAGTAAGGGTCAAACATAGTCACAAGCTACAAGAGGGTAGGATTCACAGGGTTTTCTTCTTTGCTCTCTAGGGTAGGGGTAAGACTGTCACTGCCTAACATTGAGACCTTAATTTATTTCCCCCTCCCAAGATTTAGCGAGAATAGGTCTGACCAACGTGGAGTGCTACTGTGACTAGCCCTCCCACTCCAACTTGGAAGCCGACTCTATGAAACAACTAGAAAAACCAAAGAAAACAGAACGAGTTACCTGCAACTTGCCTGATGTTGTCCACTGGAGCACTTACGATAACCTCATCTCACTAAGCCTCCCCATAATTTTCTAGCCTACTACATCTCTCTGGAACTTCATTTAACCTACCTATCTTATAACCCTCATCCCTCGGTGTGATCTGGATTATTTTCGGCACGAAATGAGAGCAGAGATATAATAAAGAAATGCACAGAGATATCGCAGATATTCAATAATATAACAGAAATGTATCAGAGATGCAACCATAAACACGGATATACAGTAATACACGATTTCTATTAATGAAATAAATGTACAGAGACTATAAAAATACAGAGTGAAAGACTCGCTAGAATGGTGGCAGCTTATCTCTGAGAAGAGATGTGACGGCTACTCGCATTCGCAAGAAGATGATTAAAATGAGGCTCTGAAGGTCGTTTTACAATAAGCAGGAATGCCAAAAACCCTAGACATCCAAAAACCTAACCCTAGGAGATGAAGCACCAAAAGTCATGCGGGTCCCGTTTGGGTAAGTGAGTACATCAACTTCCCGGGGTTGTAACTTTTGCATACGATCTCCGTTTTAGGCGTGTGATAGCTCGTTGGAAAGGTATCGTCGAGGAGATTCATTTTGGGGGCTCAATTATGCCTTCAACTATCACTGAGAACCTAGATCTCTAAAATCCTTCATTTGGGCCCTCAAAATGGCCCCGTAAGTTAAACCTGCTAAAAATAGTAAATTGCCAAAATTGCCAGAAAACTGTTTTGAGCCATTTGGAAAAGGTGGGTGGCCACCGATATCCACCTGGATCACAGTGAGTATCCCATCATTCCTTTCACCAACATTATATCCTTCATCATTTCCATACCAAGTATGTTGCTCCTAGTATGCCGCAAAGATAAATAAGTTTCCCACAACCAATGTGGAGTAATCCTCCCCATGTGCTTGTGCATCATTTCACATACTGGTTGGATTGGGCTTGTACTCGACCTTGACGATCCTATCTTCCTCACCTATCTCGCCATTAATGTCCCTTGTTGTGCCATAACTCACCTCTACATTGCATGACAAGTTGGCAGCTTGAAAACACACAAATGTTGTCATGGCCTCAACCGTTAACACCCCATCTGGGGGCCCTATAGCATCAACTTAATTGAACAAAAATATTTATATTTAATAATTTGTTTTTTACAAACCATTTCACTTAGGAAATATTGTGTATATTTCTTGGGTAAGAGGTTAAATTGTAATCAAGATTAGTTTTTGGTCTCAAATATGGGACTAAGGTTAGATGTTACTAAAAAGCACATAACCCCACTAGAGGTAGCCTCAACAATGACCATAGGGGACACTAGCTTTATTGCATATACTATCTAAGCTGAAATCACTTTTTGGTCCTGGAGTAAGACCTAAAACTGCTTTTAATTAACCAAGAGCTCATCTTCCTTAAACACATGGAAACAAGTTAATATATCTAGAGGCATATGGTAGGAGTGAAAGTTTGTCCCCTTATAAACCACCAACATATTATTTTAGATAGCATGGTTTTCCTTAAAGAGTGATAATAAGTCAACCCACATTCACATATAGTAGCTAATAATAGTTATCCTTATTATCATTTGACAATTAAATTAAGGTGAGTTTTGCTATCTTTAAAAGAAATATTATGTATAGTATCTCCCCTCTCCAAATCAATTATAATATCTTTATTAAATTTAAAAACATATCTTCAAAAGAAAAAGAAAAGTAAAAGAGATTACTAAAGTCCTCAAGTCCTCATCCTCATTAAGCAAAGTACCTAAGTCCTCATCCTCATTAAGCAAACTCCCCATTTATTCATGTAAATTTCTTCAAACACCTTTACATTTTTTCTTTTCACTTAATATATTAAAGTGCCATGAATGAATGAGTGTTTATGTCCTTTTCTTTTCCTTTTAAAAAATAAAAGGCTTTTAATATTTATTAATAAAACAAACATTTATATAAAAAAGTGAATTATTAAAATAACAATCATAATTAAATAAAAAATTAATAAATTTAATAATTAATTATCCATGAAACAAAACTTTGCTATTAAAAGAAATATATTATTATTATTATACAAATTTTCAATGAAAATATCATTATGAGAATCCCATTTAAAAAAAATATTCACCAAAAACTACATAATAATTAATACTTGCCTCCACATTCCCTTAAGTCCTCATGAAATTATTACCATGCAAATGCTTGAATAATTGTGAAGTCCCCAGAGGAACCAATCACTCATCCCATGAGCCAATCACTTTGAAGACCTCCATCCATGCCATGAAACACTCAATACAATCATTGTTGAGGAGCCAATCACTTTGAAAACCTCCATCCATGCCATGAAATACTCAATACAATCATTACCACTTAATCATGAGAGAGGCATGTGGCAATACAGTGAACACTGCAAATTCACACCGACCACTGCTCAAAGAATAATACTCAAAAGTGGACACAACGTGCAAAAAATACAAAACAAATTTTCAAATAGCCCCATCCCCATCTCACTCTCTCACAAAGTGTAAGGGCAATGCCACTATAGCCATCGAAAGGACTCCTCCACATAATGCCCACTCTTATTTTAATTAATTTATTTTTTCAAACAAATTTAAAAAGTGAATGCCGGCTCTTATCTTATTTTATTTATTTAAAATTTTGTTCATAGATTCCACACATCGAGCGTTAGCATGTTATTTGATAATTCATTAATGATATTAAACAAAAACTAAAAAGATAAGACGAAAACGTTAATATAAGTTTCATATTTTTATTATAAAATAAATATTAGTATTGAAATAAAATTATATTTAATTTGCATATAAGTATGTGGAGTGATGTTAATTGGGTTTAGTTTGGGTAGTTAAGAGGAATGCTTGTTATCCTTCTCATTTAAGTTCAACTTTAACAAATAACATTTTGAGTTCACAATGAATATATTGTTGTAATGACTTTGAGAGACATGTTGAGCTCATAATGAGTATATTGTTGTAATGGCTTCGAGACATGTTGTTTATTGACCTTGCGTTCTGAATATTCTAGGGTTTACAATGGGTACCATTTTTGAAATGAGGGAAGTACTCGAGTTTGTGCCTTGAAGATTCTAGGGTTTTCCTTCTTTTTTTTTAAAGTATGCAAAGAGATAGAAAAATAAAACACTTTTTATTTTTATTTTTAAATTTAAGTTTAAATTTTATTTAAGTTTGTTTTGACAAGAAAGTTGGGGTGTTTTTAAGTTAGGGAACACATGCAAAATGCACATACGGGATAACCCTTCAATTTATATGGCGTTAGCAAAGTGCTAACAATCTCATTCTCACTTAAGTACTCGAGAGTGTGACAAAGTATTCCAAACATTTTTTGGCACATTAACATGTGGTATAACGAGAAAGTAAAATGACTTTTCCCCTCTTTATCTGGGTTCAAATCTCATCAAAATTTGTTCTAACCGGAAAATTAGGGGTGAGGGTTTGGGGGCGGTCTTTAAACCCATCTAAAAACACATGCGATCAATAAATACCTATTCAAATCCCCTTAAATTAAATACATTAATTTATATTAACATAGTTATTAAAGATGCTATATATAAATAAGAATACATCCTTAAATTTCTTTCAAAATTTTTTAAAATAATTTCTAATATATTAATTAAAAATAAAATATTTTTTCTTATATAATTTATTAAAATAATTTCTAATACATCCATTAAAAATAAAATAGAAAAATCTTTATTGATATGGTAAATGATGTATTAATAAAATAATTTTTCTTATATAATTTATTAAAATAATTTCTAATACATCCATTAAAAAAAAAATCTTTATTGATATGGTAAATGATGTATTAGAAAAATCTAATTTCTAATACATCATTTACCATTTTGAAGATGAAAGTATACTATAAATGTACCCCCTTATTCTTACTACTTAGACTTTTAAGCAATGTATATTTGTACAACAACTAAAATTAAAAAAATCCACATATCACACATATTATTAATAGAGTACAACTATAAATTTAAAAATTCTACATATAACACATATATTATTAATATATTTATATGAAAAATTTCTTTTGAAAATCTCAAAAAAAATCTCACTCATTTTGAAATAACATTTTCCATGTTAAATATTTTATACTTTCAATTCACAATGTAAAGACTAATTTAATATTAAATATTTTTATGTTTCGCATTTTATATGATTATGTTCAATTTTTTAAAATATTTTATATGAGTATGTTTAATTTTTTATTATTTTATTAAAAAAAATTGATTATGAGTTTTATTAGTTAAAGTTCACATATTAACTTTATTATTTTTTTTGTTTGTTAGTTTATTTGTCCATGACATGTTGTGGGACTAACTCGTGGTTAAGAAATCGTGACTCAGGGGTATCTAAGTCATCAAAATCACCCAAGGATTGCACTTGGCCCGAGCCACACCAACCCTTAACATAGCTCGATTTTTTGTCCCTGCAGGTTTCGAACCGCTGACTTTAACATCACAGAGTGCCTGAACAACACATTCCATCACTGTCCTACACCTCAGAGAGTCTAATTTTTTTGTTTGTTTGTTAGTTTGTCCGTGACATGTGGGACTAATCTGTGGCTAAGAAACCACGACTCAGGAGCATCTAAGCCATCAAAATCACCTAGGGATCGCACCCGGCCTAAGCCACACCAACCCTTAACATGGCTGAATTTTTTGTCTCCAATGACTTTAACATCACAAAGTGCCTTAACAACACACTCCGTCATCCACTATCATACACCTCAAAGACTTCTATTTTTATAACTTGTTAAAATTATTTATTAATAATATTTTATGATTGAGCATAAACATATTCATGTATTATTATTTTTAATAAATTTATATTTGTATTAATTTTAAATTTATTAAGTATTTTTTAATTAATTATTATTTACATTAATTTTAAATTTATTAAGTATATGTAAAAAGTTAATGTCATGCTTTTTATTAACATTAAACTCCTATTTTTATTAAAAATTAAAACATTATATTTTATTTAATTTAAAAATTAAATAATGTAAAATAAATATGAATAATATTTTCATTATTATAATTTAAATACAAATTAAGTAGTTTATAAAATAAATTAATTTCTCTAAGAAAATAAATAAAATAAAATAAATATGAATATCGAAGAAAAGGAAGAATGATATTACGTAAGTTAGTGCAAAAGAGGTTCATTCTTTTCTCCTTTCATCCACGGTTAAAAATTTCAAGCCATCCGCAGTTTAAAAATAGAAAGGGAGAAAAAAGACGGAGGTCTCCTCTGCAATTCTCCGTATAATTATACTAACTCAGTGGGCAGCTATTGTACAGCACATTCGGCACATTATTTTCAGTCTAAAATCCACTCATTCCTTCACATTCATTTCTGTAATCGAATTTCTCCGAAAACCCATCTCCAAGGTCTTGATATCTCCGGGTTTCTGCGATCCAGGAGTCTTCCTCGGCATCAAAAGCTTCATCTATGTTCAAAATTCTCAATTTGAAATCCATCCTGTGGTGGGTTTTCGGATCAACCGCGGGATTCGATTTTCCGACCTTTTGAAATCCCCGGCGATTCGAACCGTCGGCTTGCCAGATGGACGATCTCCCCAATTTGCTGCAGAGGGACTATGGCCTTAAACCCCAAGGCAAAGCGGCGCCAATGTCCACGCAGAGGACCACCCAGGCGAGGATTTCAGGTATTCCGAGCGTTTATGACGATGTGTTCGGGGGTCCCCCAAAGTTTACAGCGCCATCGTTCGCTTCGCAAAGTCAAGAAGGGTATGATGATATATTCAGGAGCTTTTCGACCCCGATCAAGAATTCCTCCGTCCCGGTATTTGATGCGCCTGTGTATGATGATGATATATTCGGGGGTTTGAAGGGTATTAGGAACGCCGCGGTTCCTTATGATGACGTTTTTAGCGGGGGATCTGCCGGCGGGGGCCTGAGCTCTGCGCCATTTGAGGATCTTTTGCGGCCGAAGAATTCGAATTCGCAGCGATCTGGTGGCAATCAGGGGAGTTCAGGTTTTGATGATTTGATTACGGGGTTTGGCAACAGCGAGCCCGCGAACAGGACACGGTATGGGGTTTTGCTGAATTCTGTACTTTGTCATTTTGATTCAGCGGACGTTTTTCGGAATTAGGTTTTGTTGTTTTGAGATTTGCTGGCCGTTGTCCGTGAATTGAATTAGATGTTTGTGTTTGGGAATTGAGTCTAGATGAGAACCAAGTGCTGCCCCCTTCTTTGTGTCTCTGTGTGTTTGCAATGTGAGTGACAGTGCAGAGATTTGAACTTGTGCCCCCTTGCTGGCACTTGCTGCCCAATTGCTATCGCGTCAAATCCCACTTTGCCCTCCATGTTGTGACTACAATTCAGTTTACAATTGCAACTCGCAAACACTCATTCCAACACTGCCTTGTCTGTGTGCAATGACCACACACAATACCTTTGCCGACCATCAAAATCCTATTGCTATATATCGAGGGTTTCTGCCTAGTTCTCTTTCGCAACTGTCTCCCAATTCTCTTTGAAAATTGCTCTCTTCTAGTTGCTAGGCCAACCATGCTTTTTTATGAGATATTGCTATACACTCTGCAGACATTTCCTGCAGACATTTCCTGTAATCCATTTATCACCGTAAACCTATTTAGAAAAATCAGAAATTGAAATTGAGATTTTATTAATGTCCATGAATGATCAAAAAAGTCAATGAGACTCGAGAGTACAGCATATACAATAGCTATAGAGGAAGTGCATAACACATCTCCCAGCAAGAGAACAACAAAAGAGAAGTTAACTCTAAATCTAATTAAGTAGGTGTAAAGCATAGTTAGCAAAATGGGGTAGATCAAAGCAATAAGAAGCTTCCCGCAAAGTAAACGGGAGGTATTTGTGCACTTCTTCATTGCTTGTAATAGAGATGTCAACACCAGAGGCTTGTGGAATAATGTCCTTAGGTGAGTGGCCTGTTAGAAAAATAGATGCGCTCGTTTCACCATAGACAATATAGCAATATTGTCACCCAACCATAGGCACAAAGGCCACCCTCGAGCATCTTAACCTTGACAAACAGAATAATTCTGGAAGCAATCCAATAGCCAACCAAGGTAGCACACCTTTCTCCAAGGCTAGCGCGCCAAGCAAGAATAACCAAAGACCAAGCAGAAAGTTCAAACCATAACCAAGAGACCAAGTCACAACTGTTGCAGCAGCAATTGTCGTCCAGTCATGCGCACTTCTTGTCCTTATGCAGTTGTGAGTGAGTGAGTGACAAATGAGCTCTAGCGCCCTCTATTTATACTGCTCTATCTCACTTGATTGGGCCGACTTCTCTTTCTTGGAGGCTAATAACTCAATATTAAATATTCTCTTGAGCCGACTTGTCTTCTAGGGTTATTATCCAAAGTTTTAGGGTTTCTCTTGCTTCCTGGAATATTCTAGTCTTGTCAAAGGTTACACGTGGAGGTTAATACCTCCCGCAGCTACCATAATATCAACACTCCCTCCTAGCTAAGGAGGTATTAAAGGCAATGGTCTTGAGCACAAACAAACCATTCAACCGCTAGCATCATCATAGCCACACATGCTATCTCATAATCAAATCATGAGCACCATCATCACTATCAATATCATTTGATAGCATCAACTACATCATCTCTCGAAGCCATACTCCATCTGAGTAATCGGGCATGATGCTGAATAAGTCACTCACTCCACAGAGTGATACAAGAACCATTCTTCTAATATGGACATATGTCTTAGAAGAATAATTGTTCCAATAGATGCTGGAAGCCATGCCATGGGCTACAAGGACTATTCTTCTAATCCGGACATACGTCCTAGAAGAATGACTGTCCTGGACCATTTTCCACAGGGAGAATGTCTGTTCACTAGCAATTTGTCTTGCCTGGACCATTCTCCGCCTGGAGAATGTCTGTCCATTAGCATATTGGCTATCCATCTAGCTGGTAATCATCTCCAACACTAGTGATAGTCTCCATGGCAATCAGAACAATTCCATCCAATAGAACACAACTGTGTCTATCCATAGTAGTACACAACTACTACCCAGTGGTACACAACCACTCCTAGTAGCACACGACTACTAACCAGTGGCACACAGTCACTACCAGTGGATCACATCCACCACAGTAGCACACGGCTACTAACCAGTGGCACACAGTCACTACCAGTGGATCACATCCACCACAGTAGCATACAACTACTGTCCAGAGACGTACAATCTCCACAACAATCATATCATTTGATATCAACAATATCATGATACAAACAGAGTCATCTGGGCCATTCTTCCACTCACATCTGTGAGATCTGGAAGAGCATCTGCCCTCAGAAAGTAAAACATCAACCATGGGTTATCTGGACTATTCTTCCCAAGCATAAAAGAATAATTGTCCCTGATTTATGAGCCTGGACCATTCACCTAACTGGGCCATTCCTCCGGCACTAATTGTAGTGCAACCTGGAGAGAATGAGTCTGCCCTAGGGAATGCCTGTCCCTGATTGCTGAACTTGGACCATTCACCTAACTGGGCCATTCCTCCGACACTAATCACAGTGCAACTTGGAGAGAATGAGTCTACCCTAGGGAATGACTGTCCGGACCGTTTCCTATGGAAATGACTGTCCTGCACCAACCTCCAAAATGGACCATTCTTCGAAACTGCTCACAACTGTGTACTTCGAAAGAATGAGTGCCCGGCGAGGCCGATCATTCTACTTGACCACTATGCAAAGTGACTACCAAGAAGAATGACTGCCCTAGACCATTCCCCCACACTAGCCACAAGGGGAATCACTGTCTATGGTACATCAACAATCTATTGGACCATTTTCATTACGAAAATGACTGTCCAATCTGGACCATTTTGCAAAGTGGAAAATGACTGTCCATCAGAAATCTCGAATCACTTTTCGGATTGGAAAGGAATTGCCCAACCTGGACCATTTTCTGAACTGGAAAATGATTGTCCATAAATCAATAACATATCAGTGCTCCCTCCCAAATTGGGAGTAATCACTTCCTTTTTCAATAAGGAAGTCGTCTCCACGAGCCCGACTTGTCCCTTAAGTACGCAAACTTCTCATCTTGGATAGAGGCTTTACCAAAATATCTGCTATCTGCTCATTTGTGGAGATATACTGGAAAACCAATTCTCCTTCTGGACTTTATCACGGAGAATATAATGCTTGGTCTCAATGTGCTTCGCCCTGTCATGGAACACCGAGTTCTTTGAGAGCTTCACATAGCTCTGATCATTACAATATATCATGGTCGAATTCAACACCTGACCATATGGTCCAGAAACCAACTTACGGAGCCACACTGCTTCCGTACAAGCATCACAAGATGCAATATACTCTGCTTCTGTAGTGTTGAGTGCAACAGACTTCTGTTTTCTGCTAGCCCATGACATCATGGCAAAGCTCAAACTGAAACATATCCAAGTAGCACTTCTTCTGTCATCTGCATTCCCTGCCCAATCTGAATCGATAAATCCATGCAACTGTATATCATAACTTAAACGTCACACAAAACAAATATCCGACTGAGTATTTTCCAAATACATTAACAATCCAATCAATTGTCGATACGTAGACGGGTCTATTGGATTAGAGTCTCTCATCTTCTTCAGATCTGTTATCATGGGAGTTTTCCATGGATTTGCAATCCATCATCTCAAACTTCTGAGTAACCATTCTGATACACTTTCTTTGTCATAGGAAGTTTTCGCCATGCTTCTGCTGTATATGAGATACTCTGCATCAAGTTTCTTGAATCCATACAAGGTCTTCTTCCGCAATCCATCATCTCAAACTTCTGAGTAACCATTCTGATACACTTTCTTTGTCATAGGAAGTTTTCGCCATGCTTCTGCTGTGTATGAGATACTCTGCATCAAGTTTCTTGAATCCATACAAGGTCTTCTTCCATTTGCATACATGGGTCTCTTTCTGGTATACCTCAAAACCTTGAGATTGCTCTACATAAGCTTCTTTCTCAATTTGCTTTATTGGAAAGAACGGTCTTTTACATCCAACTGATGTAAATTTCAATCCATGGATACTGCAAGAGGTATATTTGGTTTACTGGAACAAGTTGTCGTTATAGTTTTCTCCCTCCTTCTGGAAGAACCTCTAGTTCTGAATCTCGCAATGCTTCCATTCATAAGTCTTTTTTACAATTTCTTACATACAATGTTCTTCATCACAATTTCCATTCCTTCTGCTTGATTGCTTCTAGTGGGTTCAAACCATGCTGGTAGTCTTATGCTTCTCGGTTTAATAGCTGGTTGTTCTGGCTTTTCTTTCTTTCTTGGAATCTTCATGTTCTTCCTCATGTTCCTCTTTAACTTTGGGGTCCATGGAGTCTTCTATAGATTCCATGTCCTTCCTTCTTGAAGATTCCAACTTCTTCCTTTCATGATAGGAACATAGATGTAGATGGACAACCAAGGATACTTAAGGCTTCTTTTCGAAGAACACTTCTTCTAGATCAAACTGAGCACTTGCTGCTTATCATGGCTGCTACTTTCAATGGGGAACATGGACAGATACTTTATAATCTTTATGGATTCTTCAATGGATCATATCATTTAGGATTAACTCCCTCCTAATCCTGGCTTCATGCATGAATGCATGCTCTTCTTTTGGAATTCTACAATCAACTCCCTCCATCTAAGAGATTCCATGCTTCCGTCTGCATCCTTATTGCTTTCTGTAAAGTCTGACAAGTCTTATTCTAGTTTCCTCTTGATTACTGACTTCTTTCTGGTCTGACTCCTTCTGGGTCTCTTCAAGTTTGATTCTGATTTCGGCTTATCTGGTAGTTGTTACTTATATAATAGATTCCTCAGGGATTTGTCACCAAAGATTGTCAATGTACTTCATCTTTTTCATGTACATTACTTGACTTGTAGTCATCGTAATAGCAATCCTTATCTTGTTATTCTTCCATAGGTATTGTTTCACTAACCATCTTATCCTCTAAGAAATAGATACACATGATATGTACAGGAACTATGTAAACATGGTGTGTACGAGAACTATGTTACAAAAGAATATTGTTACCTTGATTAGAAGAAGTCTGCTTTATCCTGCTTGACTTTCTTTGAGGGTTCCCTTCTTCGACAACTATTGCTTCGTGTGTTTCCTTCCTTTTCTTTCACTCAGGACAATGGTTCCTGTAGTGACCATATTTTCGACAGTTGAAGCATTATATTTTTGACATATTCTTTTCTTGATTTGGTTTCTTCCTTAAGCCAAACTTCTTATTCTTGAAGTTCTTGAACTTTGTTGTGAAGGCTTGATCATCGTATTTCTTTTGGGATTTCTCTTTTGCGCTAATCCTTTATTCTTCTTGTGCACAACAAGTCCAAAGCTCTTCAAATGTAGGATACTCCGTTCTTGTGTTCATGCTTGCAGCAAATGCATCCCATGTTTTGGGAAGGCCATTGAGTACTATATTTACTAGTTTCTTTTTTGAAATGATTTCTTCAATGGCTTGTAGTTGATCTCTTAACTGAGAGATTCTTACAAAGTATGATGTTATACTTTCATCATCATTCATTTTCATGTCATGGATCTCATTCTTCAGACTCACTACTTGTCCAATGTTTCTAGTTGAGAAGAGGTTAGTTAGGGCATTGTGCATCTTCTTAGATGAGTCAAGATGAGAGATGTAGGGTATCAAGTAGTCTTTTACAGAGTCCACTATGAAACTCATAGCGTTGATGTCATTGTCCTTGAACATATCCATAACTGCAATGTTTTGAGGTTCCTTCTCTTTTCCTGCTTCAAACTGTGGTTCCATGATCTTGCCTTTCACGATATCCAACACTTTATTCTTGGCAAGGATGAGGTCAATCCTTGTCTTCCATGCTATGAAGTTAGAAGCCCCCTCTAACTTGTTTTCTGACTTCATAGAGTAAGTTATGACTGTTTTGACTTGGTCAACCTTTGACTTCGACCAAAAACTCAAACTTGACGTCGTGGCTTGCTGAGAGTACCGGGAGGTGCGTAGGCTAGGGTGCACTAGGCTATCCAGGAATTACGTCAAGCTCTTCACTTAAGGTGCTTCAAGAAGAGGGTTAGGGTTTCGTTGCGGCAACAAATCTTTGACTGCAACTGCAACTGCAACCGAGCAAATCCTCCCAATCTATCTTCCAACGGTTAGACTGTCCGAAGATAGTGTAGGCCCATAACCTGTTAGAAAAATAGGTGTGCTCGTTTCACCATAGACAATTAAGAAGGGTCCTACCCTTTCCATATGTCCAACCATTAGACATCACCATGTATCTAGTGGCTTCCCACGACTTCTTTAGATCCTCCAATCTAGTATTTATTTCAGTCTTTTATGTTTAAATAAATGGCCCTGCAACTTGTAGGTAGGGCACTTGCCACTTATACCTTGGGCGAACAATAGCAATAACATCACACATTGATTGGAAAATGGTTTGGTTTTTGTAATGCTCAAAGGTATGTTGCTCCATAAAATACACCTACCCACAACCCTATTTGCTTCTTGCATCTCCATTTTTTTAACCACCGATCGGATGGAAGGTTGTGCCCCATCTCAGGTTCTTGGAACAAAGAAAGGTGAGGTCCTCATGGAAGGTGAATTCGTGGAGGCTCTGTTACTGCCTTGAGTCCCAGATATTCCTGTGGTTCTTGCGGATCTAGCCACTCCACCGGCGTCAAGTTCAGCTTTGGTAGTGGTTGCTTCTTCCTTCTTTTTATCATTTTCATAAATGGCATCGTGGGCAGCTTGCATAATCTGTGGGGGTCCATGCACTACAAATATTAACATCATGCCTTGGGATTTTAGCCAAGTGGTACTTCAACCGGGAAACCCCTCATGTCATTGGCTGCCCACACAGTTTACAAGACAATCTTTGTTAGTTTGTCCCATCTTCAAGTTCACCATATTGCCAAAATGGGTCCAAAGGCTTCGGCGTATTGGCAATGTAATACTCAACTTCCAACTTCAAATATAGGGCAAAAGAAAATGAAAAAAATGAACATCAAACAATGCTGGAAAAAATAGCTCTCTGGTAAAATAAAAACAGACCTCTAAATTGTTCTATGAGTCATGAAAAATGATAATAAGAGGCAAGCAACATGGACTTTGAAAACCCTGCATAAAGCTAGAAAAATACTAGTTAAGAGGGTGGAATTTGAAGAAATACCTAGGATCTGAGAATATCAACACCGTAGGCAGAAAGGAATTGATCCCGTCTCCAATAAAAATAAACTTTGATGATGCTGAGAAAAATCATTTGGCCCTCCTAAAACTGGTTGTTGATGATGGTAAACCCCTCTCATTCCCCAACAGCTGCAAAGGAAAATGACAAAAAAACCCCAAAATCAGCCTTTAAGAAAGTCAAAATTGTGCTTGGCGATTTTTTCTATCTTGGCATCATTTTTTGGCAATATTGCCCCTTTTTTGTAAAAGTCGCAATGTCCAATTTTTGGTAAAAATCATGATTTTTTGGCTAGGGTTTGACATTGTGATTCTTGGTGATGTTGGTGAAAAATTGCCGATTTTGTCATCTATCATATAGATAGATAGATACATATACGAGAATGGGAAGCTACTTGAGTCTTGAGACGTGTTGCAATCAAATAACCGAGTAGATCCACGAGAATGGCAAGCTACTTTGAGTAATTAATGAAAGCCTTAAAAAATGGAAGCCTATCAATGAAGACAACAATGATGACACATCCATTTGCTTAAAATTTCAAATGCATGTTTACGATGGTTGGCCATCTTAAACATTGTCCAGAGGGGTCAATAAATTTATGCACACAAGGCAATGTCGCCAAGGATAATTGATAGGCATGCAAAAACAATATAAAGAAGTGTGATGAGATATCCCTCCAAAGAGATTTGGTGAGGTCACACTCCCAAAATTATGCTTTTAATCTTCCTTTTTAACATACCGCACACAACGTCCATCAGGCTAGCCTGTGTTTGCTTGGCAAGCCAGGCAAAAGAATCAGCCAACATGTAAGTTTGAGCCAAAAATCACAAGGTGCTCTCCAAATAGCAATAATTCTCTTGAGCCATCTGTATTCTGACTTGTTTAATTTCCTTATCTGCAAATGGTGATCTCTATCTGATCCACTCATATATAGCACGGGGTGTCGTATCTATAGATGGGTTTGCCATGTAGGGTATCATATCTATAGATGGGCTTGCCATGCATGTGTATCATATCTATAGATGGGCTTACCATTCAGCCAAAGTCTTTCCTTCCAGTTTGTTTCTGGGCAGTTTAAGGACACTTTGAATCTGTCCCCTGGTTCAATGACCGCAATATAATGTCCATACAAATATTTTTATATTTCTGATGAGGTATGCTGTTCTGAGCAAGATTTCTCCACAAAAACCAATCACCTTTCTCACCATCCCAAAGATCGGACCAAGTGAATATATCTTTTCTTGCAAGGAATTTCCGATTCCAGGTCTAACTATTTGACAATAACATATGTAAATCTTAACAAAATGTTGTGTAGATCATTTATAAGAGAGAAATTAACTCTATGTGGGAATGTATCTTAAAGACTTAAACACTATAATGCACATGGCATCTTTTAGGAACTTACTCTATAACTTTTAGTTCCATGTGTCAGATTTTGGTGTACTGGGAAATTAGACCCAAATAAATATATTCTTCAATGAATGATTTAGGTATCATTTTTGGCATCATTTCTGGGAGGTGTTTTTTGTTTCAGTGTAAATTATTACTGTTTGATTTATATTTATTTCCCAGACAATTGTTACCTTGTTGCATTTTGACATTTCTTTTGTTTTTTAAAAATCTTAGCTCAATTAGTGCTCAAATTAATAATGTGTAACCATAATAGTCAGAGAACTAATGCATGCCATCAATTTCAACCTTAATATATGTCACAGGTCAGCAGGGGAGAGTAGAACAAAGCATCGGGTGCCTACTGCTTCTCCCCGGAAGCCTGCAGAAGATCCTTTTGTTGTGTTAGAACCAGGATTGTCATCAAATTCATCTTCCACTTTATTGCCGGATTCCTTGGAACAATTGAACATGCCATCTCAGCCTACAACTACAAGCACAAAGGAAAGAAAAGCTTCTAGCAATGGAACAATGGGGATTGATAAAATCAATGCATTTGATGAATTTTCAATAACAAGGGGTGCAGCCTCTTCTCCAATGAATAAGTCCAGCATAGCTAAGAGCCCATTGAAGAACAGTCGTGGTGCTACTCCTTCACGTACAAGCATTAATACAGAATCGGTTGAAGGGAAATCTGTGAAAAGAATCTCCATAATTAATAACCCTGTGAAAGATCATAGCAAGGCTCATACAAGTGTCCCCAGAGCAGATATTAGAAAATCTAGTAGTAAAACTGATTTATCTTCAAAATTTTCTTCTCCAGGAAGATATCGGCAGCCGTTGCATGAAAACTCTACATATGTTAGTAACTTGAAAAGATCATCCCCTCCAAAGAAATCTGAGAGGGGTGCAAATTTTGTCAATGAAGTATTAGTTGCTGTGGGTGAAGTTAAGCTTCTTACAAAACCTACACCACACCCGCCACCTTCAAGGCCACCTCCTCCTTTAGTCATCAAGCAGGGGCCATCTTCAAAGAAAAATTCAAAGATGTCAGACTTTGAACACTTTGTATCGGGTGGATCTCGAGTTCAAGTTGGAGGAGACCCACTGTCACATTGCATAGATGGAAAAGTAGATGGTAGCTTTGCAGCAGCAGCATCAACTGCTGCTATGAAGGAAGCTATGGAGAGAGCTGAAGCAAGAATGAAACAAGCCAAAGAGGCAAGAGGGAACTGGGAAAGAGAAGTGAAGGCAGGTAAGTCTCAAGAAAGAGAAAAACAAGATAGAAGAGATGCAAGACCTGCTGAAGAGATCCAGGAGCAAGAAGAAAAAGAGAGGGTGGTGAAAGCAACTTGGGATGCTCGTGAACAAGAAGATAAAGAGAAGGCTGCTAAAGCAGTTCGGGGGGAAAAAGAAAAGGTGGCAAAAGCTGCCCGGGAGGCTCGCGAACAAGAAGAGCATGAAAGAGAGGATCATGAAAGAGAGAGAAGACAAAGGGAGAAGGAACGTGAAAAAGAAAGAGAACGGGAAAGAGAAAGAGAGAGGGAGAAAGATAGAGTAGCTGTAGAAAGGGCAACCCAAGAGGCACGCCAGAGAGCAGAGAGGGCTGCAGTAGAGAGGGCAACTGCGGAAGCACGAGAAAGAGCTGTGGCAGAAGCACGAGAGAGAGCAGCTGCAGAGGCTAGAGAGAGAGTAGAACGAGCTGCTGTTGAGAGAGCAGCTTCAGAGGCAAGGGAGAGAGCAGCTACAGAAGCTAGGGAACGAGCAGCTGCAGAAAGAGCTGCTGTTGAGCGAGCAGCTGCAGAGGTGAGGGAAAGAGCAGCTGCAGAGGCAAGGGAAAGAGCCACTGCAGAGGTGAAAGAAAGAGCAGCAGCAGAAAGAGCCGCTGCAGAAAGAGCAGCAGCAGCAGTTCGTGAAAGGCCAGCATCAGAGAGAGCTGGTAGTGAAAGAACTTCTGCAAGTGCAGACGCAAGGCTTAGAGCAGAGCGTGCTGCTGTAGAGAGAGCCAATGCCGAGGCTCGAGAACGAGCAGCAGAAAGAGCTGCTGTTGAGAGGGTGTCTGCAGAAGCAAGGGAACGAGCAGAGAGAGCTGTTGCAGAGAGGGCTGCAACAGCAGCAAAAGAGAGGCAACGGAGAAATGACAATGACCTTGAATCTTTTTTTGGTATGGGTGCTCGGACAGACAGTGCACCAAGGCAAAGAACGGGTACCTCGGTAAGGAATTAATTCAGGGTCTACATGATTGTGCATTTTGTTTACGTGATTTCTGTATTTTGGTGTTTCTTTCTAAAGCTTAGTAAGGCAAGCATTTTCCTTCGCAGGATGCTACTGCTGACATGCAATCTCAAAATAGGGGATTTTCTGGTGAAGGCCTTCAAAGAGCTGCTGCTGGAACACCACAAAGTTATAGGCGATCAAATTTAGCAACAAACACGGCTGATGATTGGACTTCACTTTTTAGTAAGAAATGGGTTCTAAAAGTTTGCCACTAGCGACTTGCGAGGCTATTTCCCATTCTTGATTTTAATATATGTTATGTGTTCAGAAAAACATGCTACTTGTATAATTTTTCATGGCAAGTCTATGCCTGCTTCTTGTTTCCCCATCTTTGTATCTGTTTACAGGGCAGGGACTTTTCTTTATTTAAACTTTTTGGCTTGTGAAGCTGCTCCCTCTGGTGAAGAGTTTCAAGAGATTCCTGGCGAAACTGCTGAAAGGAGAAGAGCTAGGTTGGAACGGCATCAACGTACCCTTGAACGTGCGGTATGCTATCCAAATGATATGTGGGAAGCTATAATGAATTGCCACTTACAGCTCTAGTGATAGGCCTTGATGACATTGTTGTTTAGGGCCATGCAGATATCCTAAGAAGTTCCTTTTAAATTAAAGGATTCTCTCTTTCTGATTTTAAATTAGCTAAGTGGGACACTGGAATTTTAAGTTGTATTCAATCTGACTTACAGTATCTGATAAAATTTGTCAGGCAAACGCATTAGCACAAAAGAATGACCGTGATTTGCAAGCACAAAGAGAGCAAGCAGAGAAAAATGTAAGCTTAAATATTTTTCTTTTTTTGTTGACATAACAAAATCAATATAACACCTTAAAAAATCAATATGCATGTGCTTCAAGAGTGACATACCCAGATTCCACAGAGTGGTCAGACCAAACCCCCGTCTACATAAGCAAGGAAAGCTAACATATCTGCCGTGGCTCCAACTGGAAGGGCATCTATAATATCTTTAAAAAAATGGCCATTTTGGATGAAATCTGGATAGCTAAATCTGATCTGAATGTAGAAACTTATGTCAAGTTGAACTGCATACTTGCCTCTCTTGCATCCTGTTCGGATTATGATTTATATTGATTAATCAACCCCAAATTAAATGGATGGTCTTCTGTGTGCTGTTTTCTTGTAGCGGATGATGATGATGGAAAGAGTTTGTCTAAGTAATAATACTGTACTTCCTAACACTGTCTCCAGAATATGAGTGTTCTCTAGGGACATTGGTATTGACAACAAAGTCCTTTACACTGCTCTAGAGGACTGTTGCTAGCTCCTTGGTAAAATGCTCATGCGAATTGTGCCCTTGACCACTCCAAGAAATTCTATTTCCTGTTACCTGTTTTTAAGTTGCTTTCGAAATTTGTCAATGGAAAGGGGTGTAAAGAGAAAACATGCTTTAATTTTTTAAATTGGATTTAAATTTTTTTTGCAATTCATAATAGTTTTTACAATATCACATTTTCCTTTTGTTGGTCAAAATTTAAATGGTTGCAAAACACAGCCTTGCTGTTACACCTCATACCAGTATGAAGAATTCTGGCAGCCATATTTGATCTGGCCCTGAAACTAGAAGTTGCTTTCAAGAAGCATCCTAATTAGTAAGAAATGATACTATTAATATGCCAGGTCAAGCTGAAGACACCGATACTTGTTTTTGCAGAGGCTAGCAGAAACATTGGATGCTGATATAAAGCGGTGGGCGACAGGGAAAGAGGGCAATTTGCGGGCCCTGCTTTCAACACTGCAATATGTAAGTATTTCTCACAAAGATTGAAGATGTATTTCTAATTTTATTCCATGCAGTATTTTACTGTTTTGGTTCATACAATTAGTTCATGCACTGATTTGTATAATTGCAGTTGCATCACATGTATACTTACAGGAGAAGAAATTTCTAAGATCTAAATATAGTACGTTGGATGTCTTGGAAGATGCATAGCTAGAGTCATAAATTCATACACACACTTCGATCTATACTCAAGAAGAAATCATTGTTTTAAAACTCGGACTCTGACTCAGAACCGGCTGAGGGTCCAACTGAACTCGGATTGGATTCTGACCGGTTTATAGTTTATGAACCAGGTTACTAAAAAATATATAAAATATTTAATAAAAAAATATATTATAAAGATCCATGATTCCAAACCATTAGAGACAAAATATGCGAAGTCTACTCATGTATGTACCATGTAAGGGTGCATATAGCAAAATGGCACCGAGTGAAATACATATTTGAAACAAAATACATAATCAATGATGCTCTTAATGGCCTCTAGAGTCCAAAAAACAACATGCTACAAGCTACTAGTCTACTACATATCATTGATTGATATGGTTGATCATCAAGCTCATCTGCACTGATGGAAATGGAATCATCGGCATGAGCGACAAGACCATCCACTGGCTCGGAGTTGTTGGACTCCTCAGGGACATCTGCAACTACAGTAGTGGTAGTCTCTATATAATGTCACTCTAGGGTTAGGGGGTGGGAAAGTCTAGATTTAGGTTTTAGTTTTATTAAAAATGAGATTTTTTGGCCAAACCTGCTGTGGGCTGTATGTGGCTGATTCATTACGGACTTGGCTGAACCAGCCAGTTTGGTACAAAACCGGTCGCTGAACTGGTTTGAAGGCTGATTTGATTGGCCTGTAGGTCTGGCCAGCTGGTTCCGGTACCAGTTCGGCCGGTTTTTAGAACACTGGAAGAAATAATGTTATTGACATATTCATGATTTGCTCGAACGACTCCCTAGGCTACTTTTATCATTTATGTCAAAGATGGCAAGCAGGTCAAAGAGACTCCATAGCAGTAGATGCTAAAGATCAACTAGAACAACATTGTGGCACCTATACACCAACAAAATAGGAAAGTGCATTCATCCTGCAATGGTTAGGGTTAGTACAAACAACCACAGTCTGAACCTAGCCATGAGAGCATTGAACAACTGAAATGTAAACACAAGGGATTTCCAGCTAATGAGAACACCATATAACCAATCTAATCCCAAAATATTGCTATATGAAACCAGGCTGCGAAGCGCCTTTGTTCCTTAGTCACCCTTATTTTCCCATCTTCCCTTTCTACTGCTATATTTGTAATTGCTGGTCAGCCTTCTGACTGCAAACAAATCTTGCCAATTGGCACTGTATCAGCAAAATTGAAAATGCATATGGAATTAAGTATAATCTATCAGGGATGCAAAAATTGGAAAGCAAAGCTTGACAAGCCAGCCTGAACATATGTTTTCATGTGATTAGTGCATATTCATCATGGAATCTCGTTTTTGACCCCAGCAATCAGGCAGGGAAATCTATGATAAATTGTATATACAAATATCGTTAACAATTAGCAAAGAAAGATGTTGTGAGCTAGCAAATATTCCAACTAACATTCCTGAAGTTATGTTAGATAAATTGAAGTCATTGCTGGGGATCATGTAATGGCAAAGGGTTTCACTATAGTTCTCATTAGTCTCTACCAACCATCTAAACAATAGGTAGCTGGGTTTAAACTTTAGTACTACTACTTATAGCTGCTTCCCTGATGAACTGTTTCCTTATAAAAACTGAACCTGTTTTAAGTGAGAACTAGTTGAGGACATAGCATCTTACAGGCAGGGAAATGTTAAGGATCCATATTCTTCTTATAAGTGTAGAAGCCTTGTTGAATCTTCATATTTCTCGAAATATCATCCATAAATACTTGGGGATACGTTTGCAAAATGTTTTAGATTTCTAAGGATTTTATATCTCTTACAGGAAAATGTAGTGAATATTTCACCRAAATAGTTTCTATAAAAATTTGGGTAAATATTTCACCTAAATAGTTTCTATAGCTACTTTCCTGATGAACTATATCCTTACAAATGTCAAACCYATTTTAAGTGAAGGCTACTTGAAGTCTTAGCTTCACACAAGTTGGAGTATGTGCCAAATGTCTTCTGTATATCTTTTTATGGAGAAAGTGCATAGTCAGGTTGTAGCCATTTGGCATTCAAGTTGTCATAGCCTAGTAAACTAGGCTCTAGTGTTTTTGTTTTCCACATGTATTATTTCAAATTAATCATATGGAAAGATGATTGAGTGAATGGCAATTTGAAGTACACGAAATCTCATTATAATAAATTCCATTTTGAACTTGGTTACGAGATCTGTTAGTACTGCCTTCAGGATCCACAAATTGCTGTTTTAGATTCCAATCCTGGCAGGAAATTGATTTCATTCTGTATCCTGCAGAAATGACGAATTTTAAAAGAAGAGAACTAAAAAACCTCCTGAATTATTTCAAAAAAGCAGAAACCCCAACTTAAAAGATAAAACCCTAGATTTAAAAGGCTTGGAATAACATCTTCACTGCCTATGGTGATCGCTCTTTCAAAGAACTTTGAATCTCCCTTTATGAAATGAGGTACGAGAACAAATAGGTTGAGTAATTTTGGTATTCTCTTTTGGCAGTTTTTTGCTGCAAATTCAAGGGCATTGTTGAAAATTTTTACCATCTCCCAATCTTACTGAGAGTTGAAGATCTCAGCTTGTGTTCTGCAAATGAAAAATAGCAGGAACCCATCATAAGATTTATAACCATACATTTGTTTCTGTTTGAAAGCCTCTGAACATGATGGTCTTTGAGTATATGGTTGTAACTATTTGTGGGAGTTTCTAATCTGGATAAATAGTAGGAACTGTATCCATGGTCACCTGCCCATACAGAGTTAAGACTTAGAATTTCAATTACATCATTAATAGCCCAATTATACTTGCCAAATTCAGGTGAATGGCACTTTCCAATATGGAAAGTCGCCAAATTTGGATCAGATGAATTATTCACTTCAGTTTGTGGATTCGGTATGGTCAATGAATCATTGATGGAACTGAACTATACCAAATCTTAATTTCATGGCTGAAATTCACCAACAATTCTGAAATTTGCCAAAAATTAGGAAATTTTTGGTCTCAATTGTCTAAATTCTACATTTTTTTATTTTCTAAAATTTTGAAGAAATTGCGCATATTTTTTGTATTAGTGAGATGTTTACTCATGATTTTTTCTGCTTTATTGGATTTCTCCTATACGTTTTTTTTTTTCTGTATCGTATCATATTGGTATTCGAATTTGAATTCAAACTTGCTAACTATGAGACCAATCAGAGGATGTAGGATGCTGATAGCAGGTGGGTGGATGGAGATAGAAAAGGACATACATGGTAAATTAAAATTGCAGGTTGTATTTTAAATTTTAGAATATGATATCAATAACCAAACCTTTTGTATGTGAAGGCAAAAGTATGAATTTTCCAGTGTTACACGGGCATGGTTCCCAGGGTTGTGACGTGCTCCCTGCTCCTAGGATGATGAAACTCCATGTGAAACGTTTTGCAGCATCCCTAAAAAAGTGAAACTTGGCTAATTGTGGTGTGAGATATTTTGCACAAAATGAGGGATGTTTCACAAGAGTGGGGGACACCTGGGTGCTCCCCTGGAAATCTCAGACCTTCAGGCACTCCCCCTAGAATTTGACTTGAAATTTTGATAAAAGTGAAAAAAGAAAACCTTAAAACGTAAAATGGTAACCTGAGTTGCCCTACTTTATCAAACTTTTTATTATGGAATACAATTAGATGCACCATTTATGTTTTCATATCTTGAAAATTTTATTTTTTCTATGATTTTAGAGATGTGGTCCCCTATGCCAGGGGACTCTGATTTCCCCCACGATGCTCCCTACCCCTGGATGCATTTTCCTGCTCCTGCATTCCCATGTCCCAGAAATTTGGTGGAGCATTGGAATTTTCTCTGTCTCAGTTTCATGTTTCAAACTATATATATAATTTTTTATATATGTTGTTTCCTAGCTGTGTCATATCGAAACTTTGAAAATAATTGCTATATCCATATCCAGATCCGTTTACATGCAACTTAGTTATTAAGTTTTTACATTCTAAATGACATTCACTGTTTTATACAACTTTGTCAGCATTGGATTACTTAATTTGTATTAATTATTTGCTATATGTTCAGATCCTTTGGCCAGATAGTGGTTGGCAACCTGTGTCGTTAACGGAAGTTATCACTGCCCCTTCTGTTAAGAAAGTTTACAGGAAGGCTACGTTGTGTGTACATCCAGATAAAGTGCAGCAGAAAGGTGCAACTATCCAACAGAAATATATTGCTGAGAAGGTGTTTGACTTGTTGAAGGTATTGAATGGTCTCAAGATTATGAAAATTTCGTCATTATTACATAATACGTATTCAATAAGTAATGTGGTGACAGGCCTTGTATTTCTCTTTTTGATTTTATTGCTATTTGGACTTATTATTGACTGCTACTTTTTCATCCTCTGTTTGGGATACAGGAGGCATGGAACAAATTTAATTCTGAAGAGCTTTTCTAGATTGCAAAGCAGCATCTTTTATATATTTCAAATTTAACTGGAAGTATATTCCCGATTTCCAGATGTGGTGGAGGTGTATTTCCAATGCTTTGCAGCAGCCGAATTTAGTGACAGGTATCCTGAATGGACCCTGAAGCAATGTGGTGGCATCCAAAAGGTATATAATGAGTTAATGAGCTATGATTGAGTTCAGAAATCGGTAATGCATACAATCTGTATGTATTTGTCTGCTGTTGCAGTTTAGCTGGCTTATATTGTTTTTGGCTTCTCTGGAAATATGATTATTCTATCATACAATAAGAAGATTCTTTTAGCAGTTAGTAGGCATGCGAAATTAAGTCAGTTCCATAACTTGGTAAGTTGTGGGGGCTCGTTGATTTTATGCAAATTTTGTCCTTCAACTGCTGGTCAAAATGTTGTTCGTTCCATTTTTACTCATACTCCAATTTATTCATACATTATGGCTTTTGCTCAAAGTACATACCTCTGTTGAACTTTGTAAGAACATCATGGTTGGCTGTATTTCAATGTATTATAAGGGGCATACGATGGCCAAGTCAACCTGGATAGGGTGTCCTGGTATTTATCTATCCGTAAATGTTCATAACACAGCAAACGTTGTCAATATGTACTGTACAAGTATGTTTGGATATTCATTCAAGCTCTTCTATGAGGGATATAATCATGTTCTTAATGTGGTGTCATTGCAATTTTGAATCACTGACCACTCCAAGTTGTTACCATGTATCTGTCACCTTAGCATTGCACATTAACTAAATATCTTCCTTATAGGTTGTTATCTATACTATGATACAGGAGCCAGCAGCTCCCGTGCTTCTGTATCAAGTCTATCTAAAGATAGCATTAAATAATCTAAGTCTGGTACACAGCAAAATAACTTTGATATATTTCTTGTTCCTCTTTAAGCTTATCTTCATAATTTTAGGAAGAGTGCAATGATGGACGGGTGTTCTAAGTAGCTTGGTCTATTTACATTATCGTAATTTTGGTCTACTTCGTATTATAGCTGTCCTTCTCTCTCTCTCTCTCTCTCTCTTAATGAAGACAACATTTGTTTATAGCTTGTCATCACTACTCAGTGTAGTTGCAACTCTCGAACAGCGCACTGTAGCAGAGGAGGGTCCAGGATGCCAGATTGTAATGGCAGCTGGTCTTGTTTCAACTGTGCCACTGTCAGGAGCATCAAAGCCAGATTGGAACATGTGATGTGAAGTTAGTGATTTTTGAGCAACATGTCATTTGTTAACATGGTCCTTGAAACTTGGCATAAAATTACTTTGGACATCTTCATTATTTCTACATATGTTGGACAATCCAGCGGATACCGTGTTTCAGAATTCAAAGAGTCAAAATAATGGATGGTTATTCTCAATGGAAGTAGTTTCTTCCGTTAATATTATCTACACATGACATTAGGTCAACCTGGTTTGTTGCTGTTGGTTAAGTATTATGTTTGCAATTATTCAGTTCCCAAGGAAATGCAGATTCATCTAAAGTATTAACTGTGTA
>ML791549.1:374758-406045 GCA_009831015.1 Picea engelmannii
CTTCCACCACCAAACCACATCCCTATTATGTGACTCAATATTAAGGTGAACATACCTATATTTTGGCATATATCTTCCATATGGATGAAAGTCCCAAATCAACTCGTCCTCTCGAGCCGACAAACGAACATGAGACAACTTTAGTGCATGAGTATAACTCACCCAATGGACACTCTTCTCAACATTGAGTCCCAACATATCCCCTAACATTCAACCTTGTTACGAAACATTAGTAGTCACTCGGTCATCCAGTTGATGGAGAAAAATGAGGCCTTGATCTGTTAACAACTCCCACACCTCTTCATGAAGAAAAAAATCCCTACCACAACCAACCCATGGATCCATCCCCAAGCGCACCTGCCTACCATTACCTATCCTCCAAACGAGCCCATTTCCCACTAGCGCATAGGCCCGCACCACCGATTTCCACATTATAGAGCTCCCATTCCGACTCTTGTTAGGGTTCTGAACCCATTCCAAAATGGAAAAAAGTGCAATATACTTTTGTGTCACCACTTGCGTTCATAAATTGTGTGTATGAACGAAGCACCATGAAACCTTTGTAGGCAAGGTTGTCGAGAACAAAAAGATATTTTTGAGTCCCCAGCCCCCCAATGCTTTTGGAATTTCAATCCTTTCCCAGCGAACCCAGGCCATCACATTATAATCCTTCTTTCCCCGCCAAAGGAACGCAAAACAAAGTTTCTGAATTTTTTCCAATATACCTTTTGGAATCTAGGAAAGAGACAACTAGTAAACAAGAATCACTTCTAATACTGATTTTATAAGAACTAGAATCCCAGCACGAGACAACCACCTATGACTCCAAACCTGTAAATGCCGGTCCAACTTTGCAAGAAGCCATAACCAATCTCCTTTCCTATAGTCATTAGGCTTTAATTGAAATCCAAGATACTTCAAAACGACATCTAACTCCATCACATGAAAGGGGAATTTAGAAACAATGTATAAACACCCCCCTCCGCAAGATTGAAACATGAGATTGTTTATTTTTGTGCATTAACCTGCATACCAACTGCTCTTTGAAGAAGAGCTATCCCCTCACAAATCTTATCCATGTCTCTCCTAGAACCATCACAAAAAATGAGTATGCCATCTACAAAGAGTAGGTGTGTAATATACAATACTTGGGCAATGGGGATGCCTTTGAAATTCCCCGATCGTTTGGCCTCAAGGAGGAAGTGGCTTAATCCTTCAACTACCAACAGGAAGAGGACAGGTGACAGGGGACAACCCTGTCTCAATCCCTGTTATGAGTGAAAAAAAGGGGCTTCCTTCTCCATTGATCAAGACAACGAAGGAAACTGAAGAAATACACGACATAGTTCATCTGATGAAGTCGATGTCAAACCCCAAATGTGTCAAAATAATTCTTATATATAACTAGATGACTGTCATAAGCCTTTGACAGGTCAATTTTCACCACCGCTCCCCTGAGCTTCTTTGTTTTGAGACTGTGTAGCCCTTCCTGAGCCACCCCTATGGCTTCATGATTTTTTCTTCCATGAAGAAACCCAAACTGCTCACTAGAGATAGTCTCGAACAAGATTCCTTTGATCTTCCTAGCAATAACCTTGGAGATGATTTTATACAAACAATTACAGAGGGATATGGGCCGAAAATCATCAAAAGAAGCAATATTGTATGACTTGGGGATGAGAGCTAATAAGGTCACATTGATCAGACCATGAACATACCATGTTTCCTTTGTTTCTTCAATCACCCTCAAAAGATCTACACCTATAAAATCCTGAAACCCTAGATAGAATTTGATCGACCATCCATTAGGACCTGGGATCTTATATCTCTGAAAATAATGTAATACTACCGATAGTTCTTTAGTAGTCACAAAAACCATCAACATTCTATTATCATACTCCTCCACAAACCAAGGAAAAAACTAAGAAATCCGAACAATATCCGCAATAGATGTACCTCCCTGAACCTTGAAGAGCCCCTGGAAATGCTCCACTCCCATCCTAGATAAACCTTGAAAATACCTTACAGCTTCTGCCCTACCACTGTTTAATTCCAAAATGGTATTTGACAATTTCCTATCCTTGGCACATGCCTGAAAGAATTTAGTGTTTTCATCTCCACAACTTAACCATAAATCCCTACTCTTCAATCTCCAAGATGATTCCTTTTCCTCAAGTAGCACCCGACGCCTCTTCTCCAGTATGATTACCTCCTCTTTTGATCCCGGTGAAAGAAACCCCTTCCCATCTCCTTCTTGCATCCTCTGTAACAACCGATCACATTCCCTCAACTCCTTCTCCTCCCTCTCCTTTTTTGCATGTGCCCATGTAATAGTTGCTTGCTTCACTCTCTTAAGATTCTCCACAAAGTGGACTATTGCATATCCATGAATATTATGAACATAAGGTATCCACAAATTATGAACAAGGTATTGAAAATATTGTTCCTTTAGTCAATTCAAATTAAATTTGAAAGGACTAGGAGGTTTTATCCCTTTGCCACGAAGTTCCAATAAAATTGGACTATGATTGGAATCACCCCCACTTGCAACCCATTGCCTAATGGGGTCCAGTGAATCTACCAAGAATTCAACCACCAGGAACCTATCTAGCCTCTTAGCCATCCAATCATCCCCAGTACGCTGATTTATCCAAGTAGGATTAAGCTTAACTAGTTCTATATCCAACAACCCTTTCTGAGACAAAGCATGTATGAAGAAATTTGATAACTTGTCGGGTATAGACCTTGGCCCCCACACCTCAGCCGCTCCCAATGATAAATTTAAATCGCCACCCAGGATGATCTCCTGATAAAAAATAACTGATCGATTTAGCAAATCCCCCCAATACTGAACCCTATTAAGATATGGCCCATAAATATTAATAACAATAACACTCATAAATTAAGGCATTGTTTTGAAAATGGAATTCCTTATAAATTAATTCATTATTTTATTAACATATGTATTCATATATATACCTATTGGTTCACATCCATATAATCTTATCATTGTGCCATTTTGTAAAGCTCCCCTCTACATCCTTGACTATTCTCCCCTACTCACTTAAAATATGCATCATCATTCTTTTTTTTTTACCTCAAGATGTGTTAATACCTATCAACCCCTTTGCCCAAAGCATGCAAACTTTGAAAGTATTAATTAAAGAAATATAAGTTATATGTTATAAATTAATTTACTTCAATTTCTTATTCTTCATATCAAATCCTGGTTTTAGACATGCTTTGTGACCTAGCTTAACATATATATTCATAGTTTTACAATAATTAATGTAATTTGTTTTAATTTATATTTATATTTTGTATGTGACATTTTTCTATTTGTTCATTAATGTCTATTTACATAGACCTTGTTGGTTCATTAAAGTTGATGTACATATTATACCAATCTAGTCTTTCTTTGACTCTTTATTTGTTCTAATAAATTGATTTGATTTCCAACATTATTATGCTATAAATTCACTTACAGGTAATTTATAAAATGGAGGAATATAACCAAGAGTGGGATGTTATTACTATAGGTTCAAAATAAATGTTTTATTGTCTTGTTGGTGATTGTTGTGGGGTATTAACTTGTTCAAAACTAAGTGGATTAAATGGCCATTGTGATAAGATGCATGGTCTCCCTCCAATTCCTCCACGTCCAAGAGGACGAAAAAGAGATAAAAATGGAAAACGCCCTCCAAAATCACCATGCACAATTAAAATACAAAATAGTAAGATACAATATGATGTTGATGCAAGGCTACATCGTGCACGTCTCCAGGCCCATAGAAGATTTGTCAATGAAGAAATTCTTTTAGCAGTGAGTATTTGTTAACATATTTATTTTTAAATGTCTAAAATTTTGATTACATAAATGTATATTGAATAAATCCATTCAATAATTCCTTTGTGCAGTCTGTTGCTACAATTGATGATTTAAGTGATGCTTCAAAAAAAAAAATTGAAGAAAAAATGCACAAATGGGAGGAAAGTTTACCTTGTAGACGTAAGGATACTATGACACACATTGATATTTCACTAAAAAGGCAGGAAGAGACAAGTATTTATGAGGATGTAGGGAATGAGGTACCAGATGCACATAGTCCTATAGTAAGCTTTGGACAAAAGATTATTAACAACAATTACACAATTGAGTAATTTATTCTCAACTTTTTATAACAGAGTTATTTTCAAGAATTTTAATACTGTATGTTGTTTATTTTAATTATAAAATGTATATTGATTTTACTTTGTTATTCATATAAATATTCTCATAGATATCTCCACATAGTTTGGATGGTGAACGTACGTTGTGTAATTCATAAGTCCAACAAAATTCATGTTCTCAACCATTGCATTCACCTGGGATTCATGGAGTTTTGGGGGAAGTAAGCTACTTTTCATTGCAACCTACTATAGAATTTTTTTTTGATTTAATTTATTGTATATACTAGGATGACATGTCAACCGATATATATTCAATTTTTAAAATTATTTATAGTTACATTTTACATATTCTATATATATTGTGCAACTATTATCTTTTGAACCATTGCAAATGTTTCAATCCCTAGAACAAGATAAAAGGCAAAAAGATAATACATCTTCACAAAGTTTGCAACATGCAATAGTTCGTGAGCAGTCAAACCGACCATTACATCGTTCACCTGGATTTCGAGGAAGTTCAAGAGAAGTAAGTCTTCTCTTTATGTTATCTCTAACTACATAATATTAGTCATCAAAAGATTAGGTACACGCTCATTGAAATGTAATTTTTGGGGTGCTTTCGTCTTCATTCTGTTTGAGTTGCATACTTATATCTTCTTATAATTTTATGTTTATAATAAAGCATATACATCTCCCAAATCCCCTTTGCACACAAACGATGGTGGACATGAAGCTGTAAATGTAACACCTTTTTTCAAAATCCACCATAACTCACATTATCTTCAACCAATACAACATTCACCTCCACTTGAAGAAAAAATAGGAGAGGTAAGTTCTATATGCTACACCCATGTTTTCATTATAGCAATATCAATTTCAATATTTATTAATAGTGTTGTAACTTTTATAGAAGACACAATGGTTAAAAGGACAAGAATCACACCAAAGGAATTGAAAGCACGTGGGTTCAAGTCTCGCAATCAATACATAGAGAATATATGTTCAACTAGTATCGCTCTCACAAAACCCACTAGGTTTGCTACTTTGAAGTCTAAACAATGCACCAAGTTAAAGTAACTTGGGCTACAAATTTAGAGATTTGATCAATCTTTTGTATAAATAGGTGCTACTTACAAAGACATGAACATATTTAAGTCTAGAAGGAATGGGTCTTTATATAATTTCAATAAATGAAGTTTCTAGTATTATGTTTTATGTTTTGAATTTGTTTTATGGAAGTCACTTTTATTTAAATATACAAAGTATTGCAGTCTAGCCTCTTCAATATAGGGAGGAGTTTCGTTTTTTACACATTTTCTATTCCCTAATTTATATATTCTAATTTCTGCAATAAATTAATATATCGTTGTTGTTAATTTTGCAATATTATAATATAAAGAAATTATATTCTAAAATACAGGTTTAAACATTAATGTTTCAAGATACATGTTTAAACATAAAAATATAGCCTTTTAGTTGTGCATGTAATCCAATTTTAATTAATTTTTTTATAAAACATAATATAATAAACCAAATCTTTCACATTCTTGTTGATACAAGAGGAGTTTCATATTTTTTCATGCACTTTATGTGCCCTCTTATATATTATAATTTCAAAAGGAAATTAATGTATCTTTGTTGGTAATTGTGGAATATAATAATGTAGATAATTTATTTTCTAAGTATACAGGTTTAAACATAGATGCTTCGAGAATATGGAAAACAAAATGAATAGAAAAGTGAAATTTCGCTCTTCTCAATCAATGCAATACTTTGATTGCATGTTTTAAGTACGAGGTTTTTGGATGAGCATGTTTAGAATTTGTTGATCAAATCTTTATTATGGCATGTATCCATTATACTTTATGATTAATTTTGTATATTTTTCCCTACCACATCAAACATTACAAACAACTTTATAAATTCAAAATAACATATAAATTTATGTGCGATGTAACTTATCTTCCTTTTATAGAACATTCTCATAATCATGTACACTTGATGTCATATATTCCTTTTGTGTTATGTTATATATATATATATATATATATATATATATATATATATATATATATATATATAAGAAAAGATTAAAACATTGTGTTTTTATATGGATTGCTAAAGAACATAAAATTTACCATTTCTTCCAAACATATAAAGAGAAAATCAATGAAATTTTAGAAAATTATAAACAACCACAAAAAAACCATGGTAAAGAAATAATGAATGCATTCAAACCATAAACTTAACTTATAATCAAAATCAATTATCCCAAATGGATAAGGCTTATCGTTTATTCAAGGCAAGCAAAGGCAATTTAATGGAATTTGATAAATTTTAAATAAATGAATCATGACTACTGTGAATTCTTAAACCATGACAATTTTAAATTCCAATCTCTAAAATTATGATAAAAATGTAGTGAAGGATAATAGTTTTTATATTTAAAGAGATATTAATAAATATTAATAAATAATAATAATATAATCAAACAAGCAAGAAAATGGATAAGGCTTATCTTTTATTCAAAGCAAACAAAGAAAAATTAATGAAATTTGATAAATTTTAAATAAATGAATCATGACTACTGTGAATTCTTAAAACCATGACAACTTTAAATTCCAACCTCTAAAATTATGATAAAAATGTAGTGAAGGCTAATAATTTTTATATTTAAAAAGATATTAATAAATATTAATAAATAATAATAATATAATCAAACAAGTAAGCAAAGGGATAAGGCTTATATTTTATTCAAAGCAAGCAAATTCCACTTCCATAAATGCGCATATATGGAAGTGGTCAACGTATATGTGCATATACAAAGACCAACTTTCATAAATGTGCATTTACGGATGACAACTTCTGTATATGTGCATATATGGAAGCATGCATATACATAAGACACATTTACGAAAGGTGGCTTCCATATATGCGTGCTTCTGTATATGCACATATACAAACGATGCATATACGAATGAAAGCTTCCATAAATGCGCATATACGGATGACGCATATATGGAAGCTGGCCACTTCCATAATGGTGTCTTCCGTATATGTGTGCTTCCATAAATGCGCATTTATGGAAAATGTCAGCATATATGTGCATATACAGAAGCGTGCATATACGGAGGCCGACTTTCATAAATGTGCATTGACGAACGGCAACTTCTGTATATGTGCATATATGGAAGCACACATATACGGAAGACGCATTTACGGAAGGTGGTTTCCGTATATGCGCATATGCGGACGACACATATATGGACAATGAATTCCATAAATGCACATATACGGATGATGCATATATGAAAGCTGACCACTTCCATAATGGTGTCTTCCATATATGTGTACTTCCATAAATGTGCATTTATGGAAGTGGTCAGAACATATGCGCATATATGAAAACGTTCATATACGGAGACTGACTTCCATAAATGTGCATCTACGAATGACAAATTTTGTATATGCTCATATATGAAAGTGTGCATATACGACGGCTGACTTCCATAAATGTGCATTTATGGATGAAAACTTTTGTATGTGCGCATATATGGAGACACACATATACGGAAGACACATTTACGGAAGGTGGATTCCGTATATGCACGCATCCGTGTATGCCCATATACAGACGACGACTTCCATAAATGCGCATATACGGACGACGGATATACGAAAGCTAACCACTTCCATAATGGTGTCTTACGTATATGTGTGCCTCCATAAATGCACATTTATGGAAGTGGTCAGCGTATATGCGCATATACAGAAACATGCATATATGGAGGCCGACTTCCACAAATGTGCATTTATGGACGACAACTTCTGTATATGCGCATATATGGAAGCACGCATATACAGAAGATGCATTTATGGAAGGTGGCTTTCGTATATGCGTGCTTTCATATATGTGCATATACGGATGATGAATTCCATAAATGCGCATATATAGACGACACATATACATAAGCTGACCACTTCCATAATTGTGTCTTCCGTATATGCGTGCTTCCATAAATGTGCATTTATGGAAGTGGTCAGCGTATATGCACATATACGGAGGCCGACTTCCATAAATGTGCATTTACGGATGACAACTTATGTACATGCGCATATATGGAGGCACGCATATACGGAATACACATTTACAGAAGGTGGCTTCCATATATGCAGGCTTCCGTATATGCACATATACGGACGACGACTTCCATAAATGCACATATACAAACGATGACTTCCATAAATGTGCATATACGGACGAAACATATACGAAAGCTGGCCACTTCCATAATGGTGTCTTCCGTATATGCGTGCTTCCATAAATGCACATTTATGGAAGTGGTCAATGTATATGTGCATATATGGAGGCCGACTTCCATAAATGTGCATTTACGAACGACAACTTTTGTATATGCGCATATATGGAGGCACACATATACGAAATACGAATTTATGGAAGGTGGCTTCTGTATATGTGCATATACAGATGAAGACTTCCATACATGCACATATCCGGACGATGCATATACGGAAGCTGGCCACTTCCATAATGACGTCTTCCGTATATGCATGCTTCCATAAATGTGCATTTATGGAAGTGGTTAGCATATATGCACATATATAGAAGTGTGCATAACAGAGGCCAACTTCCATAAATGTGAATTTACGGACGACAACTTCTGTATATGCGCATATATGGAGGCACACATATACGTAAGACGCATTTACGGAAGGTTACTTTTGTATATGCACATATATAGACGATGGCTTCTATAAATGTGGATATACAGATGAGACATATACGAAATCTGGCCACTTCCATATATGCGTGCTTCCATAAATGCACATTTATAGAAGTGGTCAACGTATATGCGCATATATGGAAGGGTGCATATATAGAGGCTGACTTTCATAAATGTGCATTTACGGACGAGAACTTCTGTATATGCACATATATGGAAGCACACATATACGTAAGACGCATTTACAGAAGGTGGCTTCTGTATTGCACGCTTCCGTATATGTGCATATACGAACGACGACTTCCATAAATGAGCATATACAAATGATGCATATATGGAAGCTGACCACTTCCATAATGGTGTCTTTCGTATATGCGTGCTTCCATAAATGCGCATTTATGGAAGTGGTTAGCATATATGCACATATACATAAGCATGCATATACAGATGCTGACTTCCATAAATGTGCATTTACGGACGACAACTTCTGTATATGCACATATATGGAGGCACACATATACAGAAGGTGGTTTTCGTATATGCATATATGCGTGCTTCCGTATATGCACATATATAGACGACACATATATGAACGACGACTCCCATAAATGCCCATATACGAACGAAGCATATACAAAAGCTGGCCACTTCCATAATGGTGTCTTTCGTATATGCGTTCTTCCATAAATGCACATTTATAGAAGTGGTCAGCGTATATGCGCATATACAGAAACATGTATATACAGAGGTCGATTTCCATAACTGTGGATTTACGAATGAAAACTTCTATATATGCGCATATATGGAGGCACACATATATGGAAGATGCATTTACGGAAGGTGGCCTATGTATATGCGCATATATGGACGACGCATATACAGACGACGACTACCATAAATGCACATATATGGACGATGTATATACGAAAGCTGGCCACTTCCACAACGGTGTCTTCTGTATATGCGTGCTTCCATAAATGTGCATTTATGGAAGTAGTCAACGTATATGCGCATATACAAAAGTGTGCATATACGGAGGCCTACTTTCATAAATGTGCATTTATGGATGACAACTTCTATATATGCACATATACGAAGGCACATATATACAAAAGACACATTTATGAAAGGTGGCTTTTGTATATGCACGCTTCTGTATATGGGCATATACGGATGATGCATATATGGACGACGACTTCCATAAATGCGCATATACGAATGACGCATATACAGAAGTTGGCCACTTCCATAATGGTGTCTTCCGTATATGTGTGCTTCCATAAATGTGCATTGATGGAAGTGGTCAGCGTATATTCACATATACAGAAGCATGCATATACAGAGGCCGACTTCCATAAATGTGCATTTACGGTCAACAACTTCTGTATGTGTGCATATATGGAGGCACACATATACGAAAGACACATTTACAGAAGATGGCTTCCATATATGCGCATATATGGACGACGACTTCCATAAATGCGCATATAAGGACGACGCATTTACAGAAGCTGGCCACTTCCATAATGGTGTCTTTTGTATATGTGTGCTTCCATAAATGCGCATTTATGAAAGTGGTCATTGTATATGCGTATATACGGAAGCATGCATATACTGAGGTCGACTTCTAGAAATGTGCATTTACAAACGAAAACTTCTGTATATGCGCATATATGGAAGCATGCATATACAAAAGACGCATTTACGGAAGGTGGCTTTCGTATATGCGCATATACGGACGACGCATATACAGACGATGACTTTCATAAATGCGCATATACGAACGACGAATTTCATAAATGCCCATATACGGACGACGCATATACAGAAGCTGACCACTTTTATAATGGTGTCTTCCATATATGCGTGCTTCCATAAATGCACATTTATGGAAGTGGTCAATGTATATGCGCATATACGGAAGCGTAAGATATGGAAATGATAAAAGCAATACAAAATCACCAAGTAATGTTAAAAGGTAGAATGAAAAAATCCAATATGATGTAGATGCAAGGTTGTGTCGTGCACGCAAGCAGGCATATAAAATATTTGTCAATGAAGAAATTATTTCTGCATTTGTATGTGTGTTTTTTTAATAATATAAATTTATTATTATTGACTAAATTCATTGAAACTTGTTTTTGCAGTATGATGGAGACATAATGCATTGTTGACATGTAAGTAAAATATCAAAATTCCCTTCTTTTGACTTTATTACCGATGTTCTTCAACCATGCTTTCCGAACATGCCATACACATAATAATATCGTGGAGTTGGTCAAAATCCTGAAATGATATAACATTAGAAGATAATATATATATAAACATTATTATTTCAATTTTTTCTAAAGAAATAAATGTGTCACCTTAATGCCTCAATTTCGGCTACAACATCGTCTGTGATGAAAGATCAAACATGCCAATCTGAACGTTCATTGTTTCCAACTCTAAATAGTGCTGACATCCATTTACATATATCATCTGTAGTATTGCGTGATGAAATCACCCAAGCTATTGTAACTCCATTGCGATGTTCATAAAAAATCATCAACATGTAAAGTTGATACTACATTCAAAAGAAGACACAATTATAATTATATTTAAACTGCAAGTATTGAAATGATGATGAATAAATGAATATGATTAATGATAAATATGTACTCAACCCATACTTATTTGTGCTAAATGTTGAATCCATTGATATAACATTATTGTGTGAGTGTTTGATCATCATTTAACACATCCACTTTGTTTGTATGCCTATTATAAAAGGGATGTTTTGAACATCTTTTTTTTGGTAGAAAAAAATCTCTCGGGAGAATGATTGTACCAACACTCCACACTCATTGGATCACTTTCATCCTTCATGTATTCTAACCTTTTAATATCATTGTAAATGTTTAAGATATCTTGTCTTGTCATTAAGGAATCTTGAGTTATCCCTGTGAACAATTCACCGGATTCATGTTGTATGTCTGATACGAACTTGTCCCATATCATCGTAACATTAAAACCATTTTCAATCAAATGTGTGACACTAGCTTATCTATCCATGATAAAATGTGGCGCATAATTGAATGAATGAGGCCTACCAATTGCATCAGTCCCATGGCAGACGACATTATATTTATCAAGATGCCTACATGCAGTTTATGTTATAACAACATCATCTGGTCTGAGTTGAAGTCGTCGTACGATAAAATGACATTGACAACCAACTTTAATGCTTTGACGCGGATTAAGTTTTTTTTCCCCAACATCTAGTCTATTCATGGTAATTTGTCGTGTGGGCACCAGACCATATGCACACCAATAGCTATATACGAAAGATTACAAAAAAATAGATAAAACATTTATGCATGTTTGACATAGTAAACTAGAAATCAAAATTTATAAATTTATTGAAGAAAAATATGAAGACTCACATATCATACTTTATATACGCTCCAAATTTAGTCTCTTTGATATCCTCCATTTTTTTTACTTCGTCTAGTCCGAACAACAAATTGAGTAGGTGCAATTTCTTCCTACTTCTTTATTCTTCAATACCTATACAAATTTCATAAAAAAATAATTTGATTTCAATAAATAGTATAATATTGTCTAATGCATTGTTTAATAATACGAAAGTGTAATTTATTCTAGACTGTTAAATAATATTTTTGAATTTCCTAAACACAACTAAAAATTATTCTTAAATTAAATTTCTATAAATTATTTTAAATTTATTAAACATTAGTTATTTTTATTATTATTACAATATATTATTAAAATAGTAAAATCAATAACATTTAAGAAAAAAAATACGTCATTCAAAATTGAAAAAATTACAATAATAATAACTTAAGTGTATTATAAACATTGTAAATTAAAATTTTTCATAAAAATAAATAAAAATAATAAATATATATATTTACTTTTAAAATAAATATTTGCTTTTAAAATAAATATTCAAGTCACAAATTCAATTATATTTTATTTGTCTTGAATTTCTATCTCAATAATTCCTTTCACTTCTCTATTTATGAATATCCATACAAACTGCATAGAAAATAGCAATTTGGTTTCAATAAATATTATAACGAAAATTAATTTATTCAAAACTAATAAAATAATATTTGAGAATTTATTAAATACAAGAAAAGAAAAATAATTCTTAAAATAAATTTATTTAGATTATTTTAAATTTCTTAAACTTTAATTATTTTTATTATTATTAACATATATTATTAAAATAATAAAATCAACAACATTTAAAAAAAAATTACATTATTCAAATTTGAAAAAATTATAACAATACTTTATACTTAATTATAAATATTGTATTTAATAAAATTCTAATAATATCTTTAAGTTTATCATAAACATTATAAATTTCATATAAAAATAAATTGTTTTCAATAAATATTATAATGTTGTCTAATATATTTAAATTTAATTTATTCTAAAATAATCAAATAATATTTTGAATATATTAAATACAACAAACAATTATTCTTAAATTATTATTTTTAAATCATTTTAAATTTCTTAAACTTTAGTTATTTTTATTATTATTAACATATATTATCAAAATAGTAAAATTAATTACATTTAAAAATACATTATTCAAATTTAACAAAATTATAAAAATGCTGGCCACTTCCATAATGGTGTTTTCTGTATATGCGTGCTTTCATAAATGTGCATTTATGGAAGTGGTCAGCGTATATGCGCATATACAAAATCATGCATATACAGAGGTTGACTTCCATAAATGTGCATTTACGGATGACAAGTTCTGTATATGCGCATATATGAAAGCACACATATATGAAAGACACATTTACGAAAGGTGGCTTCCGTATATGCACATATATGGATGACGTATATATGGACAAAGGATTCCGTAAATGCCCACATACGAACAACGCATATACGGAAGTTGGCCACTTCCATAATGGTGTCTTCCATATATGCGTGCTTCCATAAATGCACATTTATGAACGTGGTCAACGTATATGCGCATATACAGAAGCATGCATATACGGATTTGTTTTGCTCTACACTTTAAATTAACATTCCACCAACTCATAATGTTACCGATCTCATCAAAGCATAATGTTCTATCTAATTTCACCTAACATAGATTCAATTAATGATGTATCAATATGAATTATATTAATGATTAGTGATTATGTTACTACAAGGATGTTAATTTGGTTGGTCAATGGCGAAAAATTTGGACATATAATTGTATAGGGTGCCTGATCAATGGGAGTAGTCATTGACCATTATCCCAATACATTTGCATATCCATATTCTTTGTCAACAAAACAAAACCTTGCTTTTGTTATCATTTTCAATCATATGAATGAAGGACAAAATCAACCCCCGCTAAAAATGATTATTCAAGGTATAATAGTGATTGTCAAGTCATACCTTATATACTGCATTTCACAAATTTTTTCATCTCTATCCACTAATGGAAATAGATCATTACTTCTACTTGCACCTACTACCATTAGTGCTTTCAACATATGTGTAAGAACAATTCACTCCACCCTACAAATTCCTATTAAAAGTTTCGAGCCTTTGCATGGTCAAGCAATTGGTATATTTCAAGAAGAAATTAAACATGTTAAATACGTTCTAATTGATGAAATAAACTTCATAGTACCACACTTATTCATACATCTCGATTCATGCTAAGTACATGAGATTTTTCAATAACATGAGACATTGCAACATATAGAGAGCAACGACATAGTATGATGGAGACATTTAATGCATTGTTGACATGTAAGTAAAATATCAAAATTCTCAATTTTTTATATTTCATTTCACTTCCAATATTTCACTACTGAAAATGCCACATATTGATATCCAAAATCGATATAGAATCATACTCTAATTTATGATTGAGTTCCACAACTATTACACCTTTTGCAAAACAATATAAAGTATTTTGTTATAATTGTCTTAAATAAAAATACAAGTGGCATATAGTATATTATTCTAAAATTATCTTCTATATAATGTGAGAAGTTGAAAATAGTATCAGTGCATCACTTCAACTTTTCCCTATTCCATAGGTGCATATCTTCCTGTCAAGAAACATCCACAAAATTAATTTGATAATGCTAGTAAATAAAAAAAGTTATATAAATATACAATATTCATTCTCATTATTTCCCAAGTACTTTAAAGTTTTTCACCTAAGAGGAAATATCATAAGTTTAAATATGGAATTAACTGAAACATCCACAAAATTAATTTGATAATGCTAGTAAATAAAAAAAGTTATATAAATATACAATATTCATTCTCATTGTTTCCCAAGTACTTTAAAGTTTTTCACCTAAGAGGAAATATCATAAGTTTAAATATGGAATTAACTGCATTGTTGATATCCATGAACTTGTGTGTATGTTTGCATAATCAACAAATAACCGAAGCCGACAACTTTGAAAATTTCCAGGTGTGGATCCCTCAGCTGTAACAATAAAAAAGGGAAAATTTTTACTATTGGATCAAAGCTAATATTATATTGAATTTCATGTAAAACAAAACATAATTTCAATTTTTCATACCAATATCATGTGGAATTGAATGTTGCCCTAAATCAGATGTATGCTCCACATTTCTTTCTTTTTGAGAAGATAACTTCAATTTCTCAACCATTCTTTTCTTCTTTGCACAAACTCCCTCAACTCTTTGAAATTGTTGTTTATCCTTACCTAAATGTAACTGGCGACGACATTGTAATTTTTTATTGAGAGGATTCAAAAAACTATGTCGTCTCTTCTTAATGATCTTGGATGGAGTTGCATTGAAAAACATTTGATTGTCCTGTTGATTGTACTTTTGATGTGATTTTCTAACCAAATTATTATATGCATATGCCCTCTCCAAAGTTGGAGGTATTATAGCTAACATTTCCCTCAACTCTTGATGAGTCGATGAAATCACATATATCCTTTCATCGACCTCAAGGGGGGCACTATTATCCACATCATTAATGTTTGTTTCATTATGACAATTGAGATTGAGAGGAAAATTGAAGGGTGGTAGAAGCTCTGTTTCGATTTTCAGACTGAATACAAGTGTTTCATTTAAATCAACTAAAAATCTAGGCCTTTCTGTACTAGAAGTAGTGACATTTGACATTAGATTATCACCTGAAACATTATTGTTTAGTAGCATACCAAATTTTAGTACATGCTTACAAACATTTCCGTTTAATGCCCAGGTGCAATCACAAAAGTGTAGATTTGACCCTTTATATAAGACACTATACCAAGTATCACGAGTATCCATATTTTGGCTACAAACTCGATATTCATTGTTACTTTTTGGATCAACAACACAATCTTCATCAAGGATTTAGTTTTCTCTACACTTGGATGCATTCAATTGTTCTAGGGATTTTCTAGGTCGTATAACACCAAATTCTTTAAAAACGTTGCATATGAATGTAATAAAATTCAACATTTGTTAATAGCACATGAATTAACCAATAAACTTTTCTATGATTTGCATTGTTTTTCTCATTTAAGTACCTTTTTTTTATGTACCCATGATAAGATTCAATGGCGTTATTTGTGTCTTGATTAGAGTGAGGAAAATTTCTATACGATTTTGCCCACATATATGGATTAAAAAACAAACATATATATTAGTTGGAAAATAATAACAGTAAATATGTCATTGTAGAATACAATCATGAATCTAGCTAAAAAAAACTTACATATTTTATTGTTGGCTAGCCAAGTGGTTTTAAAATACTTCGAGAAATTTGTTTCTTCACTGAAATATTCAAAGATCCTTGCAACTTCATTTTGTACAGATGCATCGTCTTGACACGAGTGCATGATATGTCCTAAAGCACGAAAAATACAAATTCTTTTTCCTTTCCTTTGAATTTATTACCGATGTTCTTCAACCATGCTCGACGGACATGCCATACACATAATAATATCATGGAGTTGGTCAAAATCCTGAAATGATATAACATGAGCAGAAAATATAGATAAACATTATTATTTCAATTTTTTCTAAATAAATAAATGCGTCACCTTAATGCCTCAATTTCAGCTACAACATCGTCTGTGATGAAAGATCGAACATGCCAATCTGAACGTTCATTGCTTCCAACTCTAAATAGTGCTGACATCCATTTACATATATCATTTGTAGTATTGCGTGATGAAATCACCCAAGCTATTGGAACCCCATTGCGATGCTCATAAAAAATCATCAATGTGTAAAGTTGATACTACATTCAAAAGAAGACATAATTATATTTATATTTAAACTACAAGCATTGAAATGATAATGAATAAATGAATATGATTAATGATAAATATGTACTCATCTGATCCAGGATCTTTTCGTCAGGTGAATTATTAAAGAACTGTATTAAATGAGCATAAACAAAAGTACACCATAAAGAAGGAAAAACTCAAAAGGAAAAAGACATAAGCATGCAATATGAACACAAAGAAATTGATAACGGAGTTTATCCCTGGTGGACTACGTCTTCGGGTCCTACTCTCAAATGGGTAGGTATTTTTATTAAATCCACAAAAGACTTGGGACAAATACATAAGTATACCTCATTCTAGAGTTAAGCCACATAAGATTTGCTCATATCAGAAAAATAACACCACCATTGCTTTCATGGCGTCGTTTTACTTAAAAATGATTGTCTCCATGCCTCAATCCGAGTCAGACACTTTTTGGCCTAAGAGGCACCCTTACCTTGGTTTGCATGCCACTGCTCTTGCAATAAATGACTAAAAATATCAGACTGCGAGCCAAAATATTGAAAATCACACCCAAGTCTGTACAGATCCATACGAGTGCACTTGGTCTCACCTCTCATGTGCTCTGTGTTGAATCATTGACCAAAGGCCTCCTTATATAATATTTTGTGGGCGGTTAGGCATAAATGAATCCGTTGGTGCATTGGTTACATAGGCTAAGTTTAGGCAGTGGTTAGGCGGAGGTCCCGGGGTTGAATCCCACGGGCCTCCCCTTTTATACATATGGTTATAACAAAAAGGTGCACTTTGCTAAATACAACAGGCAGTTGCTAAAACAACGGGCAATTGGCGGAATAACTAAATATAGTGGACGGTTGGGATAAGCCCCTAGGCTGGTGGAAGACTAGGTTCATATGGGTTAAACAATAGAACCAGGGGCTGGGCCAAAGGCCGAGCCCCTTTCCTTTGGTGCCCATATAAAGTTTCAAACTTAAATAAAACTTTAAACATATTACAAATAAGGACTATGTATGGGTATGATGGCTAGCGCGGAGGTGTGGGGCCTTTGGGCTAGTGGAGAGGTCATGGGTTCGAATCTTGGGTAGTCATAATTTTTTTTACAAACATCAACCATTGGAGGGGTGCCATTTGGTAGCCCATGACTGGGCCATGTGGCACCATATAATTTGTCCACAAAACTGCCACTTGTCACAATCTGATTTGCCCATGAAACTGACACGTGTCATCATATAAATTTCCCAATGTCTGCCATCCTTGCCACATCATCCCATGACAACTTATTTGCACGAACATGCCATGTGTCACCCTTGTAGTGGTGCCACGTGTCACTTTGACTTTTTGGACTTTTGATCAAGTTTGACTGAACTTTGACCGCTTATAACTTTTGATCCATAACTTCGTTTGACGAGCCATTTGCACCGTTAGAAATATTGCGACACCCTCTTTTCGATCATGCCCTTTTAAATGAGTTTTGGAAACTTTGAATTTTTGCCCTTTTGCTATCTGCTGAAGCTATTCTGAGTGTTCTGATTTGATTCTATGCATTCTAAGTTGTTCTTAACCTTCCCTGGATCCTTTTCGGATCATGCATTCCCATTGAGAGATTTTTGGACCACCAAAAGATTTCATTAATCAACTGGTAAGTGAGGGAAGAGTCCCCTCACCTTATCTTTCTCAATCCACTTTGCCTTTCTTGGATGTGTGCCCTTTAAGCCTACTCGAATATAATCAACATCACCCCTGCGTGAAGTCCTCATCCTTCTGTACATGATGATATCTTCTTGTAACTCATCCAAGTACTCATGTGAAAACTCATCAACTAAAGGTTTTGAAACTTCCTCATCATGATCCATGATCATGGGAGGCTCAAAAAGTTTCAAGTTCTCAACATTCACAACTGAGTAGATCTGCATATAAGGTTGGAGATCTAAACGAAAATCATTAGTGTTTCTTTTCTCCAAAATAGTGAAGGGTCCATATCGGATGGGCTTGAGTTTCGTGCCTTCACCCTTCAATCATTCCTTGCTGATATGAAGCCATACCCGGTCTCCAACCTGGAACTGATGATCACACATGTGCTTGTCATGCCGATCTTTATACTATGCTTGAATCTTCTCCAACTGTTCCCTGACTGCCTGGTGTATCTGTTGAGTCCTCTAGATGAACTTGCGGGTTCTATCATCTGCTCGTTCTTCATTCACATCGGCATATCTCGCATACATTAAGTCCAAAGGAACCTTTGGTAGGTACCCAAAACATGTATCAAAAGGTGAAATCTGAGTGGATGAATGTAAAGCTCAGTTATAAGCATGCTGTACATAAGGTATCTGTTCATCCCATAACTTAGGATGATTGCTGCAGTATCCTCGAAGAAAAAGTACCACTGTTCTGTTTACCACATCTGTATGTCCGTCAGTCTGTGGATGAAAAACAATGCTGCTCTTCAATTTGGTGTCCATCATTCTCCACAATCTATTCCAAAAATCCCCAAGGAATAGAGTATCTCGATCCAAGACAATGGACGCAGGTAACCCAAAGTGAACCCAAACATGGTGAAAGAAGAGATTAACAATCTTCTCAGCAGTGATTTATTTTTTACATGGCATCAAGATACACATATTGCTGAACCTATCCACAACAACATACAAATAATCATGACCCCATTTGGTCATTGGTAAACCCCCTACAAAATCCATGGAAATGATTTCCCATGGATGGGATGGAACATGAAGTGATGAGTATAGCCCCAATTTTCCATTAGTGGGCTTACAAGTAGAACACATCACACACCCCTTTACATACCTAGTTACAATTGATTTCATTTGAGGCCAATAATAAAACCTTTGTAAATGAGCCATAGTTTTTCCTACCCCAAAATGCCTAGACACAAGAGAATTATGAGCTTCTTGTATCACATGGACTCGTTCACTTGTAGGAATACATAGCTTCCCAAGATGATAGAGTAAATCTCCCTGTAGACAATAGTTCTCTACCCGTGCACCATGGGTTAGCTTCACATATACTTCTTTAAAATCTTCATCGATGGCATATTGTTCTACATATCTATCATGAGATAAAGAAGTATTCTTCAAAATAATAGAAGCAACAATAGGAGGTCTTGAAAGCATATCAACTACCTTGTTACTTGTACCCTTCTTGTACTTGATTACCAAATGAAATTGTTGTAGAAAACCCATCCATTTGTAGTGCCGAGATTGTTGCAGTTTGGTCTGTGCTTGAAGATACTGTAAGGGCTGGTGATCTGTATGTATGATGCTTTCCTTCCCTAACAAGTAATGCTTCCATTTGTTTACACTTTGAACTAATGCATACAAATATTTATCATATTTAGGATAGTTAACAACACCTTGGTTAAAAGTCTCACAGTGGTAACAGATAGGCTTATGATATTGCATCAACACTACACCCATGGTGTATCCACTGGCATCTGTCTTGATCTCGAACGGATGTTGAAGATTCGAAATTGCTAATACTGGTGCGGTATTGATCTTCTCCTTCAAAATGTTGAAAGATTTTTGTTGCTTTCCTTCCCACTGAAAAGTGTTCTTCACACTGGTTAAGGCATGCAAAGGAGCTGCTATAAAGTAGAAGTTGGGAATGAATCTCCCCCAATAATGGACTTCACCCAAGAAGCTCTAGATATTGGTCACACTTTTTGGCTCATGCCATTTGAAAATTACATCAATTTTGGAAGTATCAATCTTCATTTGTCCTCCTCCCACAATATGACCTAAGTATACAAGTGCAGTCTTGCCAAATTCACATTTTGACATTTTCACATATATTTTTTCCCTTTGCAAAGTATCCAATACTTTCTTTACATGACTTACATGTTTAGCCCAAGTCCCACTAAAAACAAGAATGTCGTCTAAGTATACAATCGCAAAGTCATCCAGGAAAGGCCTGAATACATCATTCATCACACACATGAAAGTTGCCGGAGCATTGCATAGCCCAAACGACATAACTAACCACTCAAACAATCCTTGTTTGGTTATAAAGGTAGTCTTCCATTCATCCTATTCTGTGACCCTGATTTGATGATATCCATTGCGGAAATCCAACTTAGTGAAATAAACAACATTCTTCAACTGATCAAGTAAATCATCTATACGAGGAAGAGGGTATCGATTTTTCACCGTGATATTATTTAATGCCTGGTAATCGACACACATTATCCATGTGCCATCTTTGTTTGGCACCATCACGATCAGAGAACCACAAGGAGATGAAATGGGCTTGATAACTCCTTGATCCAATAAGCCCTGTACCTACTTCTTGATCTCTGTCATATCCACAACTGACATCCAGTACATGTCCACATTAGGAAGAGGAGAATCCTGCTGAAGATGTATCTCATGTTGGATTTCCCTCTTAGGAGGTAATCCATCTGGTTCCCGAAAAATATCATCATACTTAGAAACAATATCAATTAATTCTTGTTTATGAGATGGATCACACCCTTGGAAAGCGTCGGATGCTCCGACATATTTCTCTTTGACGACCATGAGTACATATATCTTATTAGTGGTTATGAGTCTTTTCATTTTCCCTGCACTAAAAAGTGTCGTATTTACCCTCATGCTGTGAGCTCTAACAATACGTTCCACTCCCCCCTTAGTAAGGTGGTATTTGTTCAAATGACGAAATAAGACTTCTTTTCTATCATAAATATAAGGACTCCCCAACACTATGCCACATATATCAAGTGGTACAACATCTGAATCCACTTCATCAATAAACTTTGAAGCAATAACAAATCTTATCCTACATTGTTTGGTAACATTAAGTTTTGCTTTATCACATACCCAAACAAGAGGATAAGGATTTGGATGTGGTTTCATTTCAAGACCCATCTTCTTGACAAGTGCTTAAGATATTAAGTTTACTTGGGAACCCAGATCAAATAATGTATCTATATTAGTATGTTTGGATACAACTCTTATATGAAATAATTCGTTGCTCTTTCGTTCATCAATATGAGATTAATCATTGGCACTTGAACTAGCATGAAGAGAATCTTTACCTTGTACTCCAACCGCTGTGATCTTTCCTTCATCTCCTGATTCGGAACCAAGATCTTGCTGCACTGTAGCAACAATCTTTGTCTTCCTCTTTCCACCGAACTGTTTCGGTTTCTTTTCTGGATGTAGTTTCCAACAATGTTCTTCATCATGACCGCTCCTCTTGCAATGAGTGCAAGATGGTTTTCCTCCTTGTCTTGTTACTGTAGCAGTCTTCTTATCCTTCCGCTTGAACTTCTTGAAAGTATTTTATGGGAAATTGGAAGGTTTCTTCGTGGGATATTCTTGAACATGTTTCCCCCTGTTCTCAAGGTGAGTGTCTTGCACACAAATTTCGTCAAGACTAGTGGGGTTAAACAAAAGAAAAGTTTGACGAATATAACTGTGAAGTGCACCAATATGCTTCATTAAAGTTTCATAAGAATCCAAAGGAATGTTCAATGATAGATCTTTCTTCCTAAATTCCTCTGTGAAACTTTGTACAGTCTGACCTTTACTCTGTCTCAAAGTTTTCCATTCCATCATTGCTTTATGTAAATACCCTAATGGATAGAACTGCTTCCTTATATCTGTTTTAAATTACAACCATGAGGAAAGAATATTACCACACTTACTTCTGTCCTATAGCTTTCTCTCCCACCATACGAGAGAGGTTCCTTCCAACTTAAGAGAATCTAGTTGCGCTTTAACTTCCTCTTCGTCAATATGATGAACACAACAATATACTTCAACCCATCGGATCCAATTGTTTAGATTTTTAGGATTAACATCTCCATTAAACATAGGTAAATCAAACTTTACATCAAGCTTTAATAATGGTTTCTTAAAAGAGGCTTTATGGTTAGAATGCTGAGAGTAATTAGAATGCTCAGAGGAAGAAGAACTAGAAATTGAAGGCAAAGATGGAGGCTCAAGAGGGTCTTCTCCATCCCCTTGATTTACTGAAGCATCATCATTTGCATGTGCTTCCTTTTTCTTCCATTTCTTCTTCATCCTCTTCTCGTAATCTCCATAGATTCGTTAGACCATTTCTGAAATGCGATAAAAGACCATGTGAAATTTTTTCTCCTATTCATCACACTTGTCCTCTTTTGCCATCTTCTTCCCTCGGGATGCATGACCAACTTTAGGATTGAACGTCTTAAGAGTTCCTTCACCCTGCTTATGCTTGGCCCTAGTAAGCATTCATACTCAACAATTCAAGTCAAAGATGACTGCTATGATACCAACATGATCCGTGATATTTTTGTCAGGTGACTTATTAAAGAACTGTATTAAATGAGCATAAACAAAAGTACACCATAAAGAAGGAAAAAATCAAAAGGAAAAAGACATAAGCATGCAATATGAACACAAAGAACTTGATAACGGAGTTCGTCCCTGGTGAACTACGTCTCCGGGTCCTTCTCTCAAATGGGTAGGTCTTTTTATTAACTCCACAAAAGAATTGGGCAAAATACATAAGTATACCTCATTCTAGAGTTAATCCACATAAGCTTTTCTCAAATCAGAAAACTAACACCACCACTGGGTTCATGGTGTCGTTTTACCTAACAATGACTATCTCCATGCCTCGATCCGAGTCATACACTTTTTGGCCCAAGAGGCACCCTTGCCTCGGTTTGTGTGCCACCGCTCTTGCAATAAATTACTGAAAATATCGGGCTGCGTGCCAAAATATTGAAAATCGTGCCCATGTCCGTATAGATCCGTACGGACGTGCTTGGTCTCACCTCTCATGTGCTCTGTGTCAAATCACTGACCGAAGGCTTCCTTATATAATATTTTGTGGGCGGTTCGACATAAATGAATCCGTTGGTGCATTGGTTATAGAGGCTAAGTTTAGGCGGTTGTTAGGAGGAGGTCCCGGGGTCGAATCCCATGCGCCTCCCCTTTTATACATATGCTTATAACAAAAAGGCACTCTTTTTTAAATAGCGGTTGCTAAAACAACGGGAAATTGGTGGAATAGCTAAATATAGTGGACGATTGGGATAAGCGCCTAGGCTGGCGGAAGACTAGGTTCATATGGGTTAAAAAATAGAACCAGGGGCTGGGCCGAAGGCCAAGTCCCTTTCCTTTGGCGCCCTTATAAAGTTTCAAACTTAAATAAAACTTTAAACATATTACAAATAAGGACTATATATGGGTATGATGGCTAGCGCGAAGGTGCGGGGCCTTTGGGCTAGTGGAGAGGTCTTGGGTTCGACTCTTGGGGAGTCATAATTTTTTTTATATACATCAACCATTGGAGGGGTGCCACGTGGAAGCCCATGACTGGGCCACGTGGCACCATATAATTTGTCCACAAAACTGCCACTTGTCACAATCTGATTTGCCCATGAAACTGACACGTGTCATCACCTAACTTGCGCACATGTCTGCCATCCTTGCCAAGTCATCCCATGCCAAATAATATGTATGGATGTGCCACTTTTTACTCTTGCAGTGGTGCCACGTGTCACTTCGACTTTTCAGACTTTTGACCAAGTTTGACTGAACTTTGACCGCTTATAACTTTTGATCCGCAACTCCGTTTGACGAGCTGTTTGCGCCGTTAGAAAGATTGTGACACGCTCTTCGTGATCATTCCCTTTTAACCGAGTTTTGGAAACTTTGAAGTTTTTCCCTTTTTGTTGTCTGCTGAAGCTATTCTGAGCGTTCTGATTTGCTTCTGTGCATTCTGAGTTGTTCTTAACCTTCAATGGATTCTTTTTGGATCATCACCCCATATTTATTTTTGCTAAATTTTGAATCCATTGATACAACATTGTTGTGTGAGTGTTTGACCATCATTGAACACATCCACTTTGTTTGTATGCCTATTATAAAATGGATGTTTTGAACAACATATTGTTTTTGGTAGAAAAAAAAGCTCTCGGGAGAATCAATGTACCAACACTCAACACTTGTTGGATCACTTTTCGTCCTTCACATATTCTAACCTTTTAATCTCATTGTAAATGTTTAAGATATCTTCTCTTGTCATTAAGGCATCTCGAGTTATCCCCGTGAACAATTCACTAGATTCATGTTGTATGTCTGATATGAACTTGTCCCATATCATCGTAACATTAAAACCATTTTCAATCAAATATGCGACACTAGCTCGTATATCCATGGTAAAATGTGGTGCATAATTGAATGACTCAGGCTACCAATTGCATCAGTCCCATGACATACAACATTATATTTATCAAGATGCCTACATGCAGTGTATGTTATAACAACATCATCTGGTCTGAGTTGAAGTCGTCGCACGATAAAATGACATCGACAACCAACTTTAATGCTTTGACGTGGATTGCATTTTTTTTCCCCAACATCTAGTCTATTCATGGTAATTTGTCGTGCGGGCGCCGTACCATATGCTCACCAATAGCTATATACAAAAAATTACAAAAAAATAGATAAAACATTTATGCATGTTTGACATAGTAAACTAGAAATCAAAATTTATAAATTTATTGAAGAAAAATATGAAGACTCACATAACATACTCTATATACGTTCCAAATTTAGTCTCTTTGATATCCTCCATTTTTTTACTTCGTCTAGTCCGAACAACAAATTGAGTAGGTGCACTTTCTCTTGATTGCTCCCCATTTATGAAATTTTCAAGTCTATAATACAAAATTATTGCGATTTGGTCCCCCCAAACTTCTGTCCATGTCAAATCTTCTGCTGAAAACTCCATCATATCTTCTAGGCCTTGAACATCCAATTCAATAATTTCTTCCCATTTCTTAAATACCTATACAAATTTCATAAAAAAAACAGTTTGATTTCAATAAATATTATAATGTTATCTAATGCATATTTTAATAGTATGAAAGTCTAATTTATTTTAAACTAGTTAAACAATGTTTTTGAATTTCTTACATACAACTAAAAGTTATTATTAAATTAGATTTCTATAAATTATTTTAAATTTCTTAAACTTTAGTTATTTTCTTTTTATTACAATATATTATTAAAATAGTAAAATCAATAATTACTTAAGTGTATTATAAACATTATTTAAAGTTTATCATAAAAATAAATAAATAATAAAAATATATATTTACTTTTAAAATAAATATTCAAGTCACAAATTGAATTATATTTTATTTGTCTTGATTTTTCATCTCAATAATTCCTTTCCACTTCTTTATTTATGAATATCTATACAAATTACATAGAAAATATACAAATTACATAGAAAATAGCAATTTGGTTTCAACAAATATTATAACGTTATCTAATCCATATTTTTAGAGTATAAACATTTAATTTATTTAAAATTAATAAAATAATATTTTTGAATTTATTAAATATAAGAAAGGAAAAATGATTCTTAAATTAAATTTATTTAGATTTTTTTAAATTTCTAAAACTTAAATTATTTTTATTATTATTAACATATATTATTAAAATAATAAAATCAATAACATTTAAAAAAAAATTACATTATTCAAATTTGAAAAAATTATAACAATACTTTAAACTCTATTAGAAATATTGTATTTAATAAAAATTCTAATAATATCTTAAAGTTTATTATAAACCTTATAAATTTCATATAAAAATAAATTGGTTTCAATAAATATTATAATGTTGTGTAATATATTTAGATTTAATTTATTCTAAAATAATNTAGAAATATTGTATTTAATAAAAATTCTAATAATATCTTAAAGTTTATTATAAACCTTATAAATTTCATATAAAAATAAATTGGTTTCAATAAATATTATAATGTTGTGTAATATATTTAGATTTAATTTATTCTAAAATAATAAATATTTTGAATATATTAAATACAACAAACAATTATTCTTAAATTAAAATTTTGTAAATCATTTAAAATTTTTTAAACTTTAATTATTTTTATTATTTTTAACATATACCATACGGTCCTTCATTCTTTAAGATACAAATTAGGTTACACGCTCCTGCACTCTTGGACCTCCCGCAGGCCGCTGGCCCTGTGGCCCTCCCGCCCTCCTCCTCCCTCCATTGACGCTGTAACAAGCTCCGTAGGCTCCAATGGAGGCTCCCTCGCCCTCTACTTAGAACAACAGTGCCCCTCCTGGTGTTGCTGCAGCGACGACCCCTTCATTTTCGGCTCCCCTTCACAGCTGTGCTCCCCCTGGAGCTTCGTCCGCGTCGTTCTCAGGTCTCCCTTCGGTTCAGGGCCCCTCCTTCAAAGAGGTAGCTTCACGAAAACCCTCCGGTCTGCATGAAATGGCCCATGAGGGTGCCTCTCGTCAGGGTCGGCCGTCTGGGCTGCATGCAACAGTTCCTGAAGCTCCGACAGTCTCAATACAAATGCCTCAAGAAGCCCTAACTCATGCTCGACATTACGACAATCACGCTTTGGTCTGCAGGTTTAATGGATTCTGGCCCAATCTTCTGGATCTTCTCTCCTGGATCTCTTCCGACTGGTACCCACTTTTAGATGGAGAAGTCACTACCTTCCCCTATGCAAAGGGATTCTTTGTGGTAGTTTTCGAATCTACAAGTGATAGAGACAAGGTGTTTAACTCCGGACCATGGTTCTGGGGTAGAGCAGGTCTGTCCATGCAACTATGGACCCCTGCTTTTGACCCTTCCACGAACTGTATCTCTTCAGCTCATGTTTGGGTGAGACTTCCATATTTGCCCCTGCACTTTTGGGGGGATGCGTCTCTTCAATCCATTGGCAATGGCCTCGGCAAGTTCCTCTGCAGAAACCCGGATTCCAGGACAACCTTCTCCACCTTCGCGCGAATCTGTGTAGAAATGGACTTCACCAAAGGCTTCCCAGCTGAAATAATTCTTCAGGGAAAGGACTACTCAAGGAACCAAAAACTCGATTATGAGAATCTCAGTTTCAGGTGTAGGAATTGCTTTGCAATGGGGCATATAGCCCGAAACTGTGACAAACTACTCGGGAAAAAAAGGGTGCCCAAGAGCCAAAGACCCACTTGGTGGACGAGAGCTCAATCAGAGTTGCACACTGAAAGCAAGGCCCATGGAAAGGCAAAAGAAGCAGAATCTGAAGCCGAAATCAAAGACCCCGATAAAGGGGAAGCTCAGGCAGAAGCCAGTCCCAAGTCGTCAATCCAGCCAGACCCCCAGAACTCATGCTGGGTTGATCTAGTTGACGAGGAAGATCCTCTAGGCCCGACAGAAAATCACTCTCAGGACCAAAGCATGGAATGACAGACGGTGCCGAAAAAGAAAAAAAACTTCCAAGCTAGAAATGATGTAATAACGCAAAGCCGCTCTGGATCGCTAAAATAGTTTTGGCTCCCAAACTTTGTCCTATGTTAAGATCTTTAGGCATTTGGTTTCCTGTTTACAAGAAACTAGTTTCGATGTATCGAACCCAGTGGCATGCCCACTATTTTTAATATAAAAATCTCCTAACCGTTTCTATAAAAAAAAAACATATACCATACAACTCGAGTGAGCCTAATGGTTAAGAACATGTGTTTCCTCCTAAGATGTCACATGTTCAAATCCAGAGGGGGTAGGGTATGTATACCTTCGTAGACTTTACTAGTAAAATGGGCGAAGAGAGTCTCTTACACCAATTTGGTGTGGTTTGGCCATGACCTTAAAAAAAATTAAAAAAATCAAAATAGTAAAATTAATTACATTAAAAAAATACATTATTCAAATTTAACAAAATTACAATAATAACTTAAAATATATTATAAACATCATAGATTAAAGTTTATGTTAGAAATAAATTAAAATAAATAACAAAAAATACTTGTTTTTAAAATAAATATTCAAATTCACAAATTCAATTATATTTTCTTTCTCTTTAATTTCTATCTCAATAATTACTCCCCACTTTTTATATCCAATTCCTTTCCACTTTTTCATTCATAAATATCTATACAAATTGCATAGAAAAGTAATATACAAATTATATAGAAAAATAACCTAGTTTTAATAAATATTATAATGTTATCTAATTACTCCCTACTTCTTATATCCAATTTCTTTCCACTTCTTCATTTATAAATATCTATACAAATTGCATAGAAAAGTAATATACAAATTGTATAGAAAAGTAACTTAATTTCAATAAATATTATAATGTTATCTAATTACTCCCCACTTCTTATATCCAATTCCTTTCCAATTCTTCATTCATAAATATCTATACAAATGTCATAGAAAAGTAATATACAAATTGTATAGAAAAGTAACTTAATTTTAATAAATATTATAATATTATCTAATGCATTTTTGAGAAGAGTATAAAAAATTAATTTTATTCAAAACTAATTAAATAATATTTTTAAATTCGTTAAAAAAAGTTGTTATTAAATTATTTTACTTAATTTTAATAAATATTATAATATTATCTAATACATTTTTGAGAAGAGTATAAAAAATTAATTTTATTCAAAACTAATTAAATAATATTTTTAAATTTGTTAAAAAAAGTTGTTATTAAATTATTATTTTTGAATTATTTTAAATTTATGAAATTTTAATTATTTTTATTATTATTAACATTTATTATTAAAATAGTAAATTCAACAACATTTAAAAAAAATTACATTATTCCAATTTAACAAATTATAATAATACTTTAAAATTTTATTATAAACATTATACTTAATAAAAATAATAATAATATCTTAAAGTTATCATAAAGATTATATTTAATAAAAATTGTAATAACATCTTAATTTATGATAAATAATATAAATTTAATAAATACTATAAATTATATTAAAATGTTTTATTAAATCCTTATACATGCCGTTATAAACTCATGTATGAATATAAATAAATATCTATACAAATTGCATAGAAAAGTAATATACAAATTGTATAGAAAAATAACTTAGTTTCAATATATTATAATGTTATGTAATGCATTTTTTTTGAGAAGAGTATAAAAAAATAATTTTATTCAAAACTAATTAAATAATATTTTTGAATTTGTTAAATAAAAAAAAGTTGTTATTAAATTAATTTTTGGATTATTTTAAATTTATGAAATTTCAAATATATTTTTTTGTAAGTTAGGAAAATATATTGAACCCTGCTAAAGAGCAAAAATTATAGATGTCAGAATATCCCGAGAGATCCTGGCAGCATTGCCCTGGTGGGAAACCAATGTTGCCACATGGCCGTGGAGTTTCCAATTGTCCATGCAATTGTCAAAAACTATAAAAAACTAAACTGTACTAAGCCTAGAAGCTAGGATGCAACGCAAGGCTGGAACCCTGTAAACTAAACTGTCTAGAAACATAATTTTTTTTTTGAGAAACCTGAGAAAGTCGGGATCATCTGGAGCTGGGGTTGGGTCTCTGTTCTTTCTATTGGTCTTGCGTAATGTCCTTACCCGATATCCCTGTGTCTGGGATGGTGTGTCGGAGATCCCGAAGAAGAGACTCCATATGCTCCTCGCGACAAACCTGACTTTCATCCCTGTTACAAAACTCCTTGATGGCACACTTGACATCCATGAGTGAGCTTTGGATGAAATCCATAGAATTATTCAAATTCTCCATCCCATCACACCGAGAACAAGCAAGTGGGGGTGGAGGGGGTGGTGGAGCATCAGAGGACAAAGAGGGCGAGGCGAGAGAGGGGAGAGGGGAGGAGGAAGAAGAGAGAGGGGTGGTCGGGCTGGGGGGAGAGTAGGGAGGAGGGGGACAGGGTGGAGGCTGGTGGATGGGTGGCGGCTCTGGGCTGATCTTAGGAGAAAAACCAAGGGAATTTCCAAAGCTATCGAACCACTCGACTTTGCATGTAAACAAAGAGGACAAAGGAGGGAGTTCTGGAGTGGTGGCATTGACGCAACCCGCCCCTCACCGAGCTAGCTGTTCCCACCAGGACCTTCAATTTCTCATGGGCCCGAAGAGTCAACACTCTTCAACTCCCCCTCAGAAGTCAAGAGTCACCCACGTAACTCTTTCGGTGGTTCCCCCCCCTTTGTCGGATATCGGGAAATCGGAACTCGGGAGTTCGCGGTTCATGCGAACACAATTCACATGCACAACCAAATCCCGAACCCCGATGGTCAGCGGTCAACGTCCCTTTCTTCTCGGGGAAATTCCTTTC
>ML791549.1:417199-441242 GCA_009831015.1 Picea engelmannii
ACAAGTGCGCTCGGCTTTGAATGCCCTTGATTAAACGGCGGCGCAACAATACCAAGGTAAAATTCAAAATATGAAGTTCGCTGGCTTGTCCAGCTGTCTCTCTTTCTCCACGCGCTGGCTCGCTTGGTAGTTGAGCGATGCTCTTGCATCAGGCATGCTCCAGAGGGTGTTTCGGAGAGGAGGCACAAACAAGGTCAAGGGGGAGTTTTGTAGTGGAGGTGCAGACCTGAGCCTGAGGCAGGTTCTGAGGAGAATGCTTGCCACGAACCCTCGAGCCTCGGCCTCTCCCAGCATACTAGACCACCCCACGCTTCGACTTACCTCGTTGACGAGGCATCGGGACTATGACCAGGAGAGGAGGGGAGGGAGTGAACTAGAGAAGGAGCTGGGGGAAGAGCTCGAAGCAGAGGAAAAATATCGAACCAGAGACGAAGAGAAACAAAGACTGCTGGGTGACTACAAGGAGTGGGAGGTAGATAACGCGAATGAGCCATGAGTTTCATCTTCGCAGGCCAAAAACCATTGATACGGGGTAAATGATGGGACTGGTTAGGCAACCAACCCATCACATTTATAACCCCTTCGAGATGGAGCGCCATTACCATAAACTGCTCTGTGTGAAAATGAATGAGTGGGTACGTTGATTGAAATGATAAATGCATGGATTAAATGCCTGGAGTGAGTGCGGATTGCGGTGGCGTGGTGCTGCGTGGGTTGTGGCTAGGTGTCCGTCCATCTGTCCATGCGCTTGTTGGTCCCAATGACACCCCATCTGGGGGTTGGCCTTTGTTGTGAGCTATGTTTATGCATGCAACAACGAGGGGATGATTAGGACGAGAGGCTAGAAAAAAACATAAGTCTCCGTCCTTCAAGTCTACAAAAAAGTTTTCTAACGTATCTGCCACTTGATTTGTGTTTCTTTGAACATGGGAGGGGAGAATTACCCACTAGGGCTGAAGAATTGACTTTATTCTGATCAACCCATTCATAAGTCTCCAACTTGGGGAAATATTTTCTGGGTCTGCGCCATTTAGGAGATGGGAGAGGAGGTTGATGATTATCTTCGAATCTCCTTCTACTATAAGGAAGTTTATCCCTTGATCTTTGGCCACTTGGAGTCCTTTAAGAAGTCCCCAAATCTCAGTTGCATTGTTAGTTTTATGCCCCAAGTTCCCTTCTAAAATGTGGAGGATCTCTCCTTTTCTATTGCGAATGGCGGCCCCAAAACCTGCAAGTCCTGGATTTCCCTTGGAGGCTCCGTCGAATTTTATTTTATGATAACCATCTTGCGGGGATTCCCAATGAGAGGGAATGATCTTAGTTGTGGGACCCAAGATTGAGGCTGTAAGAGAAGGGGTGAGGCGGAGTTGCCAGGCATTGGGAATGATCTTCTCAGTTGACGGGTGTTGAAACATATATTAAATTTTTTATCTTCAAAACTAAAACCTTCCTTTTTCGGGTTTCGGCTTTTCATGAAGCATAACCCTCACTATCATTTCCAAAAGGCCGGTACCGAAATCCCGACAAGCTTTATTCTTTAAATAATAAAAGGCAAAAAACCAAAAATGTTATAAAAGTCCTGACGCGCTTTCTGTAAAATTATTTTTTAAATCACAAAAAGCTTAAACCCTAAAGGAGTTAAGATTAACCTTTAATTTTTTTTCAGAATTCGGGGTTTGCTGAAAACATATGTTTTAATGCATTTCCAATCGCGGAATCCTGATCCCCGATTTCCTGAAATATGGAAGTTACTAAAAATTTAAGACTACGTTAATCGTATCGCAATTTCAGGATACGGGGTTCAACGATAACATACCTCTTGTCAACATGATCCCCGAAATCCCGAAACATGAAGTCTCGACTCATAATCTGTGTTTAAACTGATTTAATCCTGTTTCAGAAGTTAGTCCTTAATCCTGATTAATTAATTCACTAATACAAAAATTTAAGGCTTAAGTTAATCATATCGCAATTTCAAAAATTGGGATTCAGCGATAACATACCTCTTGTCAACACGATCCCCAAAACCCTGAAAGAATCAAAGTGGGTTTAATACTGATTAATTAATTTACTAAAACGAAGTTAAGTCCTAATTTAAACTTGTTGTGATTTCGCAATTTCAGAAATCGGGATTCAACGATAACATACCTCTTGTCAACACGATCCTCGAAATCTCGAAACGCGAAGTCTCGACTCTTAATCTGTGTTTAGTCTAAATTAATTATGTTTTGGAAACATGATTAATGCCAATCAAACTTTTTAGGTTTGTTCACATTTCGGTTTTCGATTGAATGAAATTTTCCGAATTTTGAATTCAAAAGCGCCAAAATGCGGCCACCTTAATAAAGACTAACTGATGATATGTGACACTAATGTGTATCTTAGTAAATATCCAATGCATTTAATGTATTGAATTCTTGTCAGCTGCGTCAGTACCTTCATCGTTAAATGAATTAAAAGAGAGTTTAAAGGTCTGTGTTTCGCGACATATTCTGTTTCATACTATCAAGCATAAGACACATTCACCCGAGCTCATACACTCCTTTTCTGTGACAGGTTTTCCATCTAACATAAAGTCACGACACCAAAGAAAGCACCGAAGAAGAGTGAAGATATAGAGGAGATGCGTAACCCAGAAGGTGATATCATATTCGACACTACGCCGCATGCCATCGACTCAATTAAATCCTGGACACAAATCTCTGAATTCCTGGATTACGAAATCAAGAATTCTCTTGCTGATTCCAAGAATCACTTTCGGGATATAGCAGAATCAAAGCTTCATAAGATCGCAGTGCACCCTCGGCTTATGGCATACAACGACATGATCAATTAGGCCTTGGAAAAGGTTGATATCTCGACAAGAATCATTTTAAATGATCAAGGGGTCGTTGTCGGCTCATTCATGCCATAACATATACGAGTAATGTATAAACTCTCACCAAATCCTAATTACATTTATAATGCCGAGTTTTTAGCTGAATTTCAAAGGAAGGAGTGTACTGAGGCAGACCGAACTTATCCTAATTTAATCAGAGAATGGTGGAGATGTCCATCAAAGTTTAGGGCCGATACCCATGGGGTTTATGCCACATCACCTTTGAACGAGTACATGGTCTATGCAGCCATTATGCTGTGTAGACTTTTCGGGAAAAAGAATCCTTTCCATTTTCCTGCAGAATGGGTGCCCTTTTTAGAAGAAGCTTCAGAAGGATACACTTTTAACTGGAGTAAGATTTTGTTTGATAACCTAGATCAAGAAGTTTCAAATTACAGAGTTGCAAAATCTAAAGCTGAGCCAGTGGCCTTTTACATGTCAGCATACATTATGGACACAATCTTCTTTGTGACTCCTTTTCCCCTAATGAATTGGAGTTGGAACATAACCTGCCCTGAACCCATTCACGATTATCACTCTGTGCTATGGGAAGAAAATGCTAAGAATGCGTTTTACGAAATTTGTCATTTCATAGTAATTCCAATGCCTAAATTTTTTTATGGTTGTGAACCCCCTCACATTTCTGAGCTAGTCTCAGAAAATCTCAAAGAAATATCCAACTAGTTTGTTGATGAAAACTTCTCTTACATTAGGGTTTGTGGGTTCTCAATCCCCCCTCACGCACTTCCGAAATTCCTCCTGGATAGATTGGTATTGAGGGAGGTAGCACATCAAATAGTGAAAGGTGGTATTGGAATAGAGCTAAAGGTAGCTCAAAAGAAATCCTGGCCAATCTTCCTTGTGTATGTAGGGAAATTTTCATTACTAAACCTAGGCCATTCTAAAGTGGAAGCCAAAGCATTAGAAGAAATAAAACTAGTAGATATTGAGCACATAAAGCATGACCCTTATCAATTAGTAAGAAGATATTTGATGCACTGTAATATGAAAGCTTATTAACACGAAAAATCTGTTTATGATGATATATTCAAGGAGGTTAAAAATTATGAGGAGGTATTGAACAGGGTATGGGCCTTATCACTTGACTTACAGACTGGTTTCATGTCCTTCCAAAGTCACAGGCGAAGTTGTTTGCCAAAAATTTTGTAGGGTGAATCCACGACCCCTCCTTCAGAGCAGGAAGGGCCTCCCCCAGGCTTTGAAACAGATGTACAGGATAAAGCAAACACAAAGGGAAAAATGAAGGAGATTGAAATGCCTTCACAAGAAACATAAGTTCCTCAGACAGAAAAATCAGAGGCAGGGAAAGGAAAGGAGTTGGAAACACCCTCAGAAATCCCTGAGAACTTTCCCAAAAAAGTAGGAGGAACAACATCGACAGAACTTGGAAGTCCCATTACTTCTTTGACTCCATTGCAGTCTACTTATGGGAACCCCCAAGAGGGAGCTCTATACGTTAGTGATCTTGAGCCTATTTCTAGAGATGAGATTCCTTCCTCTGATTATTTTTTCAGTAAAAAGAGGAAGGTTATCCTGAAACAGGAGATGCATCCAAGAGGAGATATGATGATTAAAAAGCACAAGATAATTATAGATGGACAAAAACTTAAAGAGAGAGAATTCGCTACATAAATAGCAGGCACAATGGGAGCCTTAGCATCGGAAAATTTATACTCTGTGGGTAGTTTGACAACTATGTTGGAGCAGAAAGATCAGATGATAGCTTAGCTACAGGGTCAATTAAAGGAGACTGAAAGAAATATCAGTTGGGAGATAAAAAGGGGTCTAGAACGAGCTAGATTAAATGACATTCAAGAGATTTAAAAACTAAAAGAAATCTTATAGGAAGCAAATCAGAAAATACAGGTCACTCAAGTAGAGGTCCTACAACAAGAGGAAATGAATAAACAATTACAAGATAAGATTAATTCCATTCAAAATCAAGTGGTAGATCTTGAAATCTTCCAAGCCCAGGCACTGGAAATACATACAAAGATAGAAAAAGAGCAACAAGGAGTGTTATTTAAGCTTGAGATTATTCAAAATTACTTTCTGGGAGCAAGTAAATCTTTGGAGAGTATTCTCTAGAAGGAGAGAGAAGTGAAAGCAGCCAGAACAACCTTTCAAAAAGCAGTGGCTCTTTCAACAAAAGAGGAGGTCAGAGAGATTCAAAAGTTATCTATTTCAGAGCAGATTAAAGGTGATATAATACTCAAGGTGTGGGAGGCAAACCTCACAGAAAACAAGAAAATAACTAGAGAAGTTAATGACAACTGTCAAGGAATTTTTGACCTTTTAGAGAAAACTTCATTGAACATTGGAAAAAATGACTGTCCAGGGTTGTTAGGAGAAATTAACATTGTCAAGCATCAATTAAGATTCAAAGAGGATCTGGAAGAAATTCAGGTAGAGATTCCACAAATAAAGGTAATCAATGTCACTCAAATTGACAAATGGATAGTAATGCCTAACTTAAAGCTACAAACTATTAAGTTCATGAGAAAGATAATCAAAGACCGTCTTCCAGAACTGCAGAGAAAGTTTTTCTTATTTGAAGCAAAGGATATTCCAGAAGCTCCCAGAGTTTTAGTGCAGTTTTTGTGAAAATGTATTCACTATCTTAAAGCAGAAGGAGGAGGTTCATCAACACGGACATGAAATACTGTTTTGAAGATTTTCATCATTGGAATAATAAAGAAGTTAGAATAGAAATGTAAATGGTTCGACATTGCTCATTCATGTAACTGTTAGTCTTAGGAAGTTAGTTAATCACCAACGGGAAAAATGTTTGGTGATCATGTATAAATATAATTTCACAAGACTGAGAAAAGGCTTTTCATTTTTCTGGAGCCGATTGTATTAGAAGTTTTCCGATTTACAATAATATAGATGATACATAAGAGATTCTGAATTCTGTCACCTTGAAGCTATGTGTTCCTTCACTCTGTTTTTAATATCTTTCAATATCTTTTATTCCATGTCTTTCTAATGAATGATCAACTATAGTTTAATTCAAAATTCTACTATAGATTGAAATTATTTGATTATCTAGTCTTTTACAGTTTTTCCTATGTGATTGCTATCAGCAGTTTCAAGACCTGTAGGTCTGTTGGATGGTTATATCTTATACTCCATTAGAAATTTTGTTTTTCTCCCCTTCTTCTGTTATGATATAATATTCTTTCAATATTAAAGCCTCATATTCTCCAACAATGTTTCTTTCTTTTCATTTTAATATTCTCAAATTACTTCAAGTACAAGAAACAACCTTTACTGTTATTATGTTATTATTTTGAGTTCCAAAATTCCTTTTCTATTTCATCCCACAAAAACTGAAGCAACAATTTCTAATTTTTTTTATAATTTAATACAATTTTAATCCTCATGACTGTCCCAATTAATAGACAACCTAACATAGAACCCGACCTACAGGATCAAACTAGCATTGCTTTGAACTTGTTTAATACTATATTGCAAACAACAACTACCTGAGTCGAATTAGAACATTCATGGGCAATTATTGAGAGAGAAATCAACATCCAAGAACAATGGGAAGCTAGACAAAGACAATTGAGAAACCAACTCTGATTTACCCTTCACAATTGATTCTTACTCCTTAATCTCTTTATTTTTTGGATGCCTTGACGGTATACTTTAGAGCCTTAAAGTATAAACCTAGGAAGTATAAACCTAGGAACAACATCTTTTTGGCGCCGTTGCCGGGGAATGAAGAAACAAAACTTTTCTCTGGGAAGAACGACATTGACACTTTATTTCTTTGATAATGAACAAAGATAGAAAGGCTTCTAAGGCTACCTTATATTTTTCACTTGGCGACTCTACGATAAGTAAACTGGCTATTAGCCAAAAGAACACCAAAACGAACCCAGACGACAAGTAGACTTCGCCAGTCTCTGATGCAGAAAAGATTTTAAAATCATGAAGATCCCTTAGAAAAATCATTTCACCCATACATACTATTTTTCATCCTGATTTTACGCAGTTGAACGTTATGGAAACACTTGAGAGATCCATCTCGCTTCCCCTCTCATACGATATGTTCTCTTTTCTTGAGGTATTTTCCCCAGATTTTTCATGAGCCTTCTCCTCACACATTCCGAGCTTCAGCCTCAAATCTATCAATGGATGCACATGGAGGTGCTGGAGCTGGGGGTGGTGCCCCAGGAGGACCAGCATGCGGCCAAGCACCGCTTCCTGGAATATTTTCTAAAGTAGCTACTAGATATGCCCCCCTTGTCCTCCCAGTTCCCCTACACGACCTTCCCGAAAATTATATGAAAATCCTTCCCAAGTTTACAGGGGAAGGATATTTGACTGCTAAAGAACATATGAACTTCTTTGACCAATTTGCCGACATCCTCAGAATTGAACACGAAGATGTCTATTCTAGACTCCTCGTTCAGACTTTTGAAGGACAGGTGAGGACCTGGTTCTGAGCCTTAGTAGCCAGATCTCTAAGATCTTATGAAGAACTTGAAAACGCTTTTATTAGAAAATGGGGGGAGAGGAGAGACCACCTCTATTACCTAATTGAATTCAGAGCCCTTAGAAAGAAAAACTCAGAATCTGTTCTAGAGTTCACGCAAAGGTTTAACAAGTTGTATAATAAAATACCGGTTGAGGTCAAACCTTCTCAACCCGCAACAAAGGTGACTTTTGCTGGCGCCTTTGATCCCGATTTCTCCCTATTATTGAGAGAAAGGAGATCAATGGATCTCATGAAAATCCAAGATGATGCTCTTGAAATTGAATCGAACATGATGGCATCAGGGAAATTAAAAGCAAAAATAGAAATCGGGAACAAAGAAAACAAGAAATTCAAAGAACAAGGTGGATTCTCAGGATCGGGTAAATCCTTGGTAGATAAAATAGACGAGATGGATAGGGTAATTAGAGAACTTTCAAATAAGATCTAAAAAATGGAACTAGATAAATAAAAAAGGGATAATTTTCCTAGGAAGGATTTTAGAAGGAATCCTGATCCTCAGGCCCCACAGAAAACAATTAAAAATGAGGATAAAAAAATCCCAACCCCCTTCAAAAGTGAAAACTTCATTGGAGAGGAAGATCTACAAGATTTTGAAGAGTTTGATGAGGATATTAATAATCTTGGAGACGATAATAAATCACCTTATTTATCGAGACAAGATTACGAAAAATCCTTAAATAGGGAAATTAGATCGAAAGACAATGTTAGCAATGATACGTCTGAAGATTTGGCCTATTAGGGTGTCGCAGATGATATTATAGCCGAACTACATGAGAAATATAATTTAAGACCTAGGAACAAGAGTCTTCCAACCATCCCAACAAAAAAGATCTTGCCTAGGGGCGAAACTGATGAAGCAACTCCAAAGGTTGTTGACAAACAGAATGGAAAAAATCACACCGCTGACATGCAACCTGTCAAGCCAAAGTTAGTAGGAACACCTGCTGCGAAAACACAAGTCCCTGTGAGTGAAATCAAATCCGCACCACAAAGAAAAGATGAAAAGAAAGGAATGGAGGCCCAAACATAGAGAGAAAAATGGCTCTAGGAAATTTTAGTCTCTAAAATGAAATAAACAAAATCAAAATCCCTATCCCACTTGTCGAATTGGCTAAAAATCCCATATACAGAAAACAAATTGCCAAGATGATTATCTTTTCAGAAGACGAAAGTCAAGCCGATGTCATCAACTTAGAAGATGACAAGCCGAACATAGCTTTTGGTTTGCATTTTGAAGGTGCGAGAGACACTGTTGCCCCCTTCTATATCACGTTGACCTTGTTCGACCACCTACTTCATAAATGCATGCTAGATTCTGGAGCATCCCACAATGTGATGCCAAAATCCATTATGGAGAAACTAGGTCTCGAAATCACCAGGCCATATGGAGACTTATATTCATTTGATTCAATAAAGGTCAAATGCATAGGTATGATTAAAGACCTGGTGGTCAATCTGGCACAAATACCCGCAAAAAGAATTCTTATGGACGTAGTGGTCGCCGACATCCCTCTGAAGTATGGTATGCTGTTATCTAGGTCATGGGGTGCCAAGCTTGGAAAATCTCTCTAGCTTGACATGACATACACTACGATTCCATTTTTTGGAGGACAATACACATGTCTTTACAGAGAAACTAGGTTGGCATTGATGGTAGGTGATCCACATAACCAAAATAACCACCCTGTATATATTGCTGATCAAGATTTAGGAAATTGTATCTTATCTATTGATGATGATTTTGAGGTAGGAATAGACGAACTTTGTACAGAAGAAAAAATAGAAAAAGAAAAAATTAAAAAAAATGTATATAACATTGGTGTATGGAAGATGTTTTTTGACGGTGCTTCATCTTACCTTGGAGCTGGAGCAGGGGTACTCCTTGTGGCTCCTCATGATCAATTTGTAATCCCCTTTTCCTATAGGCTACAGTGGAATGTGGACTGCACAAAAAATGTATGCGAGTATGAAGCCTTAGTGCTAGGGTTAGAAGCCGCTAGGAGAGTGAAAATAAAAAACCTTGAAGTCTTTGGTGATGCCGAGCTAATCATAAAACAGGTAAACCGACAGTACCAGGCCAAACATCCTAGGCTGAGGTCCTACAGGAATTGCGTCTGGGATCTGATTGACGATTTCTTCTCCTCTGTCAAGGTTCTTTTCATTCCAAGAACTGAAAACCAACAGGCTGATGCGTTAGCCAAAGAAGCCTCAACGTTCACACCTCCCACTGCGTTTAAACTAAAGTATCACATACAAATGAGGCACCAAACTTCTATACGAAATAACATATAGCATTGGCAAGTCTTTGAAGACGATGAACAACTTCACAAATTTTTGGAATCAATAGACGAGTTTTCCGAAACGCATGCTGACCAAGAAAACCAAAATGAGCTCATTTGGATCATGCAGGAAGGAGAGGATCCTCAAGAGTTTCACGATAAAATCGTGAATCACCGAATGCTTGTTCTTAAAAATAACCATATACCCAAGGGCTTGATTCCCTTGGAAATATTATTCAATCAAGATGATATCCCTTCAAAATCCACCCTACAGCCTCAACCTGAAGAGGTTGAGGACTGTGACATAGGTACTACAAAAAACCCTCGGTTGGTGAAGCTATCCAAATATCTGTCCCCAGAAACCGAAAATAAATACGCGGAGTTGCTTAGAAAGTACAAAGACGTTTTCACTTGGTCATATGAAGAGCTGAGAACCTATGACACCTCTGTGATCGAACATAAGATACCCCTGAAGCCTGGTGTAAAACCCTTTAGACAAAAACTCAGACAAACAAATCTTATTTTATTGCCTGTGATCGAAAGAGAAGTAAAAAACTCCTGGATGCAAAAATAATTGTACCATTGAGATACTCTGATTGGGTAGCAAACCTGGTCCTGGTTAGAAAGAAAAATGGGGAAATTAGACTGTGTGTTGATTTCATAAATCTAAATAAGTCATCCCTCAAAGATAATTACCCCCTACCCAAAATGGATCATCTTTTAGAAAAAGTAGTTGGGGCAAATAGGATGTCAATGATCGATGGTTTTTTCGGATACAACCAAATCACCGTCTGTGAACACGATAAAGAAAAGACAACCTTTACCACCCCTTGGGGTACATTTATGTATGACAAGATGCCTTTTGGTTTAATGAATGCAGGTGCTACTTTCCAACGAGCTATAGATATCGCTTTCATTGGCGAAAGAGACAAATTTGTGGTCATCTATCTTGATGATCTAACTGTTTTTTCTAAATCTGATGAAGATCATCTGATACATATCAAGTAGACGTTTGAGAAATGCCGCAAGTTTGGTTTGTCTTTAAACCCCAAAAAGTCTCATTTTGCTATGCAAGAAGGTAAACTCTTGGGCCATATTGTGTCTCTAGATGGAATTAGAATTGACCCTAAAAGAGTTGAAGCTACAGACACAATAAATATTCCTAGGAATGTAAAAGAGATTCAGTCATTCTTAGGAAAAATAATTTTTTTGAGGAGATTTATTCCAAACTTTGCTGAAATCGTGAAATTGATCACAGATATGCTAAAGAAAAACAATGAAGTGAAATGGACAGCAGAAGCTAAAGCATCATTCGCACACATCAAAAAGGTTATAAACGAGGCACCCATACTAGCAAGCCATGATTATCTAAAGGATTTTCTTATTTTCTCATTCACCTCTGAACACACACTCGCCGTGGTTCTCCTCCAAAAAAATGAAGAAGGTTTCGAGAAACCGATCGCCTTTTTTAGAAAAAGTCTTAGAGACGCCGAACTTAGATATAATATAATGGAAAAACACTCATATGCTATGGTGAAGGCGTTAAAGGCTTTCAGAACCTATGTGTTGCATTATAAGGTGATTGCATACGTACCCACTAGCTCCGAAAAAAATATTTTGGTTCAGTCCGACAGTGATGGCAAAAGAGGACGTTGGCTTGCCAAAATTCAAGAATTCGACTTGGAGATAAAACCAACGAGACTAGTAAAGGGGAAAGGTTTAGCTAAACTCTTAGCTGAATCAAATTTCATAGCTCTCGGAATAAATGGCTTAAAGGGAGGTGAAGAGTGTGTGGACTTGAAAGAGCTCGATGAACAAATAATTGAAGTCAGAATCGAAGAGAAGTTTGTTTCATCAGATTGGTACAAAGACATAGTGTCCTACCTGTTGACGTTGAAGTGCCCGAGTGACTTATCCCCATCCAAAGTCGGAACGTTGAAGTTGCATGCAGTCAACTATTTTATATCCGAAAGACAATTGTATTGGAAGGACCCACTTGACTTCCTATTGGTTTGTTTGGTCGAATCAGAAATAGAGAAGGTCATAAGCCAATTTCACGAAGGAGTGTGTGGAGGACACCATGCCTGGAGGGCAACGACTTATAAGATCTTGAGGGCAGGGTATTATTGGCCCAAACTTTTCTCAGACGTCAACGCCAAAGTCCGAGCTTGCAACCCTTGCCAATTGTTCGCAAGTAGGCATAAACTCCCAACAATGCCATTGGTTCCAGTCAAAATGGAAGCTCCTTTTCAACAATATAGATTAGATTTCATAGGCGAAATTAATCCTCATTCTAGCGCTCAACATAGATGGATCCTGACTGCTACAGATTACTTCACCAAATGGGTGGAATCTATTCCAACTAGAAGGGCTACAAACTCAGTGGTAATAGTTTTCTTAGAAGAGAATATTTTGTCTAGATTTGGCTGCCCCCAAAATATAGTCACAGATAACACACAGGATTTTAAATCTATGGCTATGGTCAGTTTTTGCCAAAAATATAATATTGTGCTTGGTCATTCCACGACATACTACCCTCAGCGAAATGGTCTGGCTGAGTCTTCAAACAAGATCCTAATCAATATAATTAAGAAAGTGTTGAGCGAAAATAAGAAATCTTGGCATGTGCATTTGAAATACGCTCTGTGGGAAAATCAGATAGGCACAAAAAAGTTTATCGGTACTTCTCCTTTCCAAATGGTGTACGGGACCGATGTAATGTTACCTATAAATCTAGCGCTTCCCGTAATGAAACTTTGGCAAGATGAGAAGGAAGAACCAAATCATGTCACAAGAAGGATAAATCAGCTAATTGAAGTCCAACAACACAGGGCCGAAGTAGACGAAAGGTTGCAGAAATACTAGGATGACATGAAAGCACTATTCGATCGTAAAGCCAAAGATAGAGATTTTCTCTCGGGAGATTTGGTTTTAAAATGGGATGCAAGGAAGGAAGACTCGGAAAAACATGGTAAATTCGATCACATCTGGTATGGACCGTTCAAGGTAACAACTCTTGAAGGAAAAAATTCATTTCTATTAGAGAATTTGGACGGTAAAATCCTCAACACCCCTGTCAATGGGCATTATTTAAAACATTATATGGAATATTTGGTTTTCAAAATTCCCACTGTATATACCGTTTGATTTTTCTTTTTATTTCATAATTTTCTTTGGTAAGTCTTCTTTTGAAAAAAAAATAAAAAAATAGGTTAATGTTTTTCTAGAAGTAGGGATATAAAATTTTCAATGTATTCAATTCTTTTAAAAGCCCTGATACTCTTCGTATTGTTCCCTTACACGATTATGGCTGGCAACTTGACAAGCGAAAGTAGCAAATAGACAGCCTTATATCGAAAGATAAATTCATCGAAAATAGGTGATAGATAAGATTTTCCATTATTTCAAAAGAGAACGAAAATGGTAGGGCAAACATGTGAATTCCAGAAAAGTCTATTTTTTCAAACAAAGGTTTAAAAAAAAAAAAAGTGCGGTGATTGTCTCGCAAGTGTGATATGTCACTAAAAGAATGATTTCAAAATCTAGGCCCTAAGAGTTTCACCTAGAATAAGATAAGAGGTAATTAAAATAAACAAAGAGAGAAAAGAGTCTCTGGGAAAGAGTTCCAAGAGTTGGGTTTAATTCATGACCCTTGTTTTTCGATTTCCAAGTCTTTCTCCGTCGCCCCTTTCTACCCTCGATTTTGCATTCTTAAAAGACCAAATATCTTTTCGGGTTTCCCACAGAGGGAGAAGAGATTATGTCTTAGCATTGGAAGCTGAAAAACAGTTCTTAAAAGGTAGACCAGTCCTCATAACTCCTCACTCTCCGACTAAACAAAGTTATACTTAGGCTGATCCTAACTCTCCTAGGTTTCATAACAGTTTTCTAAGGATTTAGGCTTGCTCGAAGGAAGACCCCTGGAATTAATCTTCCCCTTTTTCCCTGCAGACTAAGGTGCTTTGAAAGTGAAAAAAGGGTTGGTCTAGGGTAATCAAAGCAAGTTGACAGATCTACACTGCAAATTTTACACAGATACAATCCTTGGTATACTTACTACCACTGATTGCCCCCACTTTGTGTTCAAAAGTAAAATATAAGACAGATGGTGAAAGGAAATTCATATTTGATTTCCCCCATCTAGTCTAAAAAGACGATGAAAGGAAATTCATTTAAATGATTTCCCTCGTCTCAACATTTCAATGCATAATTATGATTCAAAGTGGTGAAAGGAAATTCAGAAAAAGGGACAGATAACTTCACCGGGGTACTGAACAGGCTCGCTGGCAGTGAAACAATATCTAAGGTGTCTGTAAGGCTGTCATATGTAATTTTCACTCTACTCTGGTTATCAGCCTTTTCGAAACCGGATCTGCATCCCAAGTCCAGACAGGGCTCCGCAATTAAAAACATGAAATTTACTTCGTTTGATGCAAGCCAAAAGCCACAAGATCTATTGGATTTCCTAGGATTGTTTTGATCATCTTAAAGCAGACTTAAATTCAGTAGCGAGAAGGAGAAGATCAAGAATGGGGTTTCAGTTGAGTTTACAACATTGAGAGTTTTGAAAATCTTTTCAGAAGTAAACGTGAAATCTCTTTTTTCCTCTGTATCCCCTTCCTAAACAAGTTCTACAGAAAGAAGTCATTGACTCCATTTACCCAATAAAGGCACTAAGTCTACCTGTTCTCCTCGTCCCACAAGGAGACGAGGTCCCCAATTGGAGCCTATGTTGAAACACATATTAAATTTTTTATCTTCAAAACTAAAACCTTCCTTTTTTGGGTTTCGGCTTTTCATGAAGTATAACCCTCACTATAATTTCCAAAAGGTCAGTACCGAAATCCCGACAAGCTTTTTTCTTTAAATAATAAAAGGAAAAAAACCAAAAATGTTATAAAAGTCCCGATGCGCTTTCTGTAAAATTATTTTTTAAATCACGAAAATCTTAAACCCTAAAGGAGTTAAGATTAACCTTTAAAAGTTTTTCGGAATTCGGGGTTTACTGAGAACATATGTTTTAATGCATTTCCAATCGCAGAATCCCGATCCCCGATTTCCCGAAATATGGAAGTTACTAAAAATTTAAGACTACGTTAATCGTATCGTAATTTCGGGATACGGGGTTCAACGATAACATACCTCTTGGCAACATGATCCCCGAAATCCCAAAACGTGAAGTCCTGACTCATAATATGTGTTTAAATTGATTTAATCTTGTTTTTGAAGTTAGTCCTTAATCTTGATTAATTAATTCACTAATACGAAAATTAAAGGCTTAAGTTAATCATATCGCAATTTCAGAAATCGGGATTCAGCGATAACATACCTCTTGTCAACACGATCCCTGAAACCACGAAAGAATCAAAGTGGGTTTAATACTGATTAATTAATTTACTAAAACGAAGTTAAGTCCTAATTTAAACTTGTCATGATTTCACAATTTCGGAAATCCGGATTCAGCGATAACATACCTCTTGTCAACACGATCCCTGAAATCCCGAAACGCGAAGTCTCGACTCTTAATCTGTGTTTAGTCTAAATTAATTCTGTTTTGGAAACATGATTAATGCCAATCCAACTTTTTAGGTTTGTTCACGTTTCGGTTTCCGATTGAATGAAATTTTCTGAATTTTGAATTCAAAGGCGCCAAAATGTGGCCACCTTAATAAAGGATAACTGATGATATGTGACACTAATGCGTATCTTAGTAAATATCCAATGCATTCAATGTATTGAATTCTTGTCAGCTGCGTCAGTACCTTCGTCATTAAATGAATTAAAAGAGAGTTTAAAGGTCTCTGTTTTGCAACATATTCTGTTTCATACTATTAAGAGTAAGACACATTCAACCGAGCTCATACACTCCTTTTCTGTGACAGGTTTTCCATCTAACATAAAGTCATGGCACCAAAGAAAGCACTAAAGAAGAGTGAATATATAGATGAGATACGTAACCCAAAAGGAGATATCATATCCTACACTATGCCGCACGCCATCGACTCAATTAAATCTTGGATACAAATCTCTAAATTCCTAGATTACGAAATCAAGAATTCTCCTGCTGATTCCAAGAATCACTTTCGGGATATATCAGAATCAGAGCTTCATAAGATTGCAGCGCGCCCTTGGCTTATGAAATACAATGACATGATCAATTGGGCCTTGGAAAATATTGTTATCCCGACAAGAAGCATTTTAAATGATCAAGGGGTTGTTGTCAGCTCATTTAGGCCAGAACAGATACGAGTAATGTATAAACTCTCACCAAATCCTAAGTACATTTATAATGCCGAGTTTTTAGCTAAATTTCAAAGGAAGGAGTGTATTGAGGCAGACCAAACTTATCCCGATTTAATCAGAGAATGGTGGAGATGTCCATCAAAGTTTAGGGCTGATACCCATGGGGTTTATGCCACAACATCTTTGAACAAGTACATGGTCTATGTAGCCATTATGCTGTGTAGACTTTTTGGGAAAAAGAATCCTTGCCATTTTCCTGCAGAATGGGTGCCCTTTTTAGAAGAAGCTTCATAAGGATACACTTCTAACTGGAGTAAGATTTTTTTTGATAACCTAGCTCAAGAAGTTTCAAATTACAGAGTTGCAAAATCTAAAGGTCAGCCAGTGGCCTTTTACATGTCAGTGTACATTATGGACGCAATCTGCTTTGTGACTCCTTTTCCTCTGATGAATTGGAGTTGGAACATAACCTGCCCCAAACCCATTCACGAGTATCACTCTGTTCCATGGGAAGAAAATGCTAAGAATGCGTTTTATGAAATTTGTCATTTCATAGTAATTCCAATGCATAAAATGTTTTATGGCTATTAACCCCCTCGCATTTCAGAGCCAGTCTCAAAAAATCTCAAAGCAATAGCCGAATGGTTTGTTGATGAAAACTTGTCTTACATTAGGGTTTATGGGTGCTCAATCCCCCCTCACGCACTTTCGAAATTCCTCCCGGACAGTCTAGTATTGAGGGAGGTAGCATATCAAATAGTGAAAGGTGGTATTGGAATAGAGCTAAAGGCAGCTCAAAAGAAATCCTGGCCAATCTTCCTTGTGTATGTCGAGAAATTTTCATTACTAAACCTAGGACATTCTAAAGTGGAAGCCAAAGCATTAGAGGAAATAAAACTGGTAGATATTGAGCACAGAAAGCATGACCCTTATCAATTAGTAAGCAGACATTTGATGCACTGTAATATGAAAGCTTATTAACACGAAAAATCTGTTTATGATGATATATTCAAGGAGGTTAAAACTTATGAGGAGGTATTGAACAGGGTACGGGCATTATCACTTGACTTACAGACTGGTTTCATGTCCTTCCAAAGTCACAGGCGAAGTTGTTTGCCAAAAATTTTGTAGGGTGAATCCACGACCCCTCCTTCAGAGCAGGAAGGGCCTCCCCCAGGCTTTGAAATAGATGTACAGGATAAAGAAAATACAAAGGGAAAAATGAAGGAGATTGAAATGCCTTCACAAGAAACAGAAGTTCCTCAGACAAAAAAATCAGAGGCAAGGAAAGGAAAGGAGTTGGAAACACCCTCAAAAATCCCTGAGAACTTTCCCAAAAAAGTAGGAGGAACAACATCGACAGAACTTGGAAGTCCCATTACTTCTTTGACTCCATTGCAGTCTACTTATGGAAACCCCCAAGAGGGAGCTCTATACGTTAGTGATCTTGAGCCTATTTCTAGAGATGAGATTCCTTCCTCCGATTATTTTTTCAGTAAAAAGAGGAAGGCTATCCTGAAACAGAAGATGCATCCAAGAGGATATATGATGATTAAAAAGCACAAGATCATTATAGATGGACAAAAACTTAAAGAGGGAGAATTCGCTACAGAAATAGAATGCACAATGGCAGCCTTAGCATCAACAAATTTATACTCTGTGGGTAGTTTGACAACTATGTTGGAGCATAAAGATCAGATGATAGCTCAGTTACAGGGTCAATTAAAGGAGATTGAAAGAAATATCAGTTGGGAGATAAAAAAGGGTCTAGAATGAGCTAGATTAAATGACATTCAAGAGATTAAAAAACTGAAAGCAAGCTTAGAGGAAGCAAATCAAAAAATACAGGTCACTCAAGTAGAGGTCCTACAAGAAGAGGAAATGAATAAACAATTACAAGATAAGATTAATTCCATTCAAAATCAAGTGGTAGAGCTTGAAATCTTCCAAGCCCAGGCGCTGGAAATACATACAAAGATAGAAAAAGAGAAACAGGGAGTGTTATTTAAGCTTGAGTTTATTCATAATTACTTTCTGGGAGCAAGTAAATCTTTGGAGAGTATTCTCCTGAAGGAGAGAGAAGTGAAAGCAGTCAGAACAACCTTTCAAAATGCAGTGGCTCTTTCAACAAAAGAGGAGGTCGGAGAGATTCAAAATTTATCTGTTTCAGAGCAGATTAAAGGTGATATAATACTCAAGGTGTGGGAGGAAAACCTCGCAGAAAACAAGAAAATAACCAGAGAAGTTAATGACAACTGTCAAGGAATTTTTTACCTTTTAGAGAAAACTTCATTGAACATTGGAAAAAACGACTGTTCAGGGTTGTTAGGAGAAATTAACATTGTCAAGCATCAGTTAAGATTCAAAGAGGATCTAGAATAAATTCAGGTAGAGATTCCACAAATAAAGGTAATCGATGTCACTCAAATTGACAAATGGATAGTAATGCCTAACTTAAACCTACAAACTATTAAGTTCACGAGAAAGATAATTGAAGACCGTCTGCCAGAACTGCAAAGACAATTTTTCTTATTTGAAGCAAAGGATATTCCAGAAGCTCCCAGAGTTTTAGTGCAGTTTTTGGGAAAATGTATTCTTTGTCTTAAAGCAGAAGGAGGAGGTTCATCAACGTAGACATGAAATACTGTTTTGAAGATTTTCATCATTGGAATAATAAAGCAGTTAGAATAGAAATGTAAATGGTTCGACATTGCTCATTCATGTAACCGTTAGTCTTAGGAAGTTAGTTAATCACCAATGGGAAAAATGTTTAGTGATCATGTATAAATATAATTTCACAAGACTGAGAAAAAGATTTTCGTTTTTTGGGAGCCGATTGTATTAGAAGTTTTCTGATTTACAATAATATAGATGATACATAAGAGATTCTGAATTCTGTCACCTTGAAGCTATGTGTTCCTTCACTTTGTTTTCAATATCTTTCAATATCTTTTATTCCATGTCTTTCTAATGAATGATCAACTATAGTTTAATTCAAAATGCTACTGTAGTTTGAAATTATTTGATTATCTAATCATTTACAGTTTTTCCTCTGTGATTTCTATCAACAGTTTCAAGACCTGTAGGTCTGTTGGACGGTTATATCTTATACTCCATTAGAAATTTTGTTTTTCTCCCCTTCCTCTGTTATGATATGAGATTCTTTCAAGATTAAAGCCTCATATTTTCCAACAATGTTTCTTTGTTTCCATTTTAATATTCTCAAATTACTTCAAGTACAGGAAATGACCTTTACTGTTATTATGTTATTATTTTGAGTTCCAAAATTCCTTTTCTATTTCATCCCACAAAAACTGAAGCAACAATTTCTAATTTTTTTTATAATTTAATAAAATTTTAATCCTCATGACTGTCCCAAGTAATAGACAACCTAACATAGAACTCGGCCTACAGGATCAAACTAGCATTGCTTTGAACTTGTTTAATACTATATTGCAAACAAAAACTACCCGAGTCGAATTAGAACATTCATGGGCAATTATTGAGAGAGAAATCAACATCCAAGAACAATGGGAAGCTAGACAAAGATAGTTGGGAAACCAACTCTAATTTACCCTTCGCAATTGATTCTTACTCCGTAATTCTCTTTATTGTTCGGATGCCTTGACGATATACTTTAGAGCCTTAAAGTATAAACTCAGGAACAACAACGGGCAAGTCAAATCTTGATCTGTCCAAGGGTGTAAATTGATTGTTTCCTTTATGTTGGATAGGATTTTGGAATAGACTTCTTGCCAGTTCAAAGATGAGGAGTTGAAGATTCTGTGGTTCCTTTCTTTCCAGATCTACCAGAGAATAAAACCGGGTAGAAGTTGCCAAATCCAATTGAGGATGGAAGAGTGAAATAGTGAATTTCTCCATCCCTCAATTGTTTCCCTTAGGCCATATTGGTTTCTATAAGAGGTTCTCATGATGCTGGTGCATTGATCCCAAATTTTCAAACTGAAGGGACAAAGGTTGAGAAGGTGATTTTGTGTCTCCTCCTCATTGCAACATAGAGGGCACCAAGAAGGACCTGTAAAGCCTCTTTTCATTAAATTGTCCCAAGTAAGGATTATTTTGTTCATCATTAACCAAAGGAAAGTGATGATTTTGGGCCAGAGCTTCTCACCCCAGATTTTATTCCAAACTATGTCTTTTGGGAGGGATTTATGCCCTGCACTGAGGAAATAAGCCTCTTGGAGGTTGAAGGTGCCCGTGTTGCAATGTACCCATATTAGGATGTACTCCCCCTAATGGCTTATAATTCTCCTAGGGATGAGCTTGTCGAGTAGTGGTTGAAGATTTACCTCAGGGGGGATGTTCAACTCTTTGTGGGTAGTTTTCCATTTGCGCTAGGTAACTCTTTTTTCTTCAGGAATCCAGAAGTCGACTACTTTTTGGATTCCTACGCCTTCCATTAAGGGAATAAAAGTACTCAAAGTGGGATCGTTTTCTAGGTTTGGAAGTTGCTTCCAAGAGTCACTCCAAAAAAGGACCGAGGTCCCATCTTGAAGTTCCCAGAAAGCGTGGTCCATGATTATCCCCTTATTTTTCTTGGCCGCATTCCAAATAAGAGATCATAGGCCTTGGCCATTCCATCTGATTAGTTCTTTTTCCGGTATGGCAGGTGTGTATTTTCTCCTCCAAAGGCATGCCCAAAGGTCTTGAGGCCTCTTTAACCATCTCCACCATATTTTTTCACTGAGGACTTTGTTGAGGATAGACGAATCTCTGAGTCTGAGTCCCCTTGCATGCTTTGGTCTACATGTTTTTTTCCAACTTACTAGAGCCCATTTGCGACCATCTTTAGCTCCTTTCCAAAGGAAGCTCCTTTGTATGTTTCTGATGACGGTGAGGATGAAACTTGGGGTGGTAAGATATGAGAAAGCATAAATATGGAGAGCTTGTAGGACAAACATGAGGAGGATGAGGCGACTCGACAAATTGATGGAGCGAAAAGTCCAAGAGGCTAGTTTTTTCCTAAAACTGGATAACAGATCTTCCCAGGAGGTGTTCCTTAATGGATTTTCAATAATAGGTATGCCAAGATATTTGGAAGGGAGGGAGCTTTGAGTGAACCCCAGGATTTGCATGATGTGGAGTTGGATCTGGATAGGCGTGTTGAAGAAGAATATTTGGGACCTGGAGAGATTTAAATCCATACCTGAAGCATCACATAAAGGTTAATCATGGAACATATTCAAATAGCTTCCCGAACTATGGGGATTCCCATCATGAGGATATCATCCACAAATTGAATGTGCTATATGGGCAGGGAGATTCCATGGAGGGTGTTGGCCCTTGGTTATGAAAGTAAGCGAAGATCAAGGAAGAAAAGGCAAAATGCGAACTGCGCAGAAGACACTGTGACTGTTACTGGGTCGAAGTGAGAAAAAGAGCAGAAAGGATGGAGCGAAGTAAAATGAATCAAGCCGATGAATGAGGAAATCGAGGATGACAGATCAACAAGGAAGGAGAATTGTGGACAACACAACAAGCGAAAAAATCCACCATTGGATGCTTTGGAGAATCGCATGAGAAGGAAGGAAAGACAGACTGGCGAAGCCCTGAAAACATAGGTCAAGTTGACCTAGGGTTTTAGACACCTAGGGTTTTGGTATCTAGGGTTTTGACACTTAGGTTTCGGCCTAAGGATGTCGGTGAGTGATTGTAATGTATAAATAGAGGTCTAAAGGACCTAGGATGGGTTGTTGTCGTTGTTATTACTATTGTTGGTGTTGTGATTGTTGTTGTGTGATTGAGTGAGTAACCTTCTGTGAGAGAGAAGTGCTGAGTACGAGAACCTTCTGTATTGTAATATCTTCAGCTAGGTGCGAAGATCAACCCTGCAGCTGGGTGCGCAGGGGGGGAGAGATAGAGAGGAGAAGAAAGAAGATCTGCTAGCTAAGAGCGCAGACAAGAACTGTATGCTTCGTCTTAATACATTATAAAGCATAGTTCTGTAGACGTAGCCCTAGAGGGAGGGTGAACCACGTATATCTTGTCTTGTGTGTGTGATTGATGCTATGTTCTTTTTCCTTTGATATACTGTTATTGCATTACTGCATTATATATGATAGGTAGTTGTGCGAAGTAAGAGATAAGTTGGTAAGTGATATATAAATGACTGAATTTATCTGGTAGTCAATCCACTTGACATTTCCCTTGGTTGTAGACATCTCTATCCTGCAACCCCCTCATAGATGCTTCAGGTGAGTCTGCATCTGCCTCGCAGGTGTTTCCGAAAGGGCCAATAGCTAGGGTTTTTTGGTGCGCTCTTGGAGTGAACCCTGGGTCTGTCCCTGTGCCAACAGAGGGTGAGACTTGAGAGGGAATGATCGATGATGGCCTCTTTGATAGTTCGACTAAGTCCTTCCACCATTATTATGAAAAGAAAGGGCGAGAGTGGATCCCCTTTTCTGATGCCTCTGGAAGGGATAAAGGGTTTGGAGGGAACACCATTGACCAGGATGGAGAAAAGGGCCGACGAAGTGAGATTGACAATCCAAGAGACCCAAGAGGGTTCAAAACCAAAGGCCAGAAGGGTTCCCTTCAAGTATTTCCAACTAAATTTATCAAAAGATTTGGAAATATCCAGTTTCAGAAGCATACCAGGGGATTTAGTCGAATGTAGCGAGTGGATTACTTCGTGTGCTAGAATGATACTGTCCAAGATCTATTTTCCCTCCATGTACCCTGACTGTTCTAGAGAGATGATGAACGGTATGATGGTTTTGAGACGCTTAGCAATGACCTTCGTGATGAGATTGTATATCACATTGCAGAGTGCAATGGGTCAAAAATTATTTTGGGAGGTGACTTTGTTCTCTTTTGGAATGAGAGTGAGGAAGGTGGCATTGAGAGCCTGTAGTACCTGCCCAGATTTTCTGGAATCTTCTATGATTTCCCAGACTTCTTCTCGTATCATGTCCCAACAATGGTGAAAGAATTTCGATGTGAATTCATCAGGCCCTGGGGATTTGCCCACCAGGGTGTCCCTGAGGGCTTGATCAACTTCTTCCTGGGTAATTGGGTGCATCAAAGCCTCATTTTGTTCTGTGGTGACCTCGTTTGGTATGTTCTTGAGGATAGAGTTGATAGCTTGAGTGCGATCGATAGGGGGTTCTGAGAGGAGGTTCTTGTAGTAAGACAATAGTTCCTGCTCTATGTCTGCATGTTTTTGAATTTCTAGGCCTTGATCCGAAATAAGGTGAGTGATGCGATTAGTATGGCGGCAGTGAAACATCTATCTGTGGAAAAATTTAGTGTTTCTTTCCCCCTCTTTGAGCCATTGAATGAAAGATTTTTGCCTCCATATAATTTCTTCCTGCGCCTGTCTTTATGCCAATTGTTTATTGAGAATGGTTTCTTGGTCCTTTAGAGAGTCAATGAAGCCTTGAAGTCTGATCTTCTATTGAAGGTCTTGAATTTGCTGGTTGAGGATATCTTGAGCGTGGAAAATGTTGCCAAAAGTGGATTTATTCCAGGACTTTAAGTGCTGCTTGAGGTTTTTTAGCTTTTGTTGGAATTTGTACGTAGGAGTACCTATTGTGATTGCTGCTTCCTTCCACAAGAGGTTAATGTTTGCTTGGAATTCTGGGTGTGTGAGCCAAAATTTCTCAAAGCGAAAGGGTTTTCTGCCTGGGGTACCGCTGATATTTATCGTAAGAAGTATTGACCAATGGTCAGATCCAGGAGTGTCAATCACAGTGGCTTGCCAAGTGAGGCCATCCAGCATGAGGGGTTCTGAGATTAAGAAGCAATATAATATGCAGGAGACCTGTTTTTCCCCTGAGCGTCTATTAGACCAGGTGAAGGGTCCATTGTCCGTTTCTATGTCAATGAGATTTAACAAGAAGATGATTCAGTGGAACTGTTTGCTGTCATTTCCCAATCTACGGGTGCCCCCCTTCTTTTCCTCCAGACTAGTTATCATATCGAAGTCTCCCCCCAGGATCCATCGATGATTTCTGATGTGATTAGAAGTCCATTCCAAATGATGGAGGAAGGCTTCCTTCCCAACTCCTTGTTTTCAGACTATGCTTGAAGCAACGAAAAATTCGCACATGGGAAATTGTTAGTTTCTCTTCAATAATTCATTCAAATGAA
>ML791549.1:441292-467731 GCA_009831015.1 Picea engelmannii
TATATAATTATCTTTTTATTTTTTTTTAATATTCGCACATCGTCGGATCCGTCGATCCGACGACAGATCCGATGATGGGCACCCGTCATAGGTGTAGCACCTCCATCGAATGCACTGTATGATCATCGTATATCCAATGGGAATATGGTCGTCGGTTCTTTGTCAACGATATAGTGCGTCTAACGGAGGTGCTACACCTCCGACGGGCGCTTGTCCTTAGATTGGTTGTCGGATCTATAGTCAGATATTTGACGATGGGCACGTCAGAAAGCCGATGGCGTATTGTCATAAATGGAACCTATTTTACACCGTTCAAGGAAAATTATATCTAGCGATGTTGTAAGGTTGTCAAACTTTTAAACCATGAAGGATTTATAACAAGCTAGAACACATTCCTTTCAAATGATAAAAATAATTAATGTGAGCATGGAGATACCATCAGATTACCTAACTTTATGAGACCGTAACTTGCATGTATGACCTTAGATTGCCAAACTATTTTTTGCAAAGAATAGAGGACACACATGGATTTCAAACGAGTATTTAGACATGTCCTGAAAAAATCATCTTCTTAGCCTTCACATCCAATGAAACTTTAAATTTCTTGTTGATTGGAAAAAATTAATCGGTCAATTGCATTGAATTTGCAGGCCCTCCAAAAAAATACAAGAAGCCCTTTCTAGATATCAAAATATCATTTCGACCAAGTCCTTAATCTACACATAAAAGCATTTTAAATTGAAAGTCTAGGTCTCATTTAGGATGATGTTTTGTGTGAATGTGTTAGCATATAACACTCAAATACACCATCCATGTTCTCTAAAAATTTACTTATTTACAATAAAATAAAAATGAGCGTGTAATACTCAAATACACAATCCATGTATGTGAATGTGTTACCATATAACACTCAAATACACCATCCATGTTCTCTAAAAATTAAACATAGGTACATAAAACATTACATTATAATAATGTTGCATGATATTCTTTATGTCCATATAAATTTTATTATCAATCATTTTGATAATTCCTCTTTCATTATTATTTTTTAAATTAAAATATTTTTTGACACTCAAATGATATGAAATGTTCTTATTTTTACATATATTTATTTCACAATAAATCTGTGAAAATGTTCTTATTTTTACATATATTTATTTCACACTAAATCTAAATCTATGAATTTTCAAATTGAAAACATATGTTTTATATAAATCAGTTTAGATTTATTTTAATTCTCAATCTATTAGATTGCAAATTATTTTTTAGAGTACAAAACTTGAAAAAAGTACCTATTAACTAAATCAATTTTTTTTTACTTGTATCTCTTTCTCTTTATATATAAAATTTGATATAGAATTATATACAGTGTCTCTTTCTCTTTATATATAGAATTATATACTTATCTCTTTCTCTTTTTATATAGAATTGATGTAGAGTTGAAACAAAACTAATTAAAAAAATACACTGTTACCATCCATACCCGTTAAATTCTATTACTATATTCCCGTGCCAAGTAGGGATAATAATATGGAGTGGTGTCGTAATTGTGAGCGATTTAACGTATTCATCTAGGCTATACATTAAATGTTGTACGTCCAAAACCCATTAATCAAGTTGAAAAAATAAAGGAAGAATAAACGTATTGATACAGGAAAAAATAAAAATGCGTAGTCAGTGGAATATAAATGGTTACGTGCAATTTAGAACCTTCGCATGCGCAACAAGATTCATTGTGTATTGGAAATGATACTATACTAGTATAGTTATAAATTCGTGGTTGGTGAACGTCAAAAAAGATTAGCTTGAAGGAGGTAGTGTGTCTAGAACGTGGTTGATAAAGGTTAATATATGAAAAATATGTTTAAACTTATTTTTTTACAATATTAAAAATGACTACTTAATATTTTAATTTTTTTAACAATATTTAAAATGATTATATGTTTTTAATTTTTATTTATTTTTTCTTTCCCATTTTCTTACATGTGAATGTGCATGCTAATACTAGTATTATTTTATTGTCTTACAATATTAAAAATGATTACTTAATATTTTAATTTTTTAATAATATTTAAGATGATTATATCTTTTTAATTTTTATTTATTTTTTCTTTCCCATTTTCCTACCTTTGAATGTGCATGAGTATTATTATAGTGTTTTATAATTAGTATTGTCACTTTTAATAAATTTATTACCATATTTGTTAGTACAAAATGCTTTATAATTTTCATTGTAATATCTATTTTTATAAGTTCATCAAACATATGGTACTAGTTGTGAGCACATTCTTATTATATAATGAGTTTTAATTTGTTTTGTTTTTTTCAATAATTGGTTCACAAAAGAGTAAATATGTCACAAGGGGAATTGAAATTTAGATGAGAGTATAACAAATTTTTCTCTTTACTTCTCAATATAGATGAATCAACACAATCTTAATTCATTTATGTAATTATAGTTTTCATTTTCATCATAAATTAGGTTAATGCAATAAGCAAAGGAGGGAGAATAGTATTAGAGAATCATTCCTTATAAAGAGAAATATCTTATTAAAGAGAAAGAGTTTTATCAATTATTATATATAACAGTTATTATGTGAAGTTTCAATGTAATTGAATTTCTTGATTATGTCAATGTAGTTTTCTACAAGTCATTGTAGAAGAGATTGTAACATTCATCTCATCTATCTAGTTCATAATGCTTACATGGTCAAAAAACAATTATTATTAATTCTCTCTTATACAAACCAACGTTAGATCCATATTAACTTCAAATTTGTTCAGCTTATTTGAAGGAGAAAATCCCTCTAGATGCAAAATTTTTGTCAGTTTTTTCATTATACAAAAGGTTTATGTCTCAAAAGGATTTGATCTCATGACCTCCCCAACACAAAGGAGAGATCTCACATGTATATCATGACTACTTGAGTTAATCATTGAGGTTAAAAAAATGTTTGGAAGCATCTTTTTCCAGTGCCCTCCAACACTTAAACAAGAGTGAGATAGTTGGTATCTTGCCAACCCTAATCAACCCATAAGGGGAAAACATGCTACAAATGAGATTTGAACTTAGGTAGGGAGGATAACAACTTCTCTTAACCACCCAAGCTAAAGCCAATTAACTAAATATTTAGAATAATCATCTCACCCAAACACTTAAGCTAAAGTGAAATTGTTACTACCTTTATTACTCCATATATAAATTGAAGAGTATACCCCATACTTACCTCACATGTATTCTTGAATACACTTAAAAACTCCCCTATTTAGAGTCAAAACAAACCTCAATAAAATTTGAAACTCAATAAAATTTAATTCTTATTATATTATAGGTTGTTAATTTTCTATTCTCTACTAATCTTTTAATTACACATGTGTTATCTGTTTAAAAAAAAACAATGGTAAGACTTCCATTAATATTTTAGTTTTCTTTTACAAACACCTTTTTATAAAAAAATTAATTTAAAAATAATATATATTAGAGCTTCTTCTTAGAAACAAATGTTCTTTATTGATAACATAATTAAATATATAATTCATTGTTAATGTGTCAAATCTTGTACTCTAAGCTGGTGAGTGCACAAAGTTGGTGGACCAAAAAGTGGTAATGAGGTGAGTAGGAACGCACACTTGCAAGAACGCGTGCATATTTTTAGGAATACGTGCATGTTCTTGATGTGAAAAGTTTGGAGAACCCCGAACCTCCACTCAGCAAGCCATGTAGGAACATTGATCTAGGTATATATTGGTGGCCACCCATGTATTCCAATTGGCTCCTCTTCATTGTTTTTAGTTCAACACGTTCTTTTTTACTTCTTTGTAATTGTGGGTTCTACACTTCTAAGTTCTGGGGCTGTCTGAAGCCCTACACATCTTCCAGGTGGATACTGGTGGCCTCCCATCTAATCCAACTGGATTATTTTGTATGTTTTCATGTCATCACATCTTGTTGTACTTTCAGAGACGTTTTGGGGCCCTTAATAGAGTTTTTTTGGCTCGCCACAGTCAAACTGTAGACATAGTTAGAGTTTGACTATGTAATGTGTAGTTTACTAAAAGACCTTTCCAATGGGCTATCACACACCTAAAATGGAGGTCGTATGCAAAAGTTACGACCCTAGGAAGTTGAGGTACCAACTTACCCATAGGGGCCCACATAATGTTTGGTGTTTCATCTCCTAGGGTTAGGTTTTTGGATGTCTAGGGTTTTGGATTTCATGAGTAATATCAAAATGGCCTCTGGAGCCTCATTGTAATCATTATGCTCAAACGAATGCGCGTAGCAGCCACATCTCTTCTCAGAGATAACTAACACCATTCGAGCAAGTGTTTCAGTTCTGCAGTTTTACAGTTTCAACCTATTTCATTTATTCAATAGAAGATATTGTTCACTAGATATTTGTGGTGTTCTTCATATCTCTGTGTTTATTGTATTCAGTATGTTAATCAGTTTGTTCCACTCCTAAATCTAGATCAATGGTATCAGAGTGGTCTACTCTTCATTTATTTTTCTTTGTGCATGTCCTTGACATGACCTGGGTATAATAAGTTGGGACTCGAACCAATCGAGTCATTGCAAGATCGGTCAAGCCAAGCCTAACAAAAAACCATGGGAGACGAAAAGAAAGATGATGGAATAGGAGATCCTTTTAAAATTTTGCTCGAGGAAGCCCTCGTGTGATGAAGGAACGAAATGATGGACAACTTTGCACAGATCCTTCGATGATTGCCCATAGGAAAAACATCTTCATCAAGTGGACATGCAACCCCCTTCAAGGTATAGGTAAATTTTGATATTCCATTATTTGAAGGACTGATAGGTACATATGTTGTAGATAAATGGTTGAATCTGCTTGAAGGATATTTTTTGGTCTACAATTTTTCGATAGGGAAAATATTACTTTTGCACTCCTCAAGTCCATCCCCCATGTTAAGGATTGGTGGGATACTTACTCTAAGAAATAGGCCATAGAGGAATCAAAAATATTTGTGGTTGCCCCTACATGGGATTCCTTCTGGGATGCCATTAAAGAATAATACTACCCCGTTGGAATCTACGAGGACCAGTACATTTGATGGACCACCCTGCGTTAAGAAAGGGACCAGACAGTACCACATTTCACTAATAATTTCCATACCCCGTGCACCAAATTGGGTATCAAAGGATCTGAGCGACATATGGTGCTCAAATACCCCGACTGTTTGCATAGATATAGTCAAACAGAAGTGGAGTTTATGGACATCGCCTCATTGGGTACAACTTATAGACATGTTGTCAAGATTGAGCATAAATTTAAGCGAAAGAGGCAAGAGCTTGGATCTGCAAACTCCTCACAGCCGAAGCAGGGCAAAGGTTACCCAACCCACATGGAAAGGGACAGATCAAAGATGACCACTCTCAGGACAACCAGTCCAAGCCGCAGAACAAGAAGGGCAATGAAAAGATGAAGAAGGACACGGGAAAATGGTGTGAATACCATAAAATACCTTGGCACAACACTGAAGAATGTCGCTCCAAAAAGTCACTTGTGGTCAAGCTGAAGGCATCTGAGTCTGTGGTCGATTCTGAATCCGAATAAAATCCATAAGGAGGGAAGAAGATTATTGATGTTGAACCCAGTGCCACTGTCGCTACCACCAAAGTCCAACCAAGCGATCTAGAAGAACCAGAGGAAGGGGAACACCTTTTTCACCCACAAATGTGGGTAAAGGGGGCTCCGCTTCATTTCATTGTCAATAGAAACTGTTAGAAGAACCTGATCTCAACAGAGGTCGTCAAGTGATTGGACATGTTGATGACACTACACCCGTAACCCTACGCCATCAGCTGGCTTCACCAAGGAAGAGATCTTCATGTCATCCAATAGTGTCACCTGCCCTATGACATCAAGCCTTTCAAAGATGAGGTATTGTGTGATATTGATCCCCTTGAAGTTTGTGATGTTCGTTTAGGACAACCATATTTGTGGAAGCATCATGTTGTGTATGAGTCTAGACCTCGCAGTGTTGTTATTACTTTGGGTAGAAAATTGTACAGGATACCATAGGTAGCATCGCCTATCGTTATTTCTTTAATCTTTGCTAAGCAATGCAATGAGGTCATTTCACAGACTAGGAAGTTCATCTTCTTTGTGATCCATCCTCACAGTAAGAAGAAGGTATCCTCCATATCCGTTGTCTCTACATAGAGCCTCTCTTTGTAGTAGAAGTAAGTGGACGGGATTGTGGAAGAGTACATAGACATCTTCTCCTCACCCACCGGGGTACGAACGCACTGCCAAGTCAAGCATCCAATTGATTTGACCCCCGGTACACATCTACCTAATGGACCAGTCTATCGTCGCTCGCTGATGGAATATGAAGAAATAAAGCATCAGATCTAAGAGCTTCTTAAAAAGGGGCACATCAAACCCAGATCCTTCCCTTGTAGAAGCCTGATTGTATTGGTGCAGAAGAAGTATGGGACCTAACAACTCTGCATTGATTACATAACATTAAATAAAATCACAGTCAGGAACTGGTACCCAATTCCTAGGATTGATGACCTTCTTGACCAACTCGAGGGGGAAACATTCTTCAACAAGACTGACCTAAAGTCTGGCTACCACCAGGTTCCCATCGAACCAATTGATGTATGGAAGACAACCTTCAAATCCAAAGAAGGTCTCTTCGAATGGCTGGTCATGCCCTTTGGATTAACAAATGCACCAACCACTTTCATGATATAGATGGATGATGTATTGTTAACCTTCACCAACTCTTTTGTGGTGGTATATTTGGATCACATCCTCATCTTCAACAGAACTTGGGAGGAGAACATGCGGTGTATTCAACAGGTTTTGAACACTCTGCGACAACACAAGGTATATGCCAACTTGGAAAAATGATCTGTTGACGGGCGAGATTGACCGTCCGCCAACTGGGAGAGTGGAACCGGTCCGGGGTTGTCTAATAACCCAAGTCATTTGGGATGAACCACCCTAACAGGTTTAGCAGCTCCGTTAGCCGATCTAAGTCCTAAGAAAATAAAATAAAACTACTCTAAACTAACTAATCTAACTAAAACTAACTATATAAAGAAACGAATAAACTAATCTAACTAAAAATAACTATTAAAACGAACTAAACAAATCTAACTATTCTAATATACTATCTAATACTATGCTAACTCTAAGAAATTAAATATCTAACTACTAACAGACATAAATCTTATTCTCAAAATGTACAAAATTTACAATTTACAGATTTGTATAAAACCTGAAAAACTCATTTATATTCTGTCCTAAGACAACGAGAGCTATTTTTTTTTTTTTTGGTTTATATAATTTTATGAACAAGAGATAAAATGAAAACTAACTAAACAAAACAATTAATATACTAACTCTAACTACAAATCTAAACTACACATATATCTAACTAAACTACTTAAATTATACTAACAAATTAACTATCAAATAAATAAAAAACTAACCTGAAGAAAAGCTCCAGGTTTGTCCTGTATGATGATTGTCTTAGCTGATTGGAGGGAGGAAACCCGCACCGAATTATCCAGGAACTTCTCATAAACTAGAAGCTGCAGTGCTCTTCAAATAAAATTACAAGACAAACAAGACATAAAAACTACAACAATCTTATGATTTATAAATCTTCACAGTTAGATAAATCTGTATGCAAAGACCTATACAAAATGATTCAATTAACAAAAAAGAGAAATCTGTGATTCATTAATTGAAACCGAGTAATTGCTATACTTTTTAAATAATGAAAGAGATCAGATATGGATATTACATTAATCGAATTATATCATCCTGCAATAGATTATGATAGCTAAAGTAGTCTATAATCAACTGCAAACTGATATGCAAAAACTTGAAACAAAAGATTGATATATTGAAAGAAAAAGCTGTAGAAAGACATCAACTCCTGTCACAGTTAGTATTAGAAATCCATATCCTGGTTCTCCCACAAGTGAGGATGCCCCTTATTACAAAAAATAATAAGTATTTAAAGACCTCCTACAGGGTAAAACATCCCTGTAGAGGTTATCAAAACTGTTTACAAAAAATCTGGGATGATATCCCCAGTTCCTATCTCTAACTCAAACTAACAACTTAAAAATAAAACTATATCACACAAATATCTCTTATACTATCCATCATGTCCAATGCAATTCGAATGTACCTGCAAGAGGTCGAAACAAGACAAGTTAGGAAGATATTTTGTTGAAAAAAAATGATAAAAATATAATTCTAAAGACTAGCTACAGAATCTTGCGATTCTGTAGCTGGTCTAAATCAAACACAGAATTAGCATTAAAATCAATTCAAATCTTTAAAGAATTAAATTCAAAATATTAACAAGCATCTAATAGCTATTTGAAAGACAGACGAATCATTCAAATTGAAATTGTTATACTAATTTGAGATCAAAACAAGATTAAGATCAATCAGACGACTACAGAAATGCATATACTCTGTTTCATTTGTTGTCACAAAATCGGGTAAACATAATCATATTGGATAACCGACAGTAATGAAATCGATTCATAACCAATTGAAATCGCAAATAGTTGCTTCAACTATCCATAAAATCAATTCGAATCCAAACCAAATTAACAGGATCATTTTGTCAAATTTATCACAATATATTAAACACAACAAACGATCCATATTATTAGCGAATCGAATCAAAATTGGTATGTAAACGAAATCACAATGGATTCAATCGGTTGATAACAGGGTCTGTGGGATTCACCCAATCGTTTATTGTTGCCAATTGGGGAAAACAAAATCGATTGACAGTCGAAAAAATCATTACTTGAATTCATTTCAAAATGAAATATTAACTGAATCTTCTCATACGAATTCAACAGAGATAACATATGTCGATCTGAGTTAACAAACTTGCTTTGAAAATTAAAAATCAACAGAGAAGCATTAAGTTTATTTTCGATACGAATTCAACTCATGAAAACAATCGTGCCAACTCAAGATATGCAACAATCCAATCAAAACAAGAGCGAATCAAACAGCTGGAGTTTGACATAGTCGTTTTGAATCAACATAGTTCCATAATTATAGCGAAAAGATCTTTGACACAAGTCAGATATAATCCAAATCTAAACGGAAACTCTGACAAAACAGAGTCATTTTTCCAATTTAATAGACTACATCATAATTATCAAGCCAATTCAATCCTATGAAATCGTTTAAAAAATCAAATCATAAAAACTCAATCAGGGTCACTGTGATCCAACCACAATGAAATCTTATCGAATCAAAACACAGTCATGCTCTAATCTTAGCATAAAAACCTCCTGTTCAGATTAGATACAAACAAAATCCAATAAAAAACGAACCATTCACTTCGTTAAGTTAAACCAACAGACAAATGAATCAAAACTAGTGAAAAACCAATCAATTGCTAAAACTGGGCACGACCAAATCATGTAACCAAATCATAACTTCATTTAATTTTAGCAAAATGAGAAAAATGTACATGATCCACAAATTTATGACAGAGTCATTTCGAATGATGGACAGAGCTATTTGAAAACTCAAATCATTATATTAATCCTAGCAATTCACAAAACAAAAGTGATATCGAAATTCATACCTGGATGATGAGCAGACAATTTGATCATGACATTTTGGAATCCATGAAGGCTGTAGCTGATTCGACATTCCTAAATACGATGGAACCAGTGGTTTTCTGCTTCTTGTCATCAGCTCGAATCTTGTCCCTTTGGCTTGTCAACATTGTAACTTGGTTTTCCAACAATTTGATCTTCGACTGTAAAAAGGGAACGTCGGTATAGTAGCGTTCCAGCCACACAATACATTGGTCACATGACGACTGTCCGGGCTTTGAAAATGCAAGTGAGGGTTTGTTTGAATCGCCGAGGGTTTCGTTAGGTAGCTTGATCCATGGGTAACTAGGGTTGTTCCTTAGGCAAGGGGGTAGATTAGAAATGAAGTCATAGGGTGGCTCGGAGCATAGACCTTGGGAGTAAGGGTACTCACTAGCTAGGAAGCGTTCGATGTCAGAGTCCGAGTTGTCACTGAGGACTATGGGCTTCTTCTCAACATTTGGCTTAGGTTTATTTCGGGCCAGTCTCGATATAAGTCGAGCATTCTTTTTACCTTTGCCGTCGACAGTAGGGTTACCTTTAACCTTTTTACTCACATGCTTTTTTATAGCCTCAATCTTATCTGCTACAACGTCGGGTAGGTTGATATCAGGGTCAACCAAGGGTTTAGGAGAAGGTAGAAGGACATGAAAAGGCATAGGTGGCTCGACCTTAGTTTCACTAACCACTGGCTTGTCAATTTGGACAGGCTCTGTATCAGCAAAACCATTTCGAGAGATAAAAGCTAGCCAACTATCACCGTGAATATTTAAGTGGTGAACAACGATGAGTCTGATTAGGCCGTGGTGGAACAAGATACTATCGGCCTTCTCTCGTTTAAACCTCTTAGCCATTTTATAAAGGCTACGCTGGAAGTAGAAGGGCATATTCAATGGATAACCCATGAAATTCATTGACAAACGAAGGTGATAAAGAAAAACCAGTCCATACCGACCCTCACAGGTCACAAATTGTTTAACTACTATCAAAAGATCATGCCACCTTGGTTTAAGTGTGGAAATCATCATACCTCTGTCACAGGATGTGACCTTTCGTGAGACGAACAGTAGTGGCCATGGAACCTCCTCAACTTTAGAGTTCTTAAACGATTGTTGGCCCGTGGCTGCTAATCCGGTGGCAGAGCTGATGAACTCTTCATTGATTTCAAGCTGAATGTCACCTACATTGGCCCTACATCCATCAAAAGTCAGGGAGAACTGCTGTGCAACAAATAGATTAAAACCCTCAAACCTCTGTACAAACGTGAGCCAACCATTATCCTCTAAGTCTTTCCGGGCATTATCGAATAGTAGCAAGTCTTGACTACCGTTCGTCTCAATTCGCACCACCGGTGCCATAGAGCCGAGCACACGGTGAATGATGTGAACAAGCCAGGGTTTGAATCATAGCATAGGCAGGAACAAAGTATTCACAGGCTTATTCGATGTTAGAGGTAAAAAATGGATAAGGGACGACATTAATGACATCGTGCGAAGGTGGTGGAGCTATTTTCTGCCCATGCAGAATAGTCATTACCATGGTACAACCGCCGACGCTTTCAACTATTCAAATCACAACACATATGTGTTACAACTATGCCATTTCAATCAATCAAACGAAACCTTTGGTAAGTGGATAAACCATTCGCGCAATCAAAAGTTATGCCATAGTTTTAAAACCAAACACACAAATCAAAACCAATACCAAGGATTGTATGAAACGATTCACATTAAGGGTTTAAACATAACACCAATGCTTTTTCATATAATCAATATGCCAAGTGAATTGATCAAATAACATGTGAATCCAATCACCAATGTATTACAAACTCAATGAAAACAAAATTATACAATCAATCAAAGAATGTCAAATGAGTACATATCAAAAGGGTTTTGCTAACTGCATAATGATAAGTGAGATATAAACGCAATGGGCGTATCGAAAAGAATGATAACGACAATTTAATGAAGATTTTCATGCGACTTCGAAAGACCAAGTTTTCACTCTTACAGTCGTGAAAACAAAAGTGAAGGTAAGTGTGCAAATAGCGCAAAAATAAAAGTGTCGTTTATTTGAGAATTGCGACGAAAAATTAAGGTTTGCAAAACATTGGTGTAGGCATCTTATAAGACAGTAGAAAAATGTGAATTGGCTGCCAACAATGGTGACACACTGGTAGAAGCAGTTATCTCTGCCAAAAGAACAAATTTAGATTAGGATAGCAAAGATAATTCCAACTCAAAAATAACAACCAGAAAATCGTATAAACATCATCATTAACCAACTATTCGAGCAGTGTTTTAAAAGATGAAAACAGATAACAGTCTTAAGACCAACGAATCACGATATTAAAGATAAAATATTCAATACTGTTGACAGATCCACTGCTTCCAGCAGGCGTCCATAGCCTCGACAGGGTTGCCATTTAACCCACTCTAACATCTGTATCCTGCCAAGAAGTTCTAGATCAGAATAAATGACATTAAGAGGTTTATTATTTGCAAATTTTCATATACCCGACATTGCTTCGCTTCTAGCAGGCCTGTTCAATACCTCTACGAAGTTGTCTTGGCGTCATGCATGCATTTACTCGCTGCCAACATACCTGTTCAGTATCTCGGCGGGTTTACAAGCACTTCCCACAGCTCTTTTATTGATTTATTTCGTTTTGTTTTTCTTCAAAGATATATAGTTGAGCGGGGTGACGCTGAAAATCATGATATTTTAACATATTTTTTTGACCTCATCATATATTTTTTTTAGAACTGTCCTTTATTAAGATCCAGAGATGTTTTATTTACAAAAACAACTTCCTAAGGCAGGGAGACATCTTTTGAGTCATTCCCTTAAGAAATAGGGATAGCGTAAAAAGATAATAGATGATCATGACAAGATTTATTCATAGATTGAAATCAGTCAACTTCTTTCAAACAACAGACTTTTTGCCAACACAGAAATAAATTTCAGAAATATACAATTGATGTTTATACAAATTTCTTAGCAGTTATTTCAGGGAAGGAATTTTCTATTTTCTTTGTCTGAATAGATCAGTGTACATGTATGTGTATTTCCAAAAAAACAAATCGATAAACTCAAAGGGGAAATCAAAAGCAAAAACAAACGAAAAAGAAAACAAAGAAAAATATGTACATAATATACAAGGGTTGTTATCAAGCAAAGTATCTTTTCAGGGCTTGGCCATTCACCGGATAGGTGTCAAGCTGCCCCTCAAGATTCTGCAATCGAAAAGAGCTGGGACCTAACTTTTCAACAATTAAAAATGGTCCAAGCCACAAGTTTTGAAATTTCGTGTGTTCTCCCTTTCCCTCATGTGGTTTGTCCCATTTCAGGACGAGGTCACCTACTTCAAAATTCCTATCAGAAGTAGAGTTAGAATCGAACCATTTTTTAACCAATAGTTGATGTTGATCTAATTTACGTTTAGCTTGGGCTCTTACCTCTTCTAGCTTCATCAAAGCGTTAATTCAGTTTTCCAAAGGGGGACAATATTTTTCTTGGAATTTCTGCGACAACTGTAGTGAAGGAAGAAGAATGTGAGGTGGCAGAATTGCTTCTCTTCCATAAATGAGAAAAAAAGGGGGAATTAACTACCACAACTTTTGGCGTTACCCTATCATCCCACAACGTGTTTAACAGTGCATTGTGCCAATTTTTGTGATTTTCAGCCACCGTTCTCTTGATGATTTTAATCAAGTTCTTATTCGTTGATTCTGCCAATCCGTTGCCCTGGGGGTAATAGCTAGCAGAATACTTCAATTTAATTCCCTTTTCCAAAGAGAATTTGCTCATATCAAGAGAGGAAAAGTAAGAAGCATTATCAAATACTAAACAATCAGGGATACCAAAACGAGTGATGATATTCGAATTTAGAAAGGCAATTACCTGACTAGTGTTGACGGTTCTTAACGCAGCAGCTTCAGACCATCGGGTAAAGTACTCTGTGGCTGTCACAATAAAATTGTGCTGTTGTGAGGATGGGGGGTTGATTGGACCTATGATATCAAGGCCCCACTGTTGAAAAGGAGAATCTACTGAAACGGGTTGTAAAGGAAAGGCTGGTTTTTGTAGCCGCCCTGATGCTTTCTGACAAATGATACACTTATGACACAAGGCATGGGCGTCTCTAAAAAGTGTGGGCCAGTAATAAACGGCTCTTAAAACCTTATGGGCAGTGGTTTCGCCACCAAAATGACCACCATCTTCTCTTGCATGCAACTCTAGCAAGACTTTTTCTGCTTCGTCTTTTTCAAGACAACACATTAGTACGCCGTCAAAACTTTGACGAAACAAGATACCATTAACCAAATGAAAGGAGGCAGACTTTAATCTCAACGCTCTTTTTTTAGCGGGATCCAAGTGATGGGGGTTTGACCCATGTTCAAGAGATAATCTCATATCGTCATACCAAGTACTGGCAGGGTTTTGTGCGCAACAGATTGCGTTTTGATCGTGTTGTCCTAGGTTTGACGTATCGCTTTGTTCTTGCTGTCCTGCTGCTAAATCAACAACTAACTTGCATAACCCTTGGCCTCTCACTATCTGAAATGGGGTGATTTCTAAGTCATACTCCTGCAAGGAGGTGACCCAGTTAGCCCTCTTTTCACCTAGTTCCTTCTGCACTAACAGGTTCCTGACGGCTGGGTAGGGGACAATGACTTTCGTCCTTGACTTCAAAAGATAGGATTGGAAATGCTTGACTGCTTTGAAAACAACGTAGGCTTGCCGATCTACCGTTGGATAATTAAGTTCAACGCCTTTGAAAGCAGAGCTCATAAAGGCAATGGGTACTTCATTGTTCTTGACATTCTTTTGGGTTAGGACGGCGGCATAGGAACGGTCAGAAGCAAAAGTGTAGAGTGTAAAGTATTGAGAAAAATTGGGGCTCATGAGAGATGGAGCATCTATTATGGACTTCTTTATTGCATTAAAAGATTGATTTTCTAGGGGTCCCCAGTGATATTGGGTGTCTTTCTTGATTAAATTCTGTAAAGGCCTGACCATTTCGGAGAAGCTAGGGACAAATCTTCTCACAAAGTTAATCTGGACTAAGAAAGACTGCATAGATTTTTTGGATGTAGGAGGGGGAAGTTTCGCGATGACTTGAGTCCTTTCAGGGTCGATAATCATCCCTTTGCTTGACACAATAAATCCCAAGAGTTTACCCTGTTCTACTGCAAAGATGGATTTTTTAGGATTCAAGGAGATGCCGTATTTACGACATCGCTGTAGAACGGCTCGTAAGTGAGCTAGATGATCGGTTTTGTTTTTAGAGAATACAGTAACATCATCTAAGTAAACTACGATAGACTGATTGATTAAGCCTCGAAAAGCAATGTCCATTGCTCTCTGAAAAGTGGCACCAACATTAATCAATCCAAAGGGCATTTTTCGATAAGCATAAGTGCCCCACGGGGTACGGAAGGTAGTTTTAAGTTGGTCTGGTGGAGACATCAGGACTTGGTTGTACCCTGAGAAACCATCCAGTAAGGATAGCCTCTCAGAACCAGATACTTGTTGAAGGATCTGTTCCATGGGTGGAACAAGATAGTTGTCTTTGTCAGACGCTCTATTAAGGTTTCGGAAATCGACGCAGAGTCGGATTTCCCCACTTTTCTTCCAGACTGGGACAAGGTTAGAAACCCATTGAGTGTGCCTAACAGGAAAAATTATCTTAGCATTTAGGAGCTTATTCAATTCTTTTTGAACGGTCGGTTCGAGCTTAGGGTGCATTTTTCTCAATTTTTGTTGAAAGGGTAAGGTTTGAGGCTTCATAGGAATGACATGCTGTATGATGTTAGGGTCGAAAGTTTTAAGGTCATCATACGTCCATGCAAAGACATCTTTAAATTCTTTGAACAATTTAATAAATGCGGCTTTTTCTTGTTGAGAACACCCCAACCCTAGATTAATGCACTGCGGATTGTCCTTAGTTCCTAAGTTTACTTTTTCATAAGATAATGGGGAACTATTGGTTTTACAATTGACCGACTTTTTAAATTTATCTTGAAGATCATAAAACTTCTCTAATCTAACTACAGATTTAGGGATCGAATTTACCATGTCCGATGAAGATTCAGGAGTTCTCGGATCTGGTATTACCGTGAAATCGCGCAAATTGTCATTGTGTGTGTGTTCGTCTATCACCGTGCCTTGAAAAGTTTCTTCCATATGCAGGAAGTTAATAATCTACTGATCATCGTCAAAAACTCTCCAGTTCGTGATGTTGTCGGGAACGGATGGCTGAAACAACAGCTCGATGGAGAATGCGTCTGGGGATAAGCCTTCTGCAGGAAGAAGTTTAGAAGCTACATTAACTAATAGATCTGCTTCAGAGTTATTCAATCTAGGAATAGAATTTATATTGAAAGAAAAAAAATTATTCATTAAATTCCATACCTCGGATTGGTATCTTTTGAGATGCGGAGACATATAGTGGATAGAATCTCTTACCTGTCTAACCACTATTTCGGAGTCGCCAAAGACGGTTAAATTTTGAATGTTCATATCCAAAGCTTTTCTGAGACCTTGCAGTAAAGCCTCGTATTATGCAGTGTTATTAGTACATTCAAATTCTAACCTACATGCAATCAATGTTTTGTTACCTGCCGGATTGATAATGACGCAACCTACTCCAGCTCCTTCTTTGGACTTAGACCCGTCAAAATAAAGAGACCAAATTTGATTTCCATCGGGTACATGAGACCGTTGCACAGAAGCTGTTGGCTGCACATATGCTACAAGCTCGGACTGCTGTTCTGGATTGATGATAGCTGAAGCCTCGACCATGAAATTGTCGAAGAAGGTGTCCATCCCTTGTACTTTGGGTGAATCAGCAGAAGGTGTAAATGGTTCGTTGGGATCGTTCAAATCTGTGACCGTGAACTTAAGGTAGCGCTCACGATTTACCTTGATCTTGTTGGGCTTGCCGTTCTCTGGAAGCCATAGGTGAGACCAATCTGTCGCGAAATAACCGTGTAGCTGCTCTGACCAGTCCCTGCTTAAAAATAGACCATACACTTCTGGAATATCCACAACAATAATATCAATGATTTGATGAACATTGGGGTTAGACGATAATCTTATAAGCACATTTTTTAGTTCGCCTATAACTTTAACATTGGTCCGATCAAGTTGTATGATTTTTAAGGTGGATGGTTCAACTTCAGCGTTAATCTTTTGGCATACAGACCATGGCATCACATTGGATGATGCACCTGATTCAACCATACAATTGTGCACGTTTCTATTAAAGATCTCGAAAGTTAACAAAAATGGAGGTACATTTTTGCGAGTACTAAGAGTGGTAGTTTGTGGCTTTTTACTCGCAGTTTCTAAAGCTACTTTATCTACATTATTTACATTATTTACAGGAATGCTTCCTTTATCCTGAGGATTAGGATGGTTTTTAGTGGAAGTATTCTGAGGAACTTTGTTCTGCACAACCTTGTTACCACTTGAATTACCATTTTTGCCATTCTCTGAGATATTCTGTAACATTTTTTGTAGTAGAAATGGAAATTTCAATAATTCATAAATAGAAATGTTAGCTCTCAACTTTTTAAGATATTCAACTACATCATAATCTAAGTTGGGGTTCACATTACTCTGTTTAGTCTCAGCTGGTTTAGATTGCTTTGGAGGCGAAGTTGTAGTGTTTTTGGCAGAAGGTTTGTTGGCTGTCTTACTCCTGGTATAATATGGATGCACTGTCTCGAAGTTAGCTTGAAATATGATATCCGAGAAGTGTCCAAAAATGTTTGGAGAAGACTCCTCTTCTTGAATTGTCTCTTGTTCAACTACCTCCTCAGGAATCTCAGGAGGCATCAAGTTATCTTGAGCTTCTAGAATTGTTTGAAGGGCACATTGTAGACTTTCTAGATTAAGGCTTTCAGTGGTTGGATTAGGTCGGTTGGTAGGAAAAGGCTTCCGAAACGGGGGCTTGTAAGGCCCTTTGCTTGAAGAATATTCTTCGGTCATTCTTTTTAGGTCTATAACTTGATTTGACAGTTTTTGAACAACTTTAGTTAAGTTTTATAAATCAGATTTTTCAGGTTGTCTTTTACTTTGAGTAGGTCTGGGGAGGATTTCGATCTTCATTTTGGAAGAAGAAATAGTCTTTGTTTCGTTGCTAGTAGAGTCTTTAAGACTAAGTATGTCTTTTTCAATCTGGATGGCCTCCTCAAAGGCTTCTAACAACGTGGATTTCTTAGATCGTTTAACCCAAATAGCTATACTTTGATGCAAAGCTTTAGTGTAGTATGCTATTATAAGATTCTCGGCAGGCATGGAATTAACAGGGATTCCGTTTTTAAGTGTTAAGAATCTTTGATTAAAGTCTTTAAATTTTTCTTTTGGGTTCATTCTTAAGCTAGAAAGGTCCATGAACAAGACTTTCGGAGGCTTACCATCTCTGAACTTTTCCAAAAAGCATGACTCAAACTTTTCCCAAGACACGATGGTATGGGGTTGCTGGGAAAAGTACCATGTAGATGCATTTCCCTCGAAAGTTTAGGGGAACAACCTACAGACAACGTCTTCATGTTCGACATTGCAGAGTCTTATGGCTAACATAAACTTTTTAATGTGATCTTCAACGATCTGTTTTGAGTCGGGGTCAAACTTGGGGAGCCATTTCTCCGGATGTTTAGTTAAGGGATGCTGAGCTCCAGGTACAGCTACGACATCCTGATCAAGCCAAGGTCTAGTAGGGTTGTTTTGGTTTACCATTGGTGTAGTGGGTGTGGAAGGCTGAGAAGGGGAACTTCCTTCATCAGAGGAATCTCTTCCAGAAGAGGAAGGAAATGATGGAGATGGTGAAGGAGGTATTCCAGATCCTCCTGCAATAGGATTTAGGATTGGATCTGTAGGATTCACAGTGAGATTAGTGTCTCCTAATTGTTCTCTGATATCAGAGAAATCAAGAGGTTGGTCCAACGGACGGTTTGGTTGCCTCAAATGGGCTAAGGCACTATGAGTTCTTATAAGAGATTGACGGACAATCTCTTGTATGTCACCACCTGTAGCATTAGGGGTTGCTGGCTCAACTGTGATCCGTGGATTGTCGGTAGATGTAGTTGCTGTTTGAAGGGGAATATTATCATTTGAATGACTTCTAGTCACTACAGGTGAGCGATTAGGTGGTGGAGGAGTCTTGCGACTGCCTCGTGCCATTAATTAATTTCAGGCCCTCCTTCTAGCGCCATTTGTTGACGAGCGAAATTGACCGTCCATCAACTGGGAGAGTGGAACCGGTCCGGGGTTGTCTAATAACCCAAGCCATTTGGGATGAACCACCCTGAAGGGTTTAGCGGCTCCGTTAGCCGATCTAAGTCCTAAGAAAATAAAAGAAAACTACTCTAAACTAACCAATCTAACTAAAACTAACTATTAAAAGAAACTAATAAACTAATCTAACTAAAAATAACTATCAAAACGAACTAAACAAATCTAACTATTCTAATCTACTATCTAATACTATGCTAACTCTAAGAAATTAAATATCTAACTACTAACAGACATAAATCTTATTCACAAAATGTACAAAATTTACAATTTACATATTTGTATAAAACCTGAAAAACTCATTTATATTCTATCCTAAGACAGCGAGAGCTATTTTTTTTTTTTTTTGGTTTATATAATTTTATGAACAAGAGATAAACTGAAAACTAACTAAACAAAACAATTAATATACTAACTCTAACTACAAATCTAAACTACACATATATCTAACTAAACTACTTAAATTATACTAACAAATTAACTATCAAATAAATAAAAAACTAACCTGAAGAAAAGCTCCGGGTTTGTCCTGTATGATGATTGTCTTAGCTGATTGGAGGGAGGAAACCCACACCGAATTATCCAGGAACTTCTTGTAAACTAGAAGCTGCAGTGCTCTTCAAATAAAATTACAAGACAAACAAGACATAAAAACTACAACAATCTTATGATTTATAAATCTTCACAGTTAGATAAATCTGTATGCAAAGACCTATACAAAATGATTCAATTAACGAAAAAGAGAAATCTGTGATTCATTAATTGAAACCGAGTAATTGCTGTACTTTTTAAATAATGAAAGAGATCAGATATGGATATTACATTAATCAATTATATCATCCTGCAATATATTATGATAGCTAAAGTAGTCTATAATCAACTGCAAACTGATATGCAAAAATTTGGAACAAAAGATTGATATATTGAAAGCGAAAGCTGTAGCAAGACATCAACTCCTGTCTCAGTTTGTATTAGAAATCCATAGCCTGGTTCTCCCACAAGTGAGGATGCCCCTTATTACAAAAAATAATAAGTATTTAAAGACCTCCTACAGGGTAAAACATCCCTGTAGAGGTTATCAAAACTGTTTACAAAAAATTTGGGATGATATCCCCAGTTCCTATCTCTAACTCAAACTAACAACTTAAAAATAAAACTATATCACACAAATATCTCCTAGACTGTCCAGCATGTCCAATGCAATTCGAATGTACCTGCAAGAGGTCAAAACAAGACAAGTTAGGAAGATATTTTGTTGAAAAAAAATGATAAAAATCTAATTCTAAAGACTAGCTACAAAATCTTGCGATTCTGTAGCTGATCTAAATCAAACACATAATCAACATTAAAATCAATTCAAATCTTTAAAGAATTAAATTCAAAATATTAACAAGAATCTAATAGCTATTTGAAAGACAGACGAATCATTCAAATTGAAATTGTTATACTAATTTGAGATCAAAACAAGATTAAGATCAATCAGATGACTACAGAAATGCATATACTCTGTTTCATTTGTTGTCACAAAATCGGGTAAACAGAATCATATTGGATAACTGAAAGTAATGAAATCGATTCATAGTCCTTAATGTTTAAACACTTAATGTGAATCATTTCATACAATCTTTGGTATTGGTTTTGATTTGTGTGTTTCGATTTGATATCAACGTCGGGTAGGTTGATATCAGGGTCGACCGAGGGCTTAGGAGAAGGTAGAAGGACATGAAAAGGCACAGGTGGCTCGACCTTAGTTTCACTAAACACTGTTTTGTCAATTTGGACAGGCTCTGTATCAACAAAACCATTTCGAGAGATAAAAGCTAGCCAACTATCACCGTGAAGATTTAAGTGGTGAACAATGATGAGTCTGATTAGGCCGTGGTGGAACAAGCTACTATCGGCCTTCTCTCGTTTAAACCTCTTAGCCATTTTATAAAGGCTACGCTGGAAGTAGAATGGCATATTGAATGGATAACCCATGAAATTCATTAACAAACGAAGGTGATAAAGAAAAACCAGTCCATACCGACCCTCACAGGTCACAAATTGTTTAACTACTATCAAAAGATCATGCCACCTTGGTTTAAGCATGGAAATCGGCATACCTCTGTCACAGGATGTGACCTTTCGTGAGACGAACAGTAGTGGCCATGGAACCTCCTCAACTTTAGAGTTCTTAAACCATCGTTGGCCTGTGGCTGCTAATCCGGTGGCAGAGATGATGAACTCTTCATTGATTTCAAGCTGAATGTCACCTATCTTGGCCCTACATCCATCAAAAGTCAGGGCGAACTGCTCTGCAACAAATAGATTAAAACCCTCAAACCTTTGTACAAACGTGAGCCAACCATTATCCTCTAAGTCTTTCCGGGCATTATCGAATAGTAGCAAGGCTTGACTACCGTTCGGCTCAATTAGCACCACTGGTGCCATAGAGCCGAGCACACAGTGAATGATGTGAACGAGCCAGGGTTTGAATCATAGCATAGGCAAGAGCAGAGTATTCATAGGCTTATTCGATTCTAGAGGTGAAATAGGGATAAGGGACGTCATTAATGACATCGTGCGAAGGTGGTGGAGCTATTTTCTGCCCATGCAGAATAGTCATTACCATGGTACAACCGCCGACGCTTTCAACTATTCAAATCACAACACATATGTGTTACAACTATGCCATTTCAATCAATCAAATGAAACCTTTGGTAAGTGGATAAACAATTCGCGCAATCAAAAGTTATGCCATAGTTTTAAAACCAAACACACAAATCGAAACCAATACCAAAGATTGTATGAAACGATTCACATTAAGTGTTTAAACATAACACCAATGCTTTTGCATATAATCAATATGCCAAGTGAATTGATCAAATAACATGTGAATCCAATCACCAATGTATTACAAACTCAATGAAAACAAAATTATACAATCAATCGAAGAATGTCAAATGAGTACAGATCAAAAGGGTTTTGCCAACTACATAATGATAAGTGAGATATAAACGCAATGGGTGTATCGATAAGAATGATAACGACAATTTAATGAAGATTTTCATGCGACTTCGAAAGACCAAGTTTTCACGCTTACAATTATGAAAACAAAAGTGAAGGTAAGTGTGCAAATAGCGCAAAAATAAAAGTGTCGTTTATTTGAGAATTGCGACGAAAAATTAAGGTTTGCAAAACATTGGTGTAGGCAGCTTATAAGACAGTAGAAAAATGTGAATTGGCTGCCAACATGATCCTTTGGCATGAACATGGTCCAATACTTGGGCTACATTGTTGATGAGCATGGGGTACATTTTGATCCCGCTAAGATCCAAGTCATTCCTGATTGGCCAACCCTGACCACACTAATCGAGCTTCAGATCTTCTTGGGACTGGTCAACTTCTACCGACGGTTCGTGTTAGGATTCTCCCATATTGCATGGGCCCCCAACCAAGTGACCAAGGGTGGTGGCAGGGAAAAGTTCATGTGGGCGAAGGAAAAACAACAAGCATTCGATGATCTGAAGCATCGCTTGTGCTCATCTCCAATACTCTCCTTTCTCGATCCGCAACAATCGTTTGATATTGAGACTGATGCATCTGACTATGCTATAGGTGTAGTTATCACTCAACATGGTCATCCAATGACATACCATAGTGAGACACTCTCATATACTCTTCGGAAATACCCCACCTATGACAAGGAAATAGATTCCATTGTACAATCTTGTCGTCAATGGAAACATAAATTCTGGGAAAGGAGACGATCATCCACACTGATCAAAATCCCTTGTAGTTCATACAGACATAGGGGGAATTGCATAATGGACGCCATCATAAGTGGTTCACCTATGTGCAACAGTTCCATCTCAACATCAAGTATAAGACATGGAGCTCAAATTATGTCGCTGAATTCCTCAGTTGACCTCTCGTTGTTGCACTCACCACTGTGCTCCATTCCTGTGGACATGAGGAATTTGAGTGGCCCAAACTTTATCCAAAAGATCTGAACTTCGAAAGGACTTATCAGATCTTGGGTACAGGAGCGACTGTCACCAATTTTCACATTCAGGACAGACTGTTATGCCATTGGGGCTATCTCTGTGTCCCTACAAGCGAACGTGCAAAGCTGATTTGGTAATCCCACTACAATTGGATGGCATGAAATTTTGGCATGGAGAAAACTGTGGTCATTCTACATAAACATTTTTATTGGCCAAAACTTTGACAGGACGTCAACAAGTATATTAGATCTTTCACTGCCTGTTCCATTTCCAACCCAGCCATGAAGAAACAAGGCTTATACACCCCTCTTCCTACTCCCGAGAAGCCTTCAGAATCCATATCAATGGATTACATGTCTGGCCTTCCGTCCACCAAGCAAGGAAATGATTGTGTATTTGTGGTCGTTGACCAGTTTTCGAGGATGTCCATCCTCATATCCTACAAGAAGAATATCACAACGATAGGCATGTGCGGAATGAGAGTTTGTGAGCAGTGGGCGTAAGTGGCTCTTGGGAGAGAATCCTTCCTCTAAAATTGTGTGACTTCATTATTGACCTTGCCTAGCCCAGAAATCCATTGCCCGATGGAGTTTAGTCCCATCTTGGGGATGAACCACTGCTGAGAGTGATGAGCAGTGTGGTCCAAGGCTGGGAGGTTTGTGGAAGGTCTACACATAGTTGGTGGATTTATTTTAGCTAAAATATAAGTATCATTATGTGCTTAATTATGTATGTTTTTTCATGTTGTGTTACTTGAAATGTATCATGTGTTCTGTTGCATGTGGAATTACTGTCAATTCCATTTGAATCTGTAGGGTAGCAGTAATAATGTGTTAATTGATGTTAAATTCATTAAAATGCATGTTATATATATGTGTATGCTTCCACGTGGTAGCATTACCCGACCTGTGGATGGCCTGTTTGTTTTGGTAGCGTTATCAGAGCTAGTTGTACAAGACAAGGTATTCTACAGTAGCATTGTTCGGTAGTGGTGTTGTTGGCCGGAGATGTTACAATTTGGTACCATAGCCAAGGTTTCAACGCTGATCCTGGATGGGCTGGATAAATGGTCATTAGAACCAAGGTTTCCAGTGGAAATTGTGTCTAGAGGAACAAATTTTGAACCTCATAATGATCCTGAGTGCCAAGAGGTTACTTTGGTCGTGTTACGAAGCTCAGGAGGTGTAGCGGTATTATAAAACTGCGACAGACGTGGTATTTGGCCACAGAGAAGGAAATCAAAACACTGGTGGTGTTGGGGTCGTAATATCTGTTCAGAAGGAGGGGAGATCCTTCATGACCATCAGATCTAGAGAAGGTGCAGGAGGGTTATCCTAGAAGCCTTTCAGAGTTTGGCGATCAGGAGAAGTAGGATGCGCTGATGCACAAACTATGAAGCCCGAAGTTCCTAAGTCCTGGAGGAAATATACACCATAGATATGGGAAGAAGCTTACCATTAGATCAAGCCAAGAGAGGAAGGTAAGGTGTGTGGTGAAGTGCGGATCAGAATAGTCGGATCTACGCATGAGTGATTGTGAGTCATGGATCTCATGATAGATCTTAACCTTGGAGTTCGGCGATCTCATGACTTGTGCTATAAAGGATTTATTAAGCCAATATAGTTCTATTATCTTGAAAACCTTTGTATCCCTTGATCTGGAGAAACTAGTATTTGGAACCAAATCAAGAAATTCTACTTCCATATGAGAATTATGGATCTCCTACCTCTTCTTCCTGATGTTTAGCTCCATTTTATCCATTTCCTTCTTGATGATTTCTGGGAACCAACGATGATAGTCCTTTATTTCCTTCATGGCTACAACCTACACCTTGGTGATTCATTGGGTCATTTTTCTATGGTGATATGCCCTTGTTGGCTGCTTGGGCTTGCTACATTGACCTAGCTCCTGGAACCTGTTACCACCCTCATCCCTTCTATTTTCAGTATTGTATGTCAACTAGAGAAAGGGGAAAAGGATAAATACTTGATGGATATACTAACAAGATCACCACATTGAGTAAAGGGATGCCCCTATATGGGAATGGATCCTAGTGATGCTCTACCAATATCAAATGTGGCTTTACTAGCTGTAATGTCCCCAAGGATGAGCCCAGTTGTAAATCTGATGTATGAAATGAATTGTAAATATGTGTTATAGGCTAGTGAGCCAAGTTTGTATAAGCTGGTGGGCTTATGTGATTGTTAGGCCAGAGAGCCTAAGGGTTGGAGGCCAAGGGCCTGATTTTGTACTTGTATGTATGCAGTACATTAATAAATATAGACACTGCCGCGTGTAGATCGACCACGATGAATGAGTGATGGGGGATTGAGCTTCCACAGAGTGGGCAAGGAATTAGGGGCTGGAAGGTGGGAAAAGGGGCTAAGTGTTGAGCCTAAGGGCTAAGCCTAGGAGCTTAAGCCTTGGGAATAATATTTTATTATTATTCCAAAAAGCCACATGAATTATGTGAATGTGACGTTTTATCCTAAGTTCTCGGGGAAGGACAAAGGAATGCCAAATGGGAAGGTATGCATGTTGAATGGAACACATGCAGTTCCATGGGTGACAAGTGTCAACCCTGGTGCATGTGAATAAAATGGCCAAGATGAGCCATGAGAGGGGTTCCTCGCCCATTCCACCCGACTGCCTGAGCGTGTACGGAGCTTGGAGCAGTACGACCGACCCAAACTTTGCAGATAAACCCTCGTGCATATTCTAAACCAAAAGGCGTGTATCTGTGTTTGTTCTGGGATAACCGGTACATCCTTTTTCTGAACAGTTTGAACCTGTGTCATTCCCTGCGTGGATTGTTTGTCACACGTTCCCGAAAACCAACACTGTGAGACCTTGTGCCATTGCTAAGCCTGTTTGGGAATCCCACGTTTGTTTTTCCGGTTGGCTGTGGTGGTCATGCAGAGATGGACTGCGCATGGCTTGCTGGCCAGTGCAAGTTTTGATTGAGCCTGTGTATGACCTCTCTCCAGGTGAGGGAGGTGACTGTTGTTGGAAGAGGCAGGTTTTCAGGCCTGTGAGCAATTCTCTCCAGGTGAGAGAGTTTGCTGGGAAGTGGTTTCTTCCAGAGAGTGTCCAGCACTAGCTTCAGGCTCTCAGACTTCCTGATCCAGCCTGTTGCTGAGACCCAGAGAGGGAGGTTAGCACCGATGGACTGTAGTGTACCCTTTTCACAGTTCAGAGCTTACTCGCGCTCAGATACCAATTTGTTTGGGAATCCCGCGTTTGTTTTTCCGGTTGGCTGTGGTGGTCATGCAGAGATGGACTGCGCATGGCTTGCTGGCCAGTGCAAGTTTTGATTGAGCCTGTGTATGACCTCTCTCCAGGTGAGGGAGGTGACTGTTGTTGGAAGAGGCAAGTTTTCAGGCCTGTGAGCAATTCTCTCCAGGTGAGAGAGTTTGCTGGGAAGTGGTTTCTTCCAGAGAGTGTCCAGCACTAGCTTCAGGCTCTCAGACTTCCTGATCCAGCCTGTTGCTGAGACCCAGAGAGGGAGGTTAGCAC